>CM059198.1:15664979-16181574 GCA_030323885.1 Branchipolynoe longqiensis | reverse complement strand
TCAGATTGTTTTCCCGCCAACCGCCATCTTGTTTATTTAACACTTCCCGTCGGTCATGTTTTCATTGGACACACAAATAGAAGCCCTGAGATTGGATTAAGTATCGACAATGAATTACTTAAATATTGACAATTTTCACGTTGATCATAATGGGCGCAACGGCGTCGGTACTGCCTTCCCGATTTCCTTTCCTTAGTCTGTTTGGTCGATTTCCTTAACTCGACACACAGGCAGCATTAGGCAGATAATCGACGGTAAATATTGTAAGTTTTGGCTCACGGTACTCAAGGCAGCATGATCGTCCTCCACATGATCATCCTCCACTTGATCAGTCATGGCATCAGCAGAGAACACAGGTAACAGGTAGACTGTGTTGTAATGTAGAAGTCGACAGGTAGAAGTAAATAGAACAGGTGTGTATGAGCCTAGTGGCAGCAAGCAAGTGAGCAGCCAGTGGGATCAGTGGTGTATACATATCACAGGTGGGTAGGCTGGTGGAATAGCCAAACCCCTCCCTGGGGTTCATGGAACCGGAGGGAGGGGACAGCACCATGCGATTCCTACATCCGCATATACTGTAGTATATACGGTGGTATATATCACCTGTAGACAGATATTCAGTTGTGCTCCCCATTCTACTTACCTACCTCCCACTGTGCTACTTTTCTTTTCTTTTCACTGTCTTTACCCATCATTAATATCTGCTTATTGTCTTATAATTATCAATCTATATTGTTGTAACCTTGCTTAGTGTATAGTTACAATTGCTATTACGGCCGTAAGACCAGTGCATCAGCACTGACAACATGTTATTCAGAGGAATAAAAACACTTGAACAAAAAAAGCAAACAATAGTTTGAGTTCCGGAATGAATATGCTAGCAGTGATGGCAATTGTGCGATTCTTTTACTTTCCCACAATGACAACTGTATGAATGGACCAGTGATGCGCGAAAAGGAAGAAAGCAAGGCGGGGGTGGAAGAAGGCGTTTTTATTTCACGCCTCAAAGAGCATACAGGGTAAGGAACAAGTCAATAAAGCAAGTGTGCTCAGAAGGAGCAAGTGTTATGAATGTACAGAAAGCAAGTGTTTATAAATGCAGAAAAATAAGAGGTAAGAAGATAAGCTCATAAGGAGCAAGGTAAGGTGAAAGTTCGGGTCAGGTCAAATGTCAGAGGCCTGAGGGGGTGCCGAGGAGCCCTCCACCAAAGCGGCGGAGAGGGCTCGAGGGGCGCCCGAGGGCGCGAGGCGGGGCACGTATGCGTGAACCGCCGCGGAGGTCCAGGTGCCTTGCGCCATGATGTCGGCGAGGGGGACCCCGGCGCGCTGGCAGGCCTGGGCGGCTCCACGGCGGAGGCTGTGTAGTGTGAATGCCTCGGGCGCCGGGACCCTCTGGGCGGACAGGGCCCCCCGGAGCAGCGCGGTGAGGGAGCGCGGGTCGAGGGGGCGGCCCGAGGGCATTATGAAGGCTGGGGCGTCCGGAGCAGCCGGGCAGAGGGCGACGGCCCCGAACCAGGCCGCCACGGGGCAGAGGGCGGAGCCCGGGATGGCAGGAACGAAGAGGGCGACCGCGCCCGAGGGGGTGGAGATGGTCTTGGAACTGCGGACGGAGGGGCAGACCACCGGGCGCGGGGCGGACGTCGTCTCGGGTGAGGGTGTGGGGGCCGCCCCACCCCTCGGGGCTCGGGGCCAAGAGGTTGGATTGCCGCAGCATCCCGAAGTACCCGAGGAGGAGAGCGGCCCGAGGAACGAGGGAGGCGGGCCCCGCTCGGGAGAGGTGGCTGACGGCGAGGGAGAGCTGCTGCGGGGTCAGGGGCGGCGCCTGTCGGGGGGCGTGAGTGGAGGCCCGTTCCCCGCCTCGGCAGACGTCCTTGGGGAGGCGGGCGTCGAAGCCCGAGGTGAGGCCGCCGGCGCCCTCGACCCAGGAGCGGGCGCCCGAGATGGTGTTCTTGATGGAGGCGAGGGCGCGAGCCCGCGGTGGTAGAGGGCGGCAGTGAAGGCGGCGACGTCGAAGGGCGAGGGCGCGAGGGGGTCCACGCCTCGGGCCACGGCGTAGGCGACGAACTCCTCGGCCTGGCGACGGCGGTTCCTCCAGGTCGCCGGGGCGAGGGAGGCGGCGCGGCACCGCGCGACGGCGGCTACCTCGTCCAGGGGGAAACCTACAGACCGGGGAAGAAGGGAAAGGCGTCATGGGTGATGCTGACAGGGAGAAGCCCGAGGCGGGCCACCTCGGCGCGGGCCATCGCGTCCCAGGGTCCCGGTAGGTGGGCGCGGCTGAGGGCGTCGGCGAGGAGGTCCGCCGCGGGCTTGTGGACGATCCGGAGCTCGAAGGAACCCGTGGCCGCCATCAACCACAGTTCCCGCGCGCAGGTCCCGAGGGTAGCGTCTCGGACGCGTCCCGACTCGAGCGCGAGGGCGGAGGCCATGTTGTCCGTGTTCACCGTCACCGTCGCCCCCGCGGCGTCAGCCGGGAGGAGGGCGCGGAGGGCGGCTACGAGGTTGACGGCCTCCAGCTCGTGAATCGTCGGGAAGCGCGCCTGAAAGGCATCGGAGTACCCTCGGCCGTAGTAGTGGGTGGGGGAGAAGGCCCCGCCCCCGGTGAGGCAGGAGTCACACTCTATCACCCACTGACGGCCTGCGGGAGCCCGGAGAAGGTGAAGACCGTTGGAGATGCGGCCGTAGGCGGCAAACCACTTCAGGTCCCGGAGGGCGTCGTCGGCGAGGGTGAGGGCGGGGGCCCCGGAGCAGCTGCGCAGCGCCCCGAGGAGCCGGCACATGAACTTCCGGCCGGGGAGCACGCAGCTACTCACGTGGTTGAGGCGACCGAGGAGACTCTGAAGCTCCTGCTTCCCGAGGGTGGGGCGGGCGACGCGGGCGTCACAGTCGTCGACGAGGGCCTGGATCTTTTCAGGGGCGACCCGGATGGTCATGGCCTCGCTGTCGAGGGCGAACCCGAGCCAAACGAGGCGGACAGCAGGAGGGTGACACTTTCCGGGTGCCACGTCGAGGCCGAGGGCTGTGGTAAGGGCGAGGAAGGCATCAAAGGCTTTGCAGGCCTTCAGGTAGGAGCCCTCACACCCGACGAAGTCGTCGACGTAGACGAGGGTGTGAAAACCCTCTCGCCGAAGGATCCAGGCCACCGCCGAGGTGACGCGGACGCAGGCCGCGCCCGAGGAGCGGCATCCGAAGGGCAGGGCAAGGTCAATGTAGGTCCCCCCGTCGAGGGAGTTGCCGAAGAGGGGGCAGGAGAGGGGGTCGGCACGGAGCTGACGGTAGGCCCGGGATATGTCCGCCGACCAGACGTAGGCTCCGGTACCCTCGGACACTAGGCGGCGGCCAACGTCGGCGACGGACGGGAGGGTGTAGGCGTGAGGTTCCCCGAGGTACTCGCGCCGGGGGATGCCAGAGTTCACGCTGGCGCCTCGGGGATAGGACAGGTCGACGATGTCCCGCCTCTTGCCCGAGTCGGACTTGGGGCGGGTCATCATCGGGGAGACCTGCGTCCAGGGAGAGAAGGGAGGGACGTGGAAGGGGCCGATGAGGGTGCCGAGGGCGAGCTCAGTTTTAACAAAGGCCTGGATGTGGGGGAGGAAATCGGGGGGCTCTCGGTGGTTGGAAAAGGTGGGCCGAGGGAGGGTCGGGGCGGAGTAGTTGGCGGGGAAACCGAACTCGAGGAGGTCGAGGACGGCCTGGTCGGGGTAGTCCTGGAGGCGGGAGCGCCAGGCAGGGATGTGGAGGCCTGAGGGAAGGGGGATGCGGGCGGCCAAAAAATTAGGTAGGCCCGCTTCCCGGAGGGCGGTGTAGGTGTGGAGGAAGGTGGGGTAGCGGTCCCAGGCCTCGCCGGAGGGGTGGGGCCAGGAGGCGAGGATGGTGGGACGGTAGTGGTGGGGGGTGGGGCCGCAGGAGGGGGCGGCGGGGAGGGTGGCCTGGAGGTCGGGGTCGATGACGTCGACGGTGGGCTCGTCAAGGGAGGGGGGGGTTGGGCAGGGGGGGTCTGAGGGCGGGGGTCGGGGGAGGAGGTGCGGCGGGGGCGGGCTAGGGGGGCGGCGAAGTCGTGGGCGGTGGGGGGGGGGGTCGGGGGGCGGGTCGGGGGGGTCTGGGGGGGAGAGGAAGGCGGTGTCGCCTGGGTCGAGGTTGGCATCTGGGTCGAGGGTGACGGGCGAGTGGCGCCGGTAGGCGGTGGGAGCCTTGCTAAGGGGGCACTGGGCCCGGGTGGCGGTGGCGGTGGTAGCCTTGCCGAGGGCGCGCTGGGGCCCGAGGGGGGTGAGGTTGCCGATGGGGACGGCGGTGCCGAGGCGGCGGGCAGGCCGCGCCTCGGGCGACTGGGGGGTGGTATCCGGTGGGCTGGTGACACTGTGGTGGGCGGCTTTATCAGGGTGGTTTGGCCGGTCTGGGGCCTCCGGGCCGGGCTGGAGGTGCCGGCTTTCTAAAAATCCGGCGAGGCGGGCGCGGCTGCCCGTGCGCGCTTTGCCAAGCATGCTTCCTCCGTGTGCTTGGTCAATACCTTGCGCACATTAGCGCAGTATGCGCAGGCGTGGCGCTGCCTGGAGGCCCCCTGGCCGTGGACCTCCCCCGGGGCTGCCTGGGTGCAGGAGTTAGGGTCCCGGTTCCAGGCATAGCAGAGTGGGCCGTGGGTGTCCTTGCTGTAGGCCACGCGGGTGTCGGGGGCGCGGGACTGGGGTCGGGTTCTTGCGTGGTCGGGGTTGGGCGGCAGCGGAGTGGGCGGGCATGGCGAGGCACTCCAGTCTGAGGAGGTTCAGGGCTACGGGGTCGTGCCACCCGTGGGGGAGGGTACCGTCCGCGATGGTGGTAAATACCGTCTCCGAATAGTGGCGGACGGTCGTCCAGGGGTATATGAGGTTGTCTCGGCAGACTGCTAGGTGGTGGTGGTGGAGTCCCTGGGCGGAGTGGGCGGGGAAGTCTGGGTGGTCGATGAGGGTGAGGAGGGCGAGGGCATATTCATCCTTCGTCGCCTCCCCCCTCTTCACCGGCTTCCTCTCGGGCCCTCTCTTGACTAAGTCGGAGGGGAAGATATAATTAAGTGGAATACCTTGACGTCTGGTTGAGTGTCGCGCCTCGGCGGATGCCGGTGTAGCAGGAAATCGCAAACCCTGTAAATCGCAAACCCCCACTTGTGATTTCCTAGGAAATCGCAAATCCCCATGCCATATATGGGCATGGGGGGTTTGTGATTTCCTAGGAAATCACATATCCCCCCTGGAGATCGCAAACCCCCCATTCGGCGGCGGTGTTGCGGATTCCGAGGGACACCAGTTTGCGAGGGACACATCGCTTCTGCACATGCGTCAAAATCGAACAGCATCATCACTAACCTTATGAATTTAATATAATGTTTTTGGTAAAGATGTTTTCTATATGTGTACCAAACGATTTGTTTCTAGATGATGTAATTTAAGAGATATTTGACTTCTTGTGTATTTTCTGTATGAAGATTGCTTACGGCCATTGACAATGCCTTGAGTTTGACGCTATGCGCAGTGCAAAACGTTAGTTTTATTCAAAAATAATAGAATTCAAGAACCCTAACCTAATAAATTTAATATAGTCTTTATGGTAAAGATGTTTTCTATATGTGTACCAAACGATTTGTTTCTAGATGGTGTAATTTGGGAGATATTTGACTTCTTCTGTATGAAGATTTGCTCACGGCAGTTAACAATGCATTTGAATGGAAGTGTCCCTGTCAAACTGGTGTCCCTCGGAATCCGCATCAGCGGCGGCGATTTGTTTACTTTACATTCGTTGATTCGAAAATATTAACATCGCCGCCGTTGCGGCGGCAGCATTCATCTCGCTTCGATTTTAGGGTTAATTTAATAAAATTTCACTTATTGCATATGTAATTCTGTTAAATATGATAGCATTGAATAGATTTGGGCTTAATATATAAGCGAGTTAATCATCTCGGGCGCGTGGTGGTTGATGGGAAGTCATCGGGATAAACAAACCCACGTGCATGATTACGCGCAGTGCAAAACGTTAGTTTTATTCAAAATTAATCGAAATCCAGAACCCTAACCTTATCAATTTAATATAATCTTCTTGGTAAACATGTTTTCTATATGTGTACCAAGCGATTTGTCTCTAGGTGGTGTGATTTTAGAGATATTTCACTTTTTTTGTAAGAAGATTGCTCACGGCAACAGGGGGGTTTGCGATTTCCAGGGGGGGGGTTTGTGATTTCCTAGTAAATCGCAAACCCCGGGGTGTGCAATTTCCAGGGGTTTGCGATTTACTGCCACACCGGGAATGTCCCTGACGGAGTCGGCCGCGGAGAGCGGGGCCTGGTGCCGGGTCTCCTCCTCATGGTAGGCCTGGCTCGAAGGGAATGCCGCGTGCTGGGACGAGATGGTATGAGCTGCTTTTCTGTTTTACAATTATGGTACCTCTCGTATTCCGCATGTGCGGCCCCAGGGAGGGTCGCCTGAGGCGGCGGCGGGGGCCGGGCCGCGGCGGTGGCAGGCGCCCGAGGTGCGGGGGCGGGCTGGCGTCCCGGAGCCGGCCGGGGCGCCTCTGGCGCGGGCCGGGTCTCCTTGGTGGTGATGGAGTCGATCCGGGCGTGGAGGTCGGCAGTGGCCTGCCGGTGCTCCAGCTGCATGCGCTGGAGGGCTTCCAGCACTGATGAGATCTCGGAGCCCGAGGCGCGGTCCGAGGGCGCCGGGGGGGAGACCGAGACGGACGCGGGTGACTCGTCCCTCCCCGGGGACGGAGAGGGCCCCGGGGTGCGGGGGGCGGCCCGGGAGCCCTTCCGTCCACGTCCTTTCCCTTGAGGCATAGCTGAAGCTGGAGCTGGGGTGAGTCAGCGATCCGAGGTGTAGAGCCAAGGCAGGAAAATGGAGAGAGGCGGAAGACGGCTGGAGGGTGAGTGCCTGAGGGAGGCCGACGGGCGGCCTTATAAGGGAGAAAAGGGGGGCGGGACAGCAGGTGAGGTGTGATAGCGGGCGGCCCGGGGGAGGGTGAGAGGTGGCGAGCAGCGGGCGTCGGGTGAGGCGCGAGCGCTGGAACAAAGAAGGTGGCGAGGGAGGGGGGGGGTGGCGAGCCGGGGGTCGGCCGAGGTGAGGAGGCAGCGCCGCAGCGGCGGGGGACTAGAATTGGTGTTGTGAGTATCACATATAACACTTCTGTTCACATGGGCCATTTACACAACTGAAAGCTCATGTGAATATATGTGCTGACCGTATTCCCAATACGCTAACTACATCAAAATATAAATTTAGATTGGGACACAATTAAATCTCACCTTATTCAACAATGCAAAGATTAATAAAGTAGGCCATAGGCCTACAGCCTTTTTTATTGAATACATAGTTGCCCTGTTATGATATGTAAAGAAGCTCTATGATTATCATAATGATTTGGGGTTGATAGCTATCAACACCTAGATGTGTTTCCCCATTTATGTCATTGCTACTGAATTATGGCATACATTTATGAGTGACAGCTTTCAATTACTCATTTCCAATCACACAAATATAGCTATCGGAAGTATGACTACACAGGAAACGAGTACCAAAAGAAATGCCAGCATTGATGGTAATTGTGTCATTCTATTACTTTCTAGCAATGACTGGCGTGTAGTAGGCCTATTGGCCAAGCAAAAGGCACTAGCCGATGATTTTACAGAATTTGTGTTGTGAGACATATGACACTTGTGTTTGCATGAGTAGGTCCCACAATGCTAAACCTGTGTGAATGTCTCTAGCGAATTCTGTGTTCATTTCTAGCAGAATACATGAAGTTGCATAATTTATAAAAACGGAGACCGAGAAGTATGTAATGGGTTGTTTATTTTCAGAAGGACTCATATATGCAGTATCAATAACCGTCAATCATAAACCAGCAAATCCCTCTCCCTGGGCAATCGGCTCAATGGTTAAATGGGCTGGACTCGAACCCGCAACCTTTGCAATAAGTCATATAGTTATAGGTGTGGGTGGGTGGGTGAAGAAATGCGTGGAGGGTGCCCGGATGGAAGCGTCTGCAGCAGTTATGGTCGGGTTTTCGAATTGTGAGTCTCGTCGTGGTGGTTGGTGGTGGCGGACGTGGCGCCCCCTGGTTTTAAGCGGAGGAAACTGTATGCAGGCTTGCAGTTCGGTCATCTTTCTACAGGGGGCGCCACTGTAGGGGGCTGAATCGCAGGCGGATTCGAACACATGTCTTGTACGAGTTCAATGTATCAGTGAGTTCAGAGTGTCCCGTCTCCGCCATAAAATACCGATGTTAGAAAACGGAGACCAATTTAGAAAACGGAGACCGAGAAGTATGCAATGGGTTGTTTATTTTCAGAAGGAATCATATATACAGAATCAATAACCATCAATCAGAAACCAGCAAATCCCTCTCCCTGGGCAATCAGCTCAATGGTTAAATGGGCTGGACTTGAACCCTCAACCAGATTAATGGAGGGGTCGAGTCTGAGCAGATATTTGGTCCCTAGGGACGTAGGTGTGGACGGCGGCGGAGATCCTGGAGCCAATCTCCATGATATCCTTTAAAGAGCCACCTGCCACTGCACACCCTTGAGCACCTCCCCGTCAGAGGCTGTGGAGCGTGTAGTCATTCGGGGAGGGGTGCCCGTGGCCGCCAGTGCCAGCCGGAGAACCGCCACCAGAGTGAGTGCTGTGAGGGGAGCGCCCCCTCGTAGCATGAAGGATGGACCAGATGCTGGCGGTTCCTGTAGTCGCACATACCGGAACCAGGCTATATAGGGGGTGGAAAAGCAGGCTGTAGGCCTGGCCAGTCCGCCACCTGGTCTTGGTTGATCGAACCGTGACGATGAGCCCTTCGTTTGTGGTGATCAAGTCGGATCGTCGTAGTGTGTGGCCTGGGTCATGGTGGGAGTGGCTGGCCAGCAGGATGCTCTTCCTTAATAAGGTGTTGTATCCGAGCAGTATGGCTGCTACCAGGACTGCTGCATCGGGGCCAGCTGCCAGGAGGTGTTGAATGACTGCCTTGATGCTTGTAGGGGTGATGGGCAGGGCCTGTCACGTCTTGTGATGGGAGAGCCTCATGACTCCCCGTTTTCATGAGGGTGAGTGGGTATGAGTCGAAGCCTGAGTGTTCCCACCGAATGTCAGGCCCCAGGTCCGTGCCCGACTCAGGTAGGTCATGACAGTACCAGTTGAGGCGAGGGACTCATTCAGATGGAGCGTGTAGGCGAGGAGGTCTTACTGGGCCAGTGCGTCTAAGGCGTGGCAGGCAGCGAACTGGATTTACTTCCTTGCCTGTACCGATTTGTTCCTCCATGTCCCGACCACTAGACCGGCGAAGTATACCCCCATCACCCGGGTGTGCAGATCGTCGGAGTAATCTGGGAACAGAGGGGCACATAAGTCGAGGTTCCCGGGTTACCCTACAATCCTGGAGTAAAGATGTTATCAAACGTTACTTTTATCTCAGTTAAGTTAAGGTTGGTGGTCATGTAGACTGCCTTGGCATTGGCTGCAGCGTCAATAGTGTGTCTGCTTAGGGCATCAGCCAGGACAAGGTTCTTGCCTGGTTTATGTAGGATTTCGATGTGGCAGTTGTTGGTAGCAGCATATAACCATATCTCCCTGGCGATTGCTGTGAGGGGTGGGTCTCTGCCTGCGCCAGTGGATACTACTTGCTGGCTGGCTGAGTTGTTGGTGTTAATGACAATCTTGTGGTTGGCGGGATTTGTGGGAGCCAGGGTTTTAAGTGCCACGATGAGGTTCATAGCCTCAAGGTGTGCAATGTTTGTGTGGCTTCTCTTGACTTAGTCAGGGTAAGTCTGTGAGTAGTAGTGGGCATCCTAGTATGCTCCTCCTGCCACTAGGCAGGAGTCACTCTCTATCACCCAGGGCATCTTGGTTGTGGGCTCCAGGAGGACAATTCCATTTGACCTCTCGGCATACTGGAGGAACCACTTAATGTCTGATCGGAGCTCCTCAGGTATGTCATGTTTCCCTGTATAGGGAGTGTCACGTATGGTGTTGAAGATATGAGACATGAATCTCCTGGCATGCTCAACACATCTGGTGATGTGTTGTAGTTTGCCTGCCAGCCTCTGAATCTCCTTCTTTGACGCTTTTGTCTTGTTCATCCAGGTGATGCACTCCTCGAGTGTCTCGTGAAGCTTGGCTCCTGGAATTCTGACAGTCATGGTTTCGGCTGATATGACAAAGCCGAGCGACTCGAGTGTCTTGGGTGGTGGGACACCCTTCGTCGGTGACAGGTCAAGACCCAGTCTGGCTGACAGCTCCTTGACGTCTGCATATGCAACATTAGCGAGATGTTCTGTATGTTCTGATGCCGAGTAGGGGGGTGGAGAGCGGACAGGTACGCAGCTGTCTGTATGCGCGCGCAAGGTCTGCGCACCATATGAAGCAGCCATCGCCCAGCCTCGCCACCTCGTTCGCAGCATCCATCATGTTAGGGAGGGTATATGCCCTTGGTTTGCCTAGGTAGAATCCTTTTCTTATGCCCATGTTGACACTAGTTGCCCTGGGCCAGCTGAGGTCAACGATGAGGCGCTTGCTGGAGGTGTTTTTCTTTGGGCGCGTCATCATCGGGCTGGACTGAGACCAGGGGGCAAAGGGAGGGTCTTGGAAAGGGCCAAGCAAGGCACCATTTGAAAGTTCAGTGTTGACGTATGAGTGAATTAATCTCATGTGGGCTGGGTCCTCTTTGTGATTGTTTGTTGTGGTAGTGGGGGGGGGCGTGGCCGATGTGTAGTCCACCGGCTACCCGAATTCCAGGAACTCAACCACTTGTTTATCGTGGTATCCGACTGGCAACTCCCTCCATGCACTGATCTTCAGACCTGAGGGGATCGGTATTATGGCCTTCATGAATTTAGGGAGTGCCGTCTGTCGTACTTTGTTATAAATGTCAAGGTAATGGGAGTGATCTCCCCAAAGTTCTTCACCAGGTGGGGCCTCATCCTGTCAAGGATTGGCCTGTAGGCTATGGGCATGAGGGGTGGGTGTGGTCATCCACTGTCATCATCATCACCACCGACAGACATGTCATCAACACAGGTCTCCTAATTTTCACTAATACGTTTATGGTTTATAGTTGTACTCACTAGGTGGTGGGGGGTGACATGGCTGGATGGGTGGTGGTCGCCGTGCTTCTTCAGTCATGCTTCCACGTCACAGTCAGTAGTGGCCATTGTTGTTGACATGTGCTCTGTACATCCAGCGTGCTGCCCGCCATCTTGCATCCCTTGGGCATGGGCCTCCCACCCAGGGGGCGGTGTCAGCCATGTTGTAGGGGTTGAGTGGTTGTCACCACCTGGCTGTACCACACGGTCTTCATTACATGTCATTGTGGGCTTAACGTGGCAGATTTTGAATCCACAATTTCCAAGATCGTGTCCGTCGCCATCTTGGTCATCTTCATCCCAATCATGTGTCCTTTTTCGTGAGGTATTTTTTTGGGTAGTAGTTTCCCTGGGCGCAACAACTCGTCGAACTGATCCGACGGCATACGGCTGAAGTTGGTGAAGGCCTGTGGCTCGTCCCTGCGTAGACCAGCCATCAGGGCATTGAATGCTCCTAGCTCCGATCTTTGAGCGATGTGTGGCCGAACCCACACATTTCTAGCAATCTTCCGACGTCGTCGGTGACGGCGTACGACAAGCAAAGCAAGCGCAATAGCCACGGCTCTCTTTTGAGCAGTTGAACGCGGCGCCATGTTGCTGCTCAGTTTAAACAGCTCAAAGTGGTTTGCGGCCCCGACGCCAGTCGCAGTGATAAAAAACAACTTGGTGCCATCTAGCGTTGCTGACCGACGGCCGATCAACAACTGCTAGGAGGCGCTGATGCGAGTGTAGTTCGCGCTAAATACACCAGGTTCGTGGAACGCAGTCGCGAAACGGACGGTATATGTGCGCACACCCGATCGGTATATGTGAGCACCCACTGCCGTCAGTTTTAAGTCGCAAACGGGATGGACCGAGTCGTGACGGGTTGCGTCGGCCATCCAGTTTTAGTGCGCGAATCGTATACGGTAGGTGTGTACCGGGCATTATTTGCGCACCATGCGTAAATGTGTGACTTTTGGTCCGGGTGATCACCATGAGTGGCAGAGAAACTACACTCATTTCCCCAGTTCCATGTGTGGCATGGCTTACCATCAGTGTCATGATTAAAGTCTTCCCTGCTCTCGTACATGCTGGCGCCAGAGTTTGAGCTGCCGCATTGTTAGTGTAGCTGCTCGTGTTAAGCCCCGTTCACACTGGGCAGTTAATTCGATTCATATAAATCGACTTGCCTAGTTCGACTCAGATTCACCGTTTGGACGCTACGCATGTAGCGATTTAGGGCTGAATCGATGCATCTAGTTTGCTTCAAATAAACCACCTCCTGAGGTAGTATAGATGAAGCAATGTACCTGGTTCCTGGGCAGTAATAGTGTAAAAGAGCAGTGCTTGCCAGATACAGGCTCAGGTGTAACTATTGCTGGTGCCCAGCAGTGTTAGGGCCCGATTAGGCCGAAATCTATTGAATGCAATCATATTTAGCAGAATTACATCCTCAAATAATGAAATTTAATTAAATTAACCCTAAATTCCAAGCGATATTAATGTAGCAGCTACATCGGCGTCGTTATTCATATTGTCGAATCGACAGTGAAAACTAAACAAACAGCAGTGCTTGCCAGATACAGATGGGGGTACTTGCCCATGCGCAGATATCGATTTCGCTCAGTGTTGTTTTGGGGAGTTTTCAGTCGCATTGGTGCGCTGAAGGCTGCAAATCTGCAGCACTGATACATGTGTGGACACAACACTAAATCGATTCATATAAATCGACTTGTCTAAGTCGACATAAACTTTGCCCGTGTGAACACAGCTTTAGAGTTCTTGCCGTTGGTGTTTGTGTGGCGGTTGTTTGTACGTGCACCGATTCTCACTCCCACTCCATACGCATCCCTTTGTATGTCCTTTATCGTGTAGTTGTCATTCCATCCCTGTGGGAGGCGTCTGTCGTCGATCATGGCGGACACTCGTTCCGACCACAATCGACACCTCTCCGACTCTCAGTCACACGCCATTGTAGCCAGCTGGTGAATATGTTCAATAATCGGCTTCTTCGACGCCACTGGAACCTCAATAACCTTCGTCATCTTACATAGTGCTGCAAACTACTCAGGCAAGGTGGCCTCACTGACCCCAACTTTCACACGTTTCTCGCCCCGCATAACAAAGAAATTTGGAAGTAGTGCCGTTTTACCTCGCTTTTTGTTGACTGCCGTCCCGGCTGATGCTAGTATATCGCTGATGGCATCCGTGTTGTCCGTGTGGTTTGCGCCGCTTCCCAGCCTGGCTGACTGGGTGCATGGTTGGCACACCATGTGGTCCTGCTGTTCACGGTACATGTCGATGTACTGGTGTTCCTCCATATGGTGTGTGCTGATCCTCTCGTCCTTGCGGCGCCTGTCCTTCCTTGGTGTGGGCACAGCCTTGGGTGTTTTGAAATTAACAGCTCCTTATGATCGCCTTTGCCCCATGGCCGGCGGTTGTTGTTGCTGGTGGCAGCGGGGCACCGCCAGCATGTTATCCTCCTGCAGTTCACTGTCACTGTCACTGTCACCGCTATCCTCGGTTAAATCACTCGCCTCCTTTGTGCTCCTCCTCCTGTGGTTCGCCTCGAGTGCATCCATTCTTGATAGAAGGCTGGACTTGAAGTTGGTCATCTGTTCCGCCATGACTGCCCTCATTGCGCTCATGTTGTTGTTGCTTGTGCCAGGCATTGGTGCCGGCAGCTGTGCTGTTGCCGGCGCCGGTGCATGCATAGTGCTGTGTGCCGGCGTGGCCTTCCTCGGCGCCCGTTGGTTACTCGCTCTCCTAGTTTCTTTTTCCTGTGCAGCCTCGGCATCAACTTTCTTGGGCCTTCCACGTGGCTTGGGGGCACTGTTCTTCCTGGTGTTGGCACCATTCCTGATTGACTTCCTGGATTGCGGCATCTTGTAGAGACATTTCGCCATGTGAGGAAGAAATGCGTGGAGGGTGCTTGGATGGGGCAGTTATGGACGGGTTTTCGAATCGTGAGTCTTGTCGTGGTAGTTGGTGGTGGTGGACCGGTGGCACCCCCTGGTTTTAAGTGGAGGAAACTCTATGCAGGCTTGCAGTTCGGTCAACTTTCTACAGTAGGGAGCTGTATCACAGGCGGATTCGAACCCATGTCTTGTGCGAGTTCAAGGTATCAGTGAGTTCAGAGTGTCCCGTCTCCGCCATAAATTACCGATGGTAGAGTAACATCCACAATCCATTGAAAACATTAATATTAAAAAACAAAACGTCTATCTGAATTTTGTTCAAGTTAAATCCTAGTGCAAGCATCAACCATTTATTACAGTATGTTCTTCATGTGATGGGCTACTAAGCTATAAAATGAGCATACAAAGCCTAAGCAAAGCATATGTCCAGCACTTCAGTATCTACATCAAATTGCATTTTGTATCTTTTCACTATGAACAAGTCCAAAGTTATCCCATAATACATAAAGTAGCTTCAAACTAAAGTAACTATATGTAATGATCAACCTAATATAGTTGTCTGAAAGAAAGCCAGAAACAAAATGCTATCGGATTATGTAGCTTCAACTACCTTACATAGAAATTAAATGTTGTGATTGATCCACGTTACTAAGCTAATTATATATAATGAAGGTGTAGTTGCTCTAATATGAAGTTTGAGTGGGATCTGAAATTATCATCATCATGATTTTGCTTTCTCGGTTCTCGGTTACAATAGATAGTTATCTTTGGATCCGATGCCACAGAATGATGCTTATTGCGATACCCTGAACATACAAAGGTAATTGATTTCATTTTTTTATTTGCAAATTCCCAAATATAGCTACTGGAAGTTCAACTACACAGGAAGCAAGTACCAACATAGATGTCACCACTGATGGTAATTGTGTCACTCTATACGTTTCTAGCAAAGACAGTTGCATATTAGCCAACAAAGAATGATAGGCCTCCCCAATAATATTATGGAATTGGTGTTGTGAGTGTGACACACACAAGAGGTGTTGATATGGGTGACTGTCACAAGAGAAAGCCTGTGCGCATAGGCCTACCGATAATTGAAGGTACATGGATATATTGACTGGTCTGATTGACCCAAATGTGATCCAATGATTTCCAAAGTAATGGCATATAATTAATGCATTATTGCCGTAAAATGAGTCTCTCTCAGGTGTGGCTGAATCTATTCATCATGACCTTGTCAACAGGCTCTCACGACTCAAACCTTAGATTTGCTTTATATTTTAATTCATTGTGCCTAAGCAGGCATGAGTGACAGTTTTATTTTCTCATTACAATGTAGCTACTGAAGGTATGACAACGCTGGAAACAAAGTCAACATCCAATTCCTCCCCTGGAAGTAAGTAGCCTACATTGTTCTGGCCACTGTCTAACAAGCTGCTGTCCTCTTTATTCATATCACTGCATCCTGACTAAATATAGAATTTGTTTTTCCAAAAGCTTGCAAATTCTAACATTTTTCTCTATATGATTGTCTAAAAGCCTTGTCAGTGCTGCTGGACTAACTACAACACAACAGGAGCAACCAATTTCAGCACTCTCCCCCTAGTATACAGTTGCATAAACTGAAAACCTGCAAAGGTATGCTTGGAGAGGATTTGTCAGAGTATGGTTTGTGTCTCAGCAGCCTATACCGAGTCCGTTTAATAGAACATATTTCTGCTGAAGCTTCTGGTGTCAGAATTCTTATATGCACACCAAAATTGCATGTTTCCGGTTCAATTATCTCTAAAGATAGCTACTTAACATCATATTTATTTCCAATTAAAATGGGGTAGATTATCATGATCAACCTAATATACTTATCTAAAAAGAAAAGTGGTAGAAACTCAAAAATATCGGGCTATCCAACTTTAAAGTGGAAAATCCCAAATTATTGGTTTTTCATCAGTTTCTTTTTGTTTGCTTGCTATTTTGCAGATGCGGCGGGTCTGAAATTATCGACCTGGATAATCATCACACTTACTGTCGCCTGTGTCAGCATCATACCCTCTTGCATCACCACTATTGTTTTCATCAAGAAGAAGTACGTACATATCCTTGTACTCTCAGCTCTGTGTCGCTATCACCCAGAATCTGATCATTTACCTGATCGGGTCACTCAAGCTTTGAGTCAAAGCTGCATAGTCCGAAAGTTTCATTTTTTCAAAAACCAAAAAGACTGACCTAGATGCAATCCAACATATCCAACTTCGATTCTGGTGCACTTATTAAGCATGTGCATTATTAAGATCATGCAGGTTTATTTGCCAAACAAAATTCCAAGACCACGGCTCTTCCAACTGTGGTGTCCCGTTCCCATAAGGATAATAAGCGTGACAACAAGGAAAACCCAACCAGCGTGTGCTGAGCTTGTTAAGTCTACCCAGTGAGTGCAACTTTGGGAAACACCAACAACTCAGTGAGCCTTTCTCAGTGTGAATGAGATGTTTGTAGTTGTAGTTTCATATTCATATTCAGACATAATCACAAATATTATTTATGTATACCACATATTAAAATTCCTGGAGGACCTTTTAAATTTACATAGCTTCCTCTTAAATGTTTAAATCATACCGTATCAGTAGTATCACAAATGCGAGAATTACTTTGTAAAATGGATGCTCAACGAAGGGCTTGTTAAGTCCATGCAATGTCCATGTGATAGAGCTGGTTGGGTCTCCTCCTTCCATAGCTGTTTACCCTTCTCCCTGTCTCCCTGTTGCAGGGCCAGAGCTGCAGACTTGAAGCAGCAGCAGCCGCCACGGCCTAGCACTCTCTATTCGAACTACCCCACCTCCCAGCTTCACAGGCCCAGGTTGCAATACCCCAACTTCCAGCCGCACCCGCTCGCTCAGCAATTCCCCTGCATGCAACATCCGCGCACGGCTCAACAACCCAACTTCCGGTGCCCATCGGCCGTCCCACGAGACACCACTTTCGGGTCGTACCCGCCGTCTGTACAATCCTACTACCAGCAGTTCCCTCAATATTGACAGTACTGAGCGGATGGGGAAGGGTTCTCAAGTTACCAGAGAGCAGAGAGAAAGAGAGCAGCGATCGACTGAGGGAGGGAGGGAGGGAGAGAAGGGAAGATGGGGATGGAGAGATCAGAGAGTAAGGGAGTGGGGAGAGGGATGGAGGGAGGGAATGGGAGAACAGAGAGAGGGAGAGATTGAGGGAGAGAGCAGAGAGAAAGAGAGAACAGAGAGAGAGAGCGAGAGAGAGGGAGAACAAAAGAGAGAGCAATGAAAGATGGAGGGAGAGAGGGAGAGAGAGCAGAGAGAGAGGGGGCAGGTAGAGGGAGGGCATAGATAAATAACTGAAAGACAACGATAAATTGACAGAGAAACTAAGAGACAATGGCAGGGATAAACAGAGAGACAGATGAGAGACAATAACAGAGAGACAGAGAAACAGACATAAACAGAGAGTCACACGCAGATAAAAACAGATAGATATATATATATATAGAGAGAGAGAGAGAGAAATAAAAGGGAACTAATGGCATAATAAGATTTTGAAGCTTTCTCTTTTAATTAGCCAAGAAAAACATATTTAATCAGCAATATATACATCATTACTAAGTATTCATTCTTGCAATTCTGAAACTAATAGCCTGCTAGGGTTCTGTTTGGTTGGATGCAGAGGTACCGTCGTTCCTGGAGAGTGTCAGCTTTTTGATACACCATTTTTTGTAATTCAAAATTACTAGATAAAAGTGCTTTCAACTATGCTTTAATACTGCTGAAGAGAACAATCCTATAAAATCGGGAATACCTTTGAATATTGCTTCTGTAGACCTGACGAAGGGGTGGAATGCTGTTTTTCTTTGTGTTCTTTGTTATTTGTATTCATGGCGGATATACGTGAGCAGAATATTCCACTTAAATATAATAAATTTCAATGCGACCATCTTTCTTCAGGCTTTTGTTCCCTGAAGAAATATTGTCAAACATATTTCCCCTATTTATATGTTACGAGTACAATCTTGCCACGGTAACTGCATACTTGTGAAGAGTTCAGGTGCAAAACCTTGTCACTGCCATTCCAAAAATTGACCTAAACATTGGAGTCAAACCATCCAAAAGTTGGGATTTCTACATCCCTAATTTGTGTTCATTGCTTCATAATAATGTGATCACAGGAAAGTGGAATTAAGGAGAGAAACAAAGTATTTTCAGGCAAAGATGTTTTATTTTAGTTAAATTGTTGGATTGGCATTTACATGGTTTTTCACCTGAACTCTTCATATTATGGTTCAGATACAACCTAATGGTATGTGTTCTGGTGAGTAGTGATGGGTGATATTTGAAATATACAAACAATCAAAATCCATTAACTTGCAACCACAATCAGGGTTAAATGTGAAAGACAAGGTTTTGGGTGGTAACATACATCTTCCTAAATGAAGGATATACATTGTTCATACCTCAAATAAAATAGTGTGTACACACCTTTTAAAAATATAATCATTTTCCAATATTTTAATATTGTAGTTCTTCTAATGAACAGTAATTTTGTCTCTGGGAAAAAATGCTTCAAATATATTTCCGTGAATGCAGGAAAATTGCATATGATTTTTAGATTTTGCTATATTCTTTAGATAATCATTGTATACTTTAATTTTGTTTGAAATAACTTTCGTTTTAAAGAGTTAGCTTTTTTTTGTTTTCTTTGATAATTGAATTGAACACATGGATAATTCAGTAATGTGCAGAGAATACCTATAATGTGGAGCTCTGAGTTTAATTTAACAATAATATAATTAATTAAGAATGGTGTATGCGCCTGTTTGTTCTGTATTGAGTCTTTCTCGGTGTTGCTGTTAGATGGGTGATGATTGGGTGAAGACACACTACGTGACGCCTCAGATGCTATGGACGAAGTGAGTGGCTCTGTGTGGGTAGCCACGTGGTGGGTTTGGTGGAAATGCTAGATGGCGCGCAGGTAGTGGGTGGTTACAATGGGTGGGGACAGAGGGCGCCAGCGCATAGCATGATTGACAACAGTGACAGAGAATGTGAATATATGGTCAACTCCAATTAAAAATCTGGTGACACCTCTCGCGGTCCGTGTTGAACAACTAAAAACATTGGTCATATCATTTATGACCAGATGTTCTATCTGACAGTCGATTACTTCCAAACATTGAGAATTTTAACAAAAATACTCCAAAAACAGAGCATTGAACCCTGCATTGAACTCAGCTACACAAATTTATAATCCTGACCAAGTACTCCCGAAAAATGAAAGTAAACATGATTAACAATATCCTAAATAGGAGTTTGAATGCATAAATGTTTTTGCCGCTGTCTTAGGTCCTATTTTTTCCTTCAAAATATTTGGTCTCTATATATTTTTGGAGAATATATGAAACTTGGCCTGTGGTATGGTCAGAGATCTTTTTTTTTGTAATTTACATCACCATTTCCAGTTTATATATGACATTAAAAAAGCAAAATGCTTGGTAAATAAATATGCTGGTCAATTTCAAATATGTTTCTCAATCAGCTTTTAGCTCTGTAATGTTCTGATGCCGATCACCAGTTATTTTCCCAGCATAGCCACCAGTGAGTGAATTGCCTTGTTCAACAGCCGACGCTTGGTGCTTGACAGTCACAAGTGTTACATGGTCAGGGATAAGACTTGGACTTCCCACGTTCCAAATTAAACATATTGAAATTAACATGACCATGACCATGACCAATTGTGTGGGCACTGCAATACCAGACATGAGAGTCTTTTGCGGTGACAGTTTCCATTAACTTCATTTACTACTCCTTCAGTATCTAAGCTGGATTATGTAGGATCAAATCTAGGTGAGCTTTTTGGTTGTTGAAGGTTTGATGCTTGCATCAGACTATGCAGCTTTCAAATAGGGCACTACAGTGCAGATTAGAGTATGATAAGGAAGATAACAGAAATAGGGGACAATAATTATCAGATGTGTTTACTAATTCTAGCATTCAATTAATTATACAGGCATTGACAGGATTATTATTCAATTCTAATTATTTAATAATGCCCACCTTTCAGGCCATGATGAATAATTCAAAATACACCCAACGACTGTGGACAGGGCACTCGTGTTCCGTTATCCAGGTGCCACAACCACTGGAAGTGTGACCTAAGTACTAACACTATCCAGGTAGACACTGGTCCTCTTGTACAAACCTTTCATTTACCATGAATATGACCTTGCTGACAAGGCGGTAAAGCACCAGCCAATAAATTCTACCAGAATGTACACTATTCTGCTTTTACTTCCCATTCTCACATCTCACCATCTGGATGTACTGTCCTTTTCTTTGTTTGTTTGTTGGGGTTTTATGTTCCAGCAACATCCATGGTTATATAATGATGTACTGAAGCGCACGCTACAGGTTCCATTCATAGGTTACTCAAGAGCATATATTGTAATGTTATTTTATATCCACTGAATTGTATTAGTTAATTTGTAGTTATTTGACATTACTTTAGTTATTATTCAAGTTCAACTATATGCAAGCAATATTTGTACCCGGAAAGCTCTTTAATTTAACACACTCTTATAATGTATGCTAATGAAACTGAAATACTAATGCCACTAATCGCTGAATAATAATAATAATACATTTACGTTTTTTTTAAAGAAAAGATAACAGTGAAGCCCCGATATAACGGGCCCGATTTAGCCAGAATTTTGATAGAACGCGATGATTCATTTGACCCAGAATTCCTTACTTCAAAAGTAATTTAGTAAACTGAACCCCCATTTAGTCAGTGACGACACATTGCTGACATCATATAACACCATGGATAGAAGCCATATTGTATTCCGCCAGGCCTGCTTATTTATATTTACAGGAAGTATTTTCATCAATAGACATTATTTTACAAGATGTGCATAACTTGTTATGCCAGTGTC
Organism: Branchipolynoe longqiensis; assembly: GCA_030323885.1. NCBI lineage: Eukaryota > Metazoa > Annelida > Polychaeta > Phyllodocida > Polynoidae > Branchipolynoe > Branchipolynoe longqiensis. Next base: position 16,160,642 of record CM059198.1, on the reverse strand, counting down.
ATTTAGGCTAGAGTAGGTTGGTAGTGTTTACTTCCCCAGCGTGAAAGTAAGATGTCTGAACACTTTGACTTCTAGTTAACGAGTGACTTCATTAGGCCTACGCTATCCAGGGCACTACAGCCAGTTCCCAGGCTCCTATCACGTGATCAGTTTCAGATTCCTTTGTTCTTGCATGTGCCTGGAAATCTACTAAGCACATATTACATCCCCCCTTCAACAAGCATTTTGATATTCGAAGAATAACAATAATGTACCTTTTCAACAATAAAACATACTAAAAAATATAAGTCCTTGACTTTCTTTGACAGAGTTCTCATGCCCTTCATTTACTCAAATTGGTCATATTGCTTTGGCAATATGGGTAATTTGGGACCGAGTCAGGACAGATACCCCTCCCCTATCCCACACCCGACTTGATGCGCAAAAAGGAAGAGAGGAAGGCGGGGGTGGGAATAAAGGCGTTTATTTCCGCCTCAGACAGAGTCAAACATAAAACAGAGTATAGAGGCATGAGAGAGGCTCATGAGGAGCAGAGTAAATAAGCTCAGAAGGAGCAACAGTGTAGGTAAAAGGCAATAAAAGAATAAGGAAAGAGGCTCATGAGGAGCAATACAGCAGGGGGGTGCTCATGAGGAGCAAGGAGGAGATGTACGGGATACAGGGGCTCATCAGGAGCAATGTCAGAGTTCTGGTGAGGGGGGGCCGAGGAGCACTCCGCCGCTGGAAGAGAAGAGTTGTATAAGGAAGAAAGAAGGTGGGTGGGGAGGAGGCAAAGGGTGAGGAGCTGGGAAGGCGGCAGGAAGGCGAGTCGAGGGAGGCGGGGGGAGGCTTATAAGGGAGAGGGGACGGGCGACAGCAAGGTGAGGTGTGAATGCTGCCGGCCCGGGGGAGGGCGAGAGGTGGCGAGCAGCGGCGTCGGGTGAGGAGTGAGTGCTGCGCGACACGGGGCCGGGGGGAGGAAGGGGGCGCGCGGCGGCGTCGGGCGAGGTGGGAAAGCAGCGCGACAGCGTGGGGTGGGGGAGGGTCTCTTCCTCTCCTCGCATCAAGCGTAATGCTACGCATTACGACCAATGCTACACCCACCCCCCTGGCCCCTTTTATCCATAGGCGGCCAATCTCCATTAACTGCAGGTGGCGACACCGGCATGCGTGCTGGTTGCCGCCGCCTGTACCCAGTGACCCATCTCTGACGTCACTTCCGCCCCTGCCTCCACCCAATCGGCACTTCTCCCCCAGACACCGGACCAGCACCACCTCCTTCCTAAATTCCCATATTATGTAGTTCCATCTCGTGTCCTGAGTTATTGCATGTGCAGCTTTAAAGTCTTTGGCATTCATAACAGTGAGAAAAATAAAGAATAACAGTCTTGGTTATATAGTGCTTAATGCTAACAATAATATAGTTATCACAGTGGGTCATTTCGACCGGCGTCATATCATCATTATAGTTCTAGCTGGGCTGATGGCCTGATTAAGCGAGCTGACCTGGATATATTGGCTGCACCTGTGTCGTTTGTGGCTGCTTGTGATGCTGGCTCATCTTGGGCGTAATCGATTAATCGACTCTGGTCACCCGAGCCACTTTTTGGCACATGCGCACATCCTGCAAACTCGGGTCGAATAATCGAATAAGCTTCTCCGTGCTCGAGTGACAAAAATGGTCGCCGTTTTATTAGTTTTTTTAGTAGCCGATATAATTACAGCAAAATATGATTTAACTATTTTTATGATGGCATAGTTTAGTGATATTTCCATTTCATTAATCTATGTTATTACGGGGAAAAAAAATGTATGACTGGTACCGGTTGCTATTACCATGCAGGACGGTACCAGCGCAAATGTGATGTCATCGCTCCTTGCAAACCCCAGCCAAGAGGTGGGTTACTGGGGTCGGGTTGTTTTGCACACGGCACGTGTATTGGTCGACTCCACTCACGGTGTTCTATTTGAAATTCTGACGACTCGGCTGACCCAAGTCGCCCGGGTCGTGTTAATCGATTACGGCCCTTGTGTGTGCCAAACTAGTTCAGGCTGTGGTATTTCGGGTATTCTTCTCAATTGAATTCTGTTTCTTTGCAACATGTTTCAGGACTCATTTTTGATTTGATATTCTCTTCCCGAGATACCTGCGTGACCCATTAATGTCCCCTTTTTCCATTCCCCTAAGTGATTTTTATATTTAATGTTATTGCTAGGCCTTAAGGGCTTGTGAGCTTTGCCACACTTTTTGTTGTGAAAAGCTTTCTAGCTTCGCTGTGGCTTTCTAATTTGTGCATTTTTTTCTTTTGTGTTTCTGGTCTCAGATTAACTTGTGCTGTCGATATGTGCAACCATAGTCTTCTGCTCATGAGCAGTTGCGCTGGGGATGCATCCATCACCAACATTGGCGTGTTTCTATCATTCAAGAAAACTAAATGAAAATCTGTCTGCGTGTCTATGCACTTTCTAAACATGTTTTTGATTTGCCGTTGCTGCGCAGATATTGGGGGATAGAATATATGGCTTGAAAGCCATAGTGTTGTGCAAATTCGTCATATTCATGACTTTTAAATTGTGGTCCATTGTCAGATACAATTTATTTGGGAAACCATGCCTAGCAAAAATTGTCTTTCAGTGCTTTGATTATGGTAGCTGAAGACATATATTTTAGCTGTGATACTCCAGGGTATTTAGTGTAGTAGTCTACTTTTATTAAGTAATTGTTGTGGTTTAGTTAGAATAAATCTGCACCTAACTTTTCATAAAGTTTACATGTTATTTTGTGGTTCATGAGTGGTTCGTTATGCACATTTTTTCTGTTGTTCTGACATCTGTCACATCTATTTACTCTGTCTTCAATTTGTTTGTTGATGTTCAGCCAGAACATGCAATCCCTTGCTAGTTGTTTTGACTTAGTTATGCCTAAGTGTACCTCGTGAAGTGAAGTTATGTAGAATACTTGAGGCATCACCGAGTGACCTCCTGAAGTAGGACACCTGCCCCCACCCACCCCAAAGCTATCAAGTCAACCAAGCCAGTTTTCATATAGAAACACATAGGGGTGAGCTGTCAACGTCTACAATTTGGTTAATATTGAATAGGGAACCTGCCAAAATATATATTATCTAGTTTATGTGAATACTATGGACATATTATACAATTGAAATTACATTTAAATGCAAATTATTTTTCCCTATAACATTGTGGTGCCTGTACTTCTGAATGAGACATTTTTACATGGGAACCACCAATTGTTTATTATAATAATCACTTTCCTTGGAATGAAAACCCTGACTAGTTAATGAGAAATAACCAGAAATATGAGCAAACCATGAACCATTTACATTATGGAATAAAGAAATAGTCAATTTTACTGGGGAACTACCATGGTTTGTTGTAATAACTTCTCAAAACCTCAGACATAGTTAATGTGAAAGGTATACACACTAACAGATATACTGCTTTAGCAGTCTACCCAAGGGTGGTCATGGGAGGGTGTGGAGTGGGATTGCTCTACATGTGTGGTATATTTACCTCTCACCACCTGTTGTGCTCATGGGGTTTACTGAGATTTAGGGTTTCCTATTATTTCTATTATTTATTGTATCTGCTTCTGTAGATGAACACAATGGGAGTGGTGTGATATAGTTAAATAACTATTATACATCATAACTTTGCTCATACAGAGCAAGAAATTAAATTTTGGTCTGGCAATGGAATGACATTTTGATCTGGCGAAGGAATGACATTTTGAAATGAAGGAATCCATTTAAGTCACTATCTAGCCAAGGAGTGAATGGTGACGGCTGTCGACAGGTGAACTGTAGAGGTGCTGGTACCAGTCAGTGATGGCGACCAAGCAGGAGCTCATCTGTCATGGCGTCAGCCGGACCAGATGGTGAGGGAAGCCCAGAGCGGGAACCAGTGGAGGCCTGCGATGGTGCTGCCAAGTGGAAAGTCAGAACATCTGTCAAAGGAAAGCCATTTTGATCTGACGAAGGAATCCATGTAAGTTGCCGGCTAGACAAGGAGTGAATGGTGAAGGCTGTGGAGAGGTGAACTGCAGAGGCACTGGTGTCAGTCAGTGATGGCAACCAATCAGGAGCTCATCTGTCATGGTGTCAGCCGGACCAGATGGTGGTGCTGCCAAATGGAAAGTAAGACAATGTTTAATCCTACATAGGAATGACATTTTGATATGGCAAACAATGACAAGTAGTAAAGATCACAGGGGTGTATTTAATCAGAGATTACTTCCACAAAAATCAAACATAAACATTATGACCAATAGTAATAATGTACTCCAAGGCCAAAACATAAGCACAGAAAGGCAGAGATATGTCCTATCTAGCCTCACTCAGTTTGTGAGAAATTTTGTATTATAGATTAACTGATGCTGAATAATATCCAGGACGAAACACCAATGTGATTTTGCTAGTATCTAAGCTGCACATAGATCAGATCATGATCTATTTGCACGTAATACCCAGTATGAACATCTGCACTAGCGGTGGACACCACCTGCAAGGGAAAGAAAAATGGCTGTTGGAAGAAGACTAACGAGAGGCTTGAATGTCCTCATCTCACCCTTCACCCTAAGCCCCCTCCCACCCAGTGGACCAGTCCGTCAATCGCGGACAATCGATTTTCCTCATCCCACTGCTCCTCGTCCTATCCCAGTCATGCCAAGCGCTAGGCAAAGTGGACATGTAGCAATTTGGTAATTCATTGATGCAACTTGGCCAGAATTCGAACCCACAACCTTCAGGATGAGACCGAGTATTCAGTACCGATTCGACAATCCACCCGACAGCAATGCATGCAGTTCGCCCACCTTCCGGTCATGTGATATCAACTACGTCAAAGCTAGAAATTAATTTAAGCAAGGACTAATTAACCCCCATTCACAAATCTGACTCACACATGCAAGCGTAGTGTTAATTCCATGTTAGTGAGTGAGTTTCATGTTAGTGAGTGTGGAGAACATAGAGAATAGAGAATGTAGAGTGAAGAGAGTGTGTTCCCTGTTAAGTAAGCGTCTGCAAAAATGAGCCAGATTTGATTTACTGTCTATCTAAGGAATAGCTTAACTGGAACTGCCCCCGCCCCCTTAGAGGTGTCATAGTTGGTGTCACAAAGAATGCCAGCTACCACAGTCCATGTGCAGGTCTAGACCTCATCCCCCTTCGTCCATCTACCCATTGCTACAGCAACAGAGGAGAATAGCACAATAAGATACAGATGCGAAGAGAAACCCACACTTGGTGATTGCCACAGCAGAGAGCCGAATGGGTTAAGCACCAGCTTCCATGTGACAGGCCATGGGACTTGAAAACCCAGCCAAGTCAAACCAAGGACTTACCAAAATTGATGCTTGTTGGTACCTAGCGAAGCATCTGGCATTACTAGGATAGGGCAAGAAGCAGTGGAATGAGGACAACTAATTGTCCGCCATTGACAGGCTGAGGTGAGGGGTGCGTGGGGATAGATGCTGACATTATGGTCACCTACGAGCAATTCTAGATAACTTTGGCAGCAGTTACTGTTTACCTAATGCATTAGAATATATATGTAAGATGAACACCTATGCCAGTTTTGGACTGAACATATGATGATTTCATCAGGCTATGCACTTAAAATGTATTAAAAATCAATTTAAGGAGGGGATGGTTGGTTGGTTTTGAACTGAACATTTGATGATTTTATTAGGCTATGCAATCAATTTTATCTATGAATAGTAATATTGTGCTTTTTTTAAATCTAAAAATACATTTATAAAAATAAATGTATATATACTACATATAGAATTTATACTACAATTGAAGAGCAATTAACTATTTTAATTACTAAATGTAAAGGGCATGTGACAACTTGCCTGCATCCTCATCATCCTTGCCTGCAAATGAGAATTGCATAGAATTAAATGATGCAGAGCCAATAGCAAGGTGGTAATTGGGGGCAGAGGGTACAGGAGGGAATCTACAATGTGGACCTGGGACAGATCCACTAGAGTACCAAGGATTGCATGCAGAGATTCAAGACCAGTTTGCAGACCACCTCTCCATATACACTGATGGTCCGAAAGACCAAAGCCGGGTAGCTGCTGCGGCAGTCTGCTGACGGGAAAAATTTGGCATACGTTTGCCCGATCAGAGCTCGATTTTCACTGCAGAAGCCCGAGCACTCCTTCTCGCATTGGAGTGTATCGAGGTATCCAACCACACTAACTATGTTATATACACTGATTCGTTCTCTTGCCTCCTGGCTGTTGCTGGACTGAAAATGAATCACCCTATTCTAGCAATGGTCATTTATAAAATGAACCAACTGACAACAGATGGGTGTGACATCCACCTGTGCTGGGTGCCTGGCCATGCCGGCATACAAGGAAACAAACGAGCTGATCGGGCTACGAAGAAGGCCCTGAACTGTGATCTTGAACCGTGTCTGATCCCTCACTCTGATCTGAAACCATTAATAGCCACCCACATGAAATCCAAATGGCAACATGAGTGGGATGAAAACATTAATAAACTTAAAGAAATTGAACCATCTGTGGGAAAGCCACCACAGACTCATGCGGGAGGTCGGCGGGACCAAGTGGTCCTTAGCCGCTGCCGTATTGGCCACTCGTGGCTTACACATGCTTTTCTGCTCAAGGGGGAACCTCCCCCTGAATGTATTGGGTGTCAGTCCCCGCTGACACTCAAACACATTTTACTAAGTTGCGTTGATTTTTTGGCCCTGCGCCAACAGTTCTACACTGCAGACAGTATGCATGACCTTTTTACTAAGGTAAAACAGGAAAACATTTTAGCCTTTTTGAGGGCAGCTGGACTGTACCACCTCATATAGTTTACTAAATAGATTCTATCAATTATTAATGAAACCTTTTCTTTTTCTATGGGAATTTGTTTCCCTTGACCACAAATATATGATTGTGAGCTTTCTAATTTAATGAGTGTCTATTGGCACATAATTGATTGTCTGCTTTTACATGCAAAAGCGATGGTTTGAACAAAAAACAAACATTTCTCGCCGTGAATATGGCCTATGCTGCCGACACGGCATAAAGCAACCACCAATCAATGAATCAATCAATCATTCCTGCCAAGCCGAGGTCAGTCTGGAAGATCGAGTGTGACTTCACTCTGAAAGCGGTGGGAGCATACTCTATGACTCATTTCTATGAAGCTGACTATCCCTCCTGTCTCCAGGAGCGGAGCCTCAATATCTGTCAGTTGGAAGCACTGAATTTGGTCCATGCACTCTCATATCTCCTTCCCCCCCCTTCCCCATGCCTAGACAGTGATCATTAACACAGCTAATTTAGTGTCACAGCAAGTCCTCTCTTCAGGAAAAGGTAAAGATCCAATTCTCTGCACCTTCGCCAGACAGCTCTGGCTTATCTCGGCAAAAAATAATCTTGAGCTATAAATCTGTCACAAGCCAGGCTCAGAATTAATACTCACAGATGCACTCAGTTGCTCATCATCTGACCCTGTAGTTAAGCATAAAGCGCCTGTCACACCTTACCGGACTGAGTACCGGACATCACCGGACAAAGAATTTTCTAGTCTGGTGCTGTCCGGTACACAAAATGTATCGAAATGGAGCGTAATTGGGTCAATTGCCACCGGACAAGTACCATACATGTACTGTGCATTACCGGACGAGTACCGGACGTGTACCGGATGAGAAACGGACGGACCGACCATCAACCGGACAAGTACCGGACTGTATTTTTTGGATTTTCTTGGTATTGTCGTGGGGGTGATGAAGATGGGAAATATTGCGCATAGAACAGGACTCGAACCCACATCTCTTTGCATTCCGGGCCAGTGTGCTAACCATTATACCAACTAGGCTCCTTGATATCAAAAGTGCCGACTACTACAGTATATATATATTTTATTGACGTTCTCACCACCGGACAATTCCGGAAGCAAACCGGACACCAACGGATGGGTACCGGACACCAGCGGATGGGTACCAGACACGTATGGATGGGTACTGGACATAAACTGGACAAACCGGTCACCAACCGGACACCAACCGGACACGTCAGTCCGGGGGTGTCCGGTAGAAGTTTTGTGCATGTTCAAAACTTCTACCGGACACCGCCAGACACCACCTGACACCGCAGGATGGGTACCGGACATGTACCGGACATCGCCGTACACCACCGGACAGTGTCCGGTTCTCGTCTGGTACCCCAGTCCGGTAAGGTGTGACTGGGCCTAAAAGGATCACTCTTGTGTGCTGATATGGCACTGTCTAGAATACATCTCTCATTTACCCTTGATATCCTAGATTTTGCAGTGTAAATGTGAACATTAACCTGGCAGATATTACCTGTTTGCCTTATCTTCCAGGCTACTCAATAATCCATCACGTGTGTGGGTCCGTCCGGACCTGGCACAACAAAGTCTCCCATGTTAAGCGCTATCTTGATTTCTGTGTCCTTCATGGGGTTTCCCCTCTTGCCCCGTCCTGCTATGATCTGCTCTCATTCTTATATGCCCTATTATTGGGCCTTAAGTCCCCCGGAGCAGTATTTAAGCTCTCCAGAGCAGTATTCAATTATTTTTCATTAATTAAGGTATGGGTCTCATCAGCCCCAGGGGATCATTCTGCCTTCCTCTCTCATGAAATTGCTGTAATGAAAAAAGGAATCCTCAAGTCATCCGATCATGTTACTCGTAAGGCTCATGCTTTGTCTCCGCCCCAGTTCTCGAAGATAATCCGGCTCCTCACCCGCCTCTCTCCTCGACCCTTGTCATAATTAGTGCTATAATTGTAGCGTTTATGACCATGCTAAGACAGAGCAATTTAGTCATCTTGTCCTCGTGTCATTCCCCCCACACCCTAAGATTCTCTGATGTTTCTCTGAGTCATTCTGCCCTCTTTGTCCGAGTATGCTCAACAAAAACCCATCCTAAGTCATCCTGCCCACTGGTCTTCCGCCTTCCTGCCCTTCCTCCCTCCCCCTGCTGCCATGTGAAAGCCTGGAACTCTTATGTAGCCGCCTCAACCCCGCCAAGTGATTGACCTGCCTTCGTCCTTCCCTCTGGTGCTCCACTGTCTGCACGTCATCTCACATCTGCTTTAAAGCTTGCATCTGTCTCTGCTCGGATGTCGAGGATATCCATCACCCTACACAGCCTCAGACGGGGAGCTGGTCAGGCCTGCCAAGCGTATAGTCTGCCCCTCGCTGCCATCATGACCGCGGGTACCTGGAGGTCACACACAGTCTCCTCATACCTCGCCTCGGTACAGATTGGCGATGCTCCATCAGCGCTCGCTCATTTGTTGGGTGAGCACTGATTCCCTATCTCATCTTCGCTGTCTGCCTCCTACTCCAGCTCTGGCTCGATATAATCCCAGTCAGCGACTGCCAGAAAATTCAGGTTACATTCACCCACTTGCCATTAAATGCTCAGCCTACCTGTAGGCGATGATTACTTTTCTATAATAAATAACATTTAAACCATTTTCCTTCTTTGCTTTCCTCTACTGCCATCTAGCCGAGCATGTGAATTATGGCAAAATAAGCTCTGTACTCAAGTATTTCCTGAATCAATTTTGTGAAAATACAATCCTGGAGATGTTAAAATTAAAGTTGCATGGTCCAATGGCGTTTGAATGTTGGTCATATTTTTTAGATTAATATGTCAAATTGATCGTTATGAGCTACTAATCATTAGTCCGAAGTCATTTTGATGATAAATTACCAGTTTTGAAGCAATTTGAGCTGAAAGAACCCAAAATAATTTTGACAAGCTTGCCAAAAGTCCTGTGGCTATGACCCAGATGGTCATCTCGCGGTGACCACATGATGGGAAATGACCTACTAATCCTTGTACCTAACAGGGCTGTTGATAGGTATTTCTGTTTGGGGTTTGAACATTCTGGGAACAGAAATTTCAAAATATCAAACGATGCAACCACCGACCAAACTACGCATTCTATGATTCAGCCAGGCCTCTGGCGGGATCCGCCGCAATTGCGCAGGTTTCTGGGTTTAATGCTATGATTGCAGCAGCCATTCTGGTCATGCCTATGTCTTATCGTTTGGATGGGATCCATCGCAAATGTGCCGTTCCACAGTGTATGTGTTGGAGGATGGCCTGGAGTTGTAGCAACATATCAATTTCTACACTCACCTATGACAAACTGCACGCTCTGCGATCCCAAGCCATCTGCCAGTGCACGCTGCGGAAGGGCTGCTACCAGAACCCGGGGCATTTGCGATGGATCCCATCCAAATGATAACGCATGACCTGAACAGTTGCTGCCACCATAGCATTAAACCTGGAGATTTACGCATTTGCAGCAGATCCCATCAAGCCATTAATGTTGAGGTCTGGCTGGAACGTAGAATATGGCTGCTGCCATCATAGCATTAAGCGCAGAACCCAGCAGATTTGTGATGGATCCCGTCCAAATGATAACTCATAGGCACAATCAGAACGGCTGCTGCTATCATCATAGTATTAAAACCGGAAACCTGTGTATTTGCGGTAGATCCCATCTATTAATGCTCAGGCCCGACTGATGTGGCCAGCATGGAGTGCCTGCTGCATTAGCTAACACAACAGATCTGAAAGTCAAAGACTTTCAAATGCACATATCTCACTCCATATGGTTCACTCCTTTTTACATTCAATCACAAAAAAACGTTTTCCTTTTATATATAGTGATTTTCAAATGAACGCATGCAAAACACATGCCTGCGCATCCTCACATACATTTAGACCACCAAGAATATGCGTACTGCTTGCATTTCTCATGTACATATTATTGCTCTGTTATTATTTACTGTTATGTCATCCATGTCTCATCCTCCCTCATACAATACATAGTCACGATGGCAGATACAATTTTAATTGACAAATGTCAAAATTTAAATTTCCCAAATTGATTAATTATAACTCGTATACAAGACTGTATACGGCTGTAAGGCCAAAGCAGGCTCCGGCTATACTACTTCTGATACTACTCTAGTTCCCGGGTTTGGCACCAGGGGACTATTGGCGCTGCCTGCACTGCTGGGCTGCCGCTGCCTGCAGAGCTGCCACTCGCTCCCCCGGCTCCACCCGAACAACTACTGTGCGTTTTTAGTTTTTTTTACGGTAGGCAGTGGCCAGCCAGATGTCAGTTGATGGTCATAGGACCACTTACAATGATTGATAATTAATCATGGAGCTGTTGCTCAACTTACTGTTATTTCGAATTATGCGATATTCCTTACACGGCTTCACCATGCATTGTGTTTAAGCATGAATAAACTGATGTCGCCCTTCTTAATTCTAGCCTCTGCTTCTTACATGTATAAAATTGACCAAACAGCATTGAATATCCAACATGGAGGGGAGGGGCAACATCCCCCTCATTTCCCCTTCCCCTCTATGGCCCTGCACAGTAGGCCTACTTGGTCGGGGGCCTCAGAGAGCTCCAAATTATGTACGTTTAATACTCCATGGGGACGGTTCAGGTATGCCCGGTTGCCATTCGGTATTAAAACGGTGGGAGATATATTTATCGGTGAAATGAATCAAATATTGGCTGGTTTACCAGGGGTTAATGTAATCGCTGATGATATATTGGTATATGGGAAGACCATTAAGGAACACAATGAGAATTTAGAAAAAGTCATTATAAGAGCTAGAGAAGCTAATTTGCGTCTGAACCCGGACAAATCTGTAATTTGTAAGACCAAAGTTAATTATGTAGGACACATGTTAACTCAATCGGGGCTAAAACCCAGTGCTGAACATGTATGGGACATTATTGAAATGTCCACCCCAACTGACAAAGCAGGAATTCAACGGTTCTTAGGTATGGTAGGGTATGTAGGGAAATTCAACCCGAATCTGTCAGAAATGTCTAAACCATTAAGACAGGTATTATGTAAGGATGTAGTATGGTTCTGGCAACATGAGCAAGAAGATGCATTTAATACACTAACAAAATTGTTAATAACAGCACCCATACTATATTATTATTAATGAACAAATTACATTGTAAGTCGATGCTTCTAAATCAGGCCTGGGTGCAGCAATTTTTCAACAACATAAGGCAATCGCTATGGCTGATTCAATATGGATGATTGCCAGTCAAGCTACGCGGTAATAGAAAAAGAGCTATTGGCAATTTGTTTAGTATGTGTTCGGTTCCATGAGTATATTTATGGAAAAGAAGTAATAATTGAGACCGATCATAAACCGTTTGTGGCGATCATGGCAAAACCGTTACATATGTTGTCAGCCAGAATGCAATGGATGGGCATGAAATTGCAAAACTATAATATTGTAATGAAATATATAAATGGAAATGAAATGTTCTTTGCAGACACTCTTTCGCGAGTGCACACCAGCAACACGACACCGAATAATCTATTCGACAAGGAGATTTCCATTGCCACGGTAGACATTGCACATAACATGAACAACCATATCATTGCAGCTACAAAAACAGACACTACCTTCACTGAGGTTACACGGTTAGTTCAAGAGGGCTGGCCAAGCGAAAATAATTTAGTGAAATCTTGTGCAAAACCATTCTTTACGTGTAAAGATGAGATAATTAGTACAGATGGTATGCTGTTTAAGGGGCAACAAATAATAATTCCGAGTAGTTTACAGAAAGAAATGTTGGGTATCTTACATGAAACCCATTTGGGTATAATCAAATGCAAGCAATTAGTGAGAGACAACGTGTTCGGGCCAGGTATTAGCCGGCAAATTGAAAACTTAATAGCACGTTGTGAAACATGTCAAAATTACAGAAATTCCCTAAGTGCTGAGCCCATGAATCCTCATAACATACCCGACATGCCATTTTGCAAAGTCGGAGTCGACTTATTTCAATGCCAAAGTAGAACGTATCTAATTTTAGTAGATTATTATTCAAAATTCCCCAAAGTCACGGAATTACAGAAAACGGATTGCAAAGCAGTAATTAAGTCCCTAAAAGAAATATTTGGGAGTCATGGTATACCAACCACTTTAATATCAGACAATGGGCGTCAGTTCGCAAGTCAGGAGTTCAAAACTTTGTTAAAACGTATAAATTCAATCAAATTTGTTCTAACCCATACTACCCTAAAAGTAATGGTCAAATAGAAAGGTATGTTCAAACTATCAAACAAATGATGAAAAAAGTGTGTGATAATAATCAGGATTTCAACCAATATCTGTTGAACTACCGTGATACTCCTCTAAGACATATGAATGCTTCTCCAGCTCAATTGCTTATGAGTCGTTTGTTAAATTTTTGGTTTTACTTGAGACATATCACTCTACACCTGCTGTAAACAGCATGGCAGCATGGTGGTTAGTCAGTCATGCCCCGTTCACGAGATCGCGCTAATGAGTCCGTTCATGAGATATTTGGGCGTTCATAACTTTCAATACTCCTTCTCACACAAATATCTGGCAAATGAATAAATCAGTTCTTACATACTAATGAAGACAGGTCCCTGGATAATTCTTTCTTGTGAACACATGAACGGTCTTCTCCAGCTATATAGATAAAATGTTTATGTTGATATCTTAGGAGAACTGATACCCTGAGAACTACTTGATGTTCAATACAAAATTTAGCTGATATGAAATCTTGTCAACATATAAACATTTGCAAAGTTACACATCTAACTTTAAGATTATATATACCTTTAAGTACCAAATACTAGGTATGTTTGACAACAAAATAAACTCATAGCTAATCTAAGAAGAGGCAGTGTCACTAGTTCTTAGCTCTTCAACGTACCACTCTTTACCAGTGGAGTCCCTGACTAGCCACGTTTGGTCATGCCAAGCATGTCTCACAATTTAATATGTTTGTCCTTTGGGAGGCCTTTTGTTAGAAGATCAGCTAGCATCTTCTCTGTTGGACAAAATTTCAAATCTACAGTTCCTTTCTCAACCTCTTCTCTGATGTAGTGATACTTTATGTCAATGTGTTTGGCTCTCCCATACTGTGGATTTTTCGTCATGGCAATTGCTGCTTGACTGTCATCATACATTGCGGTTGCCTCACTGGGGTTGTCATCCAGTTCATGTAGTAAATCTCTCAGCCACACAGTCTCCTGGGCTGCACTAGCAAGCGCGATGTATTCCGCTTCTGCTGTTGATAGAGCAACACACGTCTGCTTCTTGCTCCTTCAGCTCACTGGTGATCCTGCTAGGGTAAACAGATACCCAGACGTAGATTTTCTGTCGTTAATGTCACCAGCCCAATCTGCATCACTGTAGCCAATGAGGCTATCCTTGGAATTCCTGTTGTACTGAATTCCGAAATAGGTTGTTCCTCTTAAGTAAAGGGACCAGCTATAGGTCGCTGAGAGACAACCCGTACTCCGACAAATGCTCTCCAAGCATTCATTTCCCTGTTTTCAGTTTATGCAACTACATATGTGGGGGGAGAGTGCTGACATTGCTTGCTTCTGTTGTGTTTTATTTAGTCCAGCATCACGGACACTTTTGGACAACCATATAGAGAAATAAATGTTAGAAATTGCAATCTAAAATAATAAATATAAAGTTCAAATGTTTATTTATCATAACCAGTTACATTTTGTGTGAATAATTGGTTAAAGCATGTAGATTAGTAGACTTAAAAGTTGAATTGAGAGCTTTCTGTGGCTGCCATCTTGGTGGTTGCCATGGCTTCCCCTGTGTGTGGGGAACCCCTCTTGGTCATGTGATGAGGGAATCCCACCTATGATGTCATTCATACATCACAGACCTCAACTCTCCTCCCAAATGTTCAGTGGCATGAACTGAACAAACTAAGCAAAGGTATGTTTGGAGAGCTTTTGATGCTGGATTCGTTTGTATCTGGGTGAGGTATAACCGGCGACTTTAAGCTAGACAGTTATTAATAAAACTGTACAAGTTCAACTAGTGAACTTTAGAGAGGAAAAAAACCCAGTAAAACATTAGCTATCTTGATGTCTTGTTATTGCTTTATAAAATATAACTATGACCCCTGAAACACCAGGAGGAGGCATCAGCCCTGGAGATAGGATCGTGTCACTGCAGCTTAAATAATATTGACCTAATGAATTATATATACATCACATTCCACACACGGTTTTTGTTCATCATCAAAAGTCACATCGTAATCAAACGTTTTAACCAAATCAAGCAACACAGGTAAATAAAGAGAGTATGTTCTGAACGCATTTCTGGTTGTTTTTTTGTGGTTTCTTTTATTATTTATGAATAATGGAAGCAGCAGTAGTGGACCTCAGTGGCAAATAGCATGCTCTGATCTGGGTTCTGTACAACCCTCATCTCAGCATGGTCAACATGGCTCGTGGTGGTCAACTTGTGCATGTCCGCATGTCTGCACTTGATTTCATACCCAATAAAAATGTACCTTGGATATATATATAGTAATGTCTCTGTTGTTCTGGTAACTCCTAGCAATTTGGGTGAAAATATCCCAAATGGTTTTGCACTTAGACATAATTTATCCAAACATTTCACACACCCATAGTCAACACCGATACAACACCGATACAACGTACATCTTGCAAAGTATATCGCAATAGTGAAGCCGTATCGGGATGCTTCTTGTCATTTTAAGTCAAAGACCAAACCAATTTACTAATATGTGTCATGGTGTCAGATTTGCATAGTCTATTGAAATATCAAACAATTTAACGAAATGAAATTGAACCAGGCTTCCAGACTTAAGTATTTGAATATCCTTTTAAATGAGTCTATGTTTACCAGTGTCACAGTCATGGTTATTTTGTAATGTATGAAATCTGTAAATATTTGTTATATCAAGTTTGTATTAATTTGCTGCCAGAGTTCTATAATAAGTCCTGTGTGTGACAATATCCTCACGGGGCAAAAATGGAGAGCGGGATGCTGACTCGGTGAAAAAATCCTGTATTAATCTAGATAAAAGATTCACCCGGTACTTGTAGTACAAGGGTGAAGGACAACGTAGTGTAAATATGGGCGAAAATAGGTTTAGTATGGAACATGAACTAGAAACTATGGCTCCAGTATCAAATGGCTACTCATATAGGCACAGAGTTGGTGAAATGGGCGAGAATGCAAAAAGACAAGATGGCGGCCAGAGAATGCCGTCGATTTCACTTTTAAATTGCATTAAAGTATATGTTTTATTATATTTTCCAACTCAAAAGTAGCGGGTAAACATGAAGACATATACTAAGAATAAATGTTGCTTCTTAGATTGACAAATTAGGCTCTCATAAAGACTCATTTCATTAGCTCGATTTTTCGACCGTTTTTAATAAGGCTGATCTTCACCCGAGTACTAGAAGTACCGGGTGAATCTTTTATCTAGTATTAATCCAGAGATATCAAATGAATTAATGGATAATTAATTAGTAGAGCATTAAGGTCAAATTTACTTATTGTCCTGATGCATATACAGGCATTTATTTTATTTTCGACATGGGATAATAATCCAGATTATGTTTCATTTGCTGGAGGTTTTTATTTTAATAGTCTTTTTTTCTTTTTAAGTTTGTGGGTTGGATCAAGATGAACTACATGGTTTTCAATTTCTGAAATTGTTCAAAACCTAATATCTGAAAAGTGGTGAAGTTTACCAGGGGCAGCTGTAGCAGCTGGAGTGGGAGGCTGGCACCCCCTGGTCCTCCACGAAGGAAGTATGACTGAGGGGAGGGCCAGTTCCAGTTAGTGTGGACTCACAGAACTAACCAGGCAGTGTATGCCCCTCTGATAATAAAACTAGCATATTACAATATACAACGCAATATCAAAATTGTTATCACATCCACTAGCAGTAGGATTGGGGGAAGAAGTTGTTGCCTGCAGTGTGACTGCTGAGACATCAAGCAATATTCACTACAAGTATGGAGAGATATTGCAGGTATTGGCTATTGGCACACACACAATCTTCAAACTGCACCCGTGAGATAACATCAACCATGATGGACTTTGCATCATTGGTAGAGAGGAGCTGGGTTTGCACCATGAATGCCTGGAATCGGTATCAATCTCAACAAACATGACTCTCATTTCATTATTCAGGCCCGGTGAGAAGCCTTTCACATTAAGTAATATCGAGAAGTGGTCTTCTTAATTAATCAATCAATCAATCTTAAAGTTGCATAATCCGATGTCATTGTTTGAGGATCTGCTATATCTTTGAGATAGATATACTAGGTTGATTATCCTAATTTACTTCTCTTTTAATTTGAAGTAACCTTTACGTTAAAGAGTTGTTTTTTTTAGTTCAAGTATTTATTCATCGAATAATATCTTTTGTTAGCGCCAGAGCACTGGTCTTCCGGCCGTACAGTACAATTCCTTAATACATAAATGAAACTACTATCAGTCATAATAGTGACTGTGCACAAATCCTGTTTGTTAGTAAAAGTATTATACATTTTATAAATGTTATACCTTACACATATTTCAAAGAAGTAAAACTATACAAAACAAATTATGCTGGTGGACACTATAGGCTTCAACAGTGGCAGGTTCTGTTATATTGACTTAATCACTGTTAATAGGTATTTCAAATAGAAATAAATGTATAATGAGTGCATCAGTATCTAAGTTCGATATGTATGACCAACTCTAGGTCAGTATTTTGGTTTAAAAATGTGATACTTTCATCGGATTATGCAGCTTTAATGGACACATAAAATAGACCACTGTCAAATGGATGAATACATTTTAAATATGTTCCATTGGACGCACACATATATTAGTATATATATGTATATATATACACACATATATATATAGATGATGGTATGTACAGTCTTGCTTTCTTAATAAGGCACGAAAAATCATTGCATGCATTTTCAACAACAACAACAATAACAAAATGTTGGCGCAGACAAAATAATAATATTAATAATAATGCTAATAATGGTACCAATAGAAATGGACATGAACCTAGATCTCCCTCTGCCTGTGACGTCATGAGAACCTGCAGAGAGTCCAAGTACGAGGAACTGAAATGGCTGTTACGCGCCAGCCTTCGTGTGTAGTATCTACAGAAGGCTTACAGCACTTTGAGGGCATGCATAGAACCATGTTAGTATCCTGGTGGATGGGCTGTCTCGATGCTTGGTGAGTTTGCCTATCACAGATAGGCAAAGCATCTTTGCAACCTACCCACTGTGTTTAATCTTCTTGTTTTCCTCCATCGGTCTAACATGTGTTTCGGATAACAACAATAACCAGCAAAGAAGGTGTTCCCCTCTATCTTTATAGGATATTACAATACACATCTTCCGAGTTAGACAATGTGCGTGTTCACATGCATGTTGGTGTCCCTGAGGTGGGTTGCACGCCGGAAGTAAGGCGTGCGTTCCTCCTCCCAGGCCAGCTTGACCTTTTAGCAAGCAGAATGACCCCTGACCCCCCCCCCCCCCGATCCCTCCCTATACCACGATCACCATACCACCAACGCCTGTGTGTATGGACTCTTATAAACGCACCAGTGTAGTACACACAAAATGGAGAGTGGAAGGGGATGTGGAAATGTGAGAGGAAGAGGTGTACACAGAGTCAACATTTGGGAATAGGAGTAGTTAGTTATCCTGTCTGTACACTGCACCTGGATCATTGCAGTGTGCTCCACCATGACTCTAGCACAACTAGCAGCCCAACAAAGGCCATATGTAGGCTATACCAACTTTGGTATCTCGGAAGTGACGTATTGTTGCGAGCTTTAGTAGTATATTATGTGCCTGGTAAACACAGTTGTTTTATCTACATAGCATCTACAAAAGCACTGATGGGCACCATACTTCATTGACTCCAATGTATAGAAAAGGGAATGTCATTAATATAACTGCATATATGTATATATTATATATGTATCTTTCACACGGAACATCATGTTGCACCATACATCACATTACACATATTCCATCTCTCTTCCTACCATAAGAGCTGAATTAGAAGTCGTGGATTTGCCGAAACAAATCTATCCAGTTTTTGTCTAGTAATGTAAGTGCATTCTCCTAGTTAAGCCCCTCCTGTTGTTATATTGCTATGCTAGACAGATATTATATTATCCAGGAAGCTGTGTATAAATGCCTTAAGTTAACCCACTATACAAGTGATATCACCTATTTTAATATTCAAAATTGTGGCTTCAGTGTATTGGTAGACATGGCTTCTAATCCATGCCCTACGGTATTCTAGACGACTACTTCGAGATGGAATAAATCACTTATATATATATCTATCAATGTGCATGCACACCAGCAATAGCCTACTCTTGAGTCTGTTACTAAGTGTTAGTTATGATCATGTTATGCTGAAATCAAAGGTGATAACAATGCTGAGCGCATTCCACAATATGAAAATATCTGTTCTCTTCAAATAATCTTTGTTTTATTTGTTTATAATTATTATTATAAAAAAAGAATTTTTAGATGGATTAAGCTTTTGTTTTCCTCTATTATAGCTTGAAGCTTTCAGTTCCAAGAACAGAACGATGGAGAATAAATACTCCACTTGGGTAGCGTGTGATGTGAGCAGGCATGGAACGAGAAGACAGATAGATGCCCCTGTGGACATTGACAGGTGGGCAGACAAGGGCTCCACAGACGAATGGACGCGACTAAGATGACCCACTTCCCCAAAAGTGGGTCATACATACGACGCCCCCCTCCCTCCCAGCTACCCATGAGTGGTGTTCCATAATCATGTGCAGACGGTCATAGGCGACACTTTCGGTCTGCAGAGATCTATCTAAGCACATGACATGACCTTGACTGGTCTGGGTGGAGATGGGAGGGAGGGAGGAAATTGGGTGGAACTGCCACTTAGCAAAGGGGAGAAGGAGGCAATAACATAGGTATATTTGACCTAGTTTTAAGAGCCCTGTTCTTCTCTTGCTTCTTGCCCTTGTTGCTGAGGGCCCTTCCTCCCTGACAATTCACCCATCATGTGAGTAAGTGTATGGTCCTGATAGGTTCTCCTGCTTCTTGTCGTTGTCGCCAGGGGCCCTTCCTCCCTGACAAGGCACCCACCCATCATGTGAGTGTGTTCCTGATAACTTCTCCTGCTTCTTGTCGTTGTCGCCATGGGCCCTTCCTTCCTAAAGTGTTCCTGTGCATCATGTGAGAGAGTGTCTGGCCTGGTTTCGCGCAGTGGTCGGGCAGCATCTAGAGGGCTGATGATTCCCGGGTGGACACCTTGGCCTTGTCCTCAACCATACCGCACTCCTCCATCTCCAGTGCCTTTAGTCGGTCCTGCTCGTCCAGCTCACCCTTCGATAAGTGGTACACGATCCCCGCTCCGTAAGAGTCGCCCAGCACGTTGATTGAGGTTCTGATACGGTCACTGTGAAAGGGTGTGTGTCGGCGGGTGGGGGTGTTGGGGAGAAGAAAGCAGAGCTGTCAACTCCCAAGAATGAAAACCGTAGTCAAAGATTCCCAAAGTCATAACATTCTCTGTGAAACAAGATATTCGATGTGTAAGCTTAGAAAACAAATTCTGCAAGCCTAATACTTGGTTCCAATAGACCCCTTTCAATGTTTGTAAACATTGTGTATGCGCGCGCAGCTTGGCTGAAGAACGAATGCACACTGCCACTGAGTTTGCCAGTACGCGCAGTGCAAAACCTCAGTTTTATTCAAAATTAATAGAAATCCAGAATCCTAACCGTATCAATTTAATATAATCTTTTTGGTAAACATGTTTTCTATGTGTATTCCAATCAGTTTGATTCTAGGTGTTGTGGTTTTAGAGATATTTAACTTTTTCTGTATGAAGATTGCTCACTGCCGTTGACAATGCATTGAGTTTGCCAGTACGCGCAGTGCAAAACGTCGATTTTCTTCAAAATTTATAGAAATCCAGGGCCCTAACTGTATCAATTTAATATAATCTTTTTGGTAAACATGTTTTCTATGTGTATTCCAATCAGTTTGTTTCCAGGTGTTGTAGATTTAGAGATATTTAACTTTTTCTGTATGGAGATTGCTCACTGCCATTGACCAATTTCATATGACATCAGCACATGTATTTAGGTCAGTGCACATGATGCTTGGCTGCAGGACAACATCCGGTCACACTGCAAACTCAATGGCTATGAGCAACCTTCATAGAGAAAAGGTGAAATAGCTCTAAAACCACACTACCTAGCAACAAACCGATTGGGTTACATATAGAAAACACATTCTAATAAGAGATTATATTAAATTTATACGGTTAGGGTTCTTGATTTCTATTAATTTTGAATAAAATTGAGGTATTGCACCAGGCGTATCAGCATATTCAATGCATTGTCAATGGCCGTGAGCAATCTTCATACAGTGAAAGTTAAATATCTCTAAAACCACACCACCTAGAAACAAACTGATTGGAATACACATAGAAAACATGTTTAACAAAAAGATTATATTAAATTTATATGGGTAGGGTTCTGGATTTCTATTAATTTTGACTAAAACTGACATTTTGCACTGCGCGTACCGGCAAACTCAATGCATTGTCAATGGCCGTGAGCAATCTTCTTACAGAAAAGATTTAATATCTCTAAAACCAGACGACCTACACACAAACCGCTTGGAACATATAGATAAAACATGCTTAACAAAAAGATTATATTAAATTTATAAAGTTATGGTTCTGGATTTCTATTAATTTGGACTAAAACTAACGCTTTGCACTGCGCGTACCAGCATACTCGTTGGCCGTAATCGATTAACACGACCCGGGCGACTCGGGTCACCCGAGTCGTCAGAATTTCAAATCGAACACCGTGAGTGGAGTCGACAAAAACACGTGCCGTGTGCAAAACGACCCGACGCCAGTAACCCACCTCTTGGCTGGGGTTTGCTAGGAACGATGACGTCACACCTTTGCTGGTACCTGCAGCTACCACTACAAGTCCTATTCGTTGTTTTAATGCTTTTTTTAAAATAACCCAGATTGTTAGCTTATACGATCCTAAAATACTTTAAATCCTATTTTGCTGTACTTATATTGGTTATTAAAACAAATAATTAGGTTTTAGATTAAGCCACCATTGTTTCCACCCCGAGCACGGAGAAGTGTATTCGTTTATTCAACCCTAGTCTGTAGGATGTGCGCATGCGCCAAAAAGTGGCTGGGGTGACCCGAGTTGATTAATCGATTACGCCCAATGGTAGTGTGTCTTCGTTCTGCAGCCAAGCTGCGTGCGCATACACGATGTTTGTAAACATTGAAATAGGTCTATAGACAATGTATTGAGTTTGCCGGGACGTGCAGTGCAAAACATTAGTTTTATTCAAAATTGATAGAAATCCAGAACCCTAACGGTATCAATTTAATATAATCTCTTTGGTAAACATGTTTTCTATGTGTATTCCAATCAGTTTGTTTCTAGGTGTTGTTGTTTTAGAGATATTTCACATTTTCTGTATGAAGATTGCTCACTGCCATTGAGTTTGCAGTGTGACCGGATGTTGTCCTGCAGCCAAGCAGCGCGCGCACTGACCTAAATACATGTGCTGACGTCATATGAAATTGGTCAATACAGGCTTCCCATGCGGAAGGTGATGAGTTTCAACCCGGGCAGAGTAAAACCAATGACTTACAAAATTGATACATGTCATTACTTGACCTGGCACTCTGGATTACTAGGTTAGGCCAAGAACTGGTAATTAGCTCAGGATTATATTACTGAGTGAGCAATCAGGTCATGGTACTGGTGGTCCGGTCTCCCAGTGGGGCCAAATTCACCATCAGCACTCCACTATCATAAAGCGGGACCCATCCTGGTAATTACCCTAAGTGTTGCTAGGACATCAAACCTCCAACAAACAAACCAATCATGTGCCAGTATGCAGGCCTACCAGTGAGTAGTGCTGCCACATACTTTATCCCCTCCAATCACCACTCTAACACGATAATGGTCAGGGTCAGCAACATTACCCCAACACGACCAGGGGCCTAACTAGGGTCTGGGAGGGCACCAACATTCCCCTAACCTGACAAGGTTCGTGACTAGGATCTGGGAAGACACTGACATTACCGGAACACGACAAGGTTCCTGACTAGGATCTGGGAGGACACTGAGTTTGCCCTAGCACAACAAGGTTCCTGACTAGGGTCTGGGAGGACACTGAGTTTGCCCTAGCACAACAAGGTTCCTGACTAGGGTCTGGGAGGACACTGAGTTTGCCCTAACATGACAAGGTTCCTGACTAGGATCTGGGAAGATACCGACATTACCGGAACATGACAAGGTTCCTGACTAGGGTCTGGGAGGACACTGAGTTTGCCCTAACATGACAAGGTTCCTGTCTCGGATCTGGGAAGACACCAACATTACCGGAACATGACAAGGTTCTTGACTAGGATCTGGGAGGACACTGAGTTGACCCTAACAGAAAAAGGTTCCTGACTAGGGTCTGGGAGGAAACTGAGTTTACCCTAATACGAGAAGGTTCCTGACTAGGATCTGGGAGGATGGATCGCTTACCCTAACACAACAAGGTTCCTGACTAGGGTATGGGAGGATACTGAGTTTACGCTAACATGACAGGGTTCCTGACTAGGATCTGGGAAGGCACTGACATTACCAGAACATGACAAGGTTCCTGACTAGGGTATGGGAGGACACTGAGTTTACCCTAACATGACAAGGTTCCTGACTAAGATTTGGGAGGACACTGAGTTTACCCTAACACAACAAGGTTCCTGATTAGGGTCTGGGAGGACACTGAGTTTACCCTAACACGACAAGGTTCCTGACTAGGGCATGGGAGGACACTGAGTTTACCCTAACATGACAAGGTTCCTGAGTAAGGTCTGGGAGGGTACTGAGTTTACCCTGACATGACAAGTTTTGTGACTACGGTCTGGGAGGACATGGAGCTTACCCTAGCACAATAAGGTTTCATGACTAGGGGCTTGGAGGACACCGACATTACCCGAAGGCGACCCCGGGCCTGACTGCCGGGGGTCTGGGAGGACACCGGAAGTGGTGCGTTGAAGCGGGTCCATGTGCGGGGATACTCACAGCAGCCAGTCGACGGCGATGATGAGGCTGATATCGGAGGTGGGTAGACCGACGGCCGTCAGAACCAACAGCATGGTGACGAGCCCGGCACTCGGCACACTGGCTGCCCCGACACTGGCCAGTGTCGCTGTCAAGCTGCAAGCAACAAACGGCTCTTCTCAGTGAACATCTTTTTTACCACCCACTTAGTTTTTTGGGTTATTTTCTGTCCATTTTTTCTTTTTCTTCAACTCTGGCCTATTTTCCATCACTTCCGTCGTTGTTGTGGGGTTTTTTTTACTCATTTTCTACTTTGTTGATTGCTTTTGCTTTATTTTATTTTATTTGGAAGCAAAGACATGCTGAATATGGTTTGTTGTTTTGTTTGCTTTATTTTATTTGGAAATGACGACATGCTGAATATGTTATGTTCTTTGCTCTATTTTCTTCGGAAATGGAGATATGCTTAAAGTGCTTGACTTGTTGTTTTTTGTTGTTTAAAAAAAGGTTATTTGCAAAGGAAGAGATACCGAATATGTGCAGTCAGATCTGAAATACTAGCCTTCCATCCATATGTAAATGTAATGGAACAAAACCCATTGACTCTATATGTGGAGAAAAATAATAATTGTAATAAAGCCCCAAACCCCCACCCCTCAACCACCCGCAAAAACGGGAATGTATCTAACTCGGGGAGGAAGACGGCGAAATAGTGGTTGGCTGGGTTTAATTCATAGTTTATAATTCATAGACAAATAAGTGTTCACACTTCCTGTCTACCATTGGCTATTTTATTCATTGATTAGAAACAAATTATGGAACTTACTGTGTAGCAAGCTCTACAGAAAAGGTTTCATAGAAAATATCCACCAACCAACCCGCCCTCTGTCGGCAATGGCAAGAACAAATTTAGTGAGCAGCAGAAGCCAACTGCGCATGCTCTGTGGAACTAATTCCCTGCTGAGAAGGGTAAGCGGTGACAAAAGAGAAAAACCATCGACTTAGCATTAGCAAGCCCTTCATCGAACATACATTTGCACGGTAATTCTGCCATTCTTTGCACTACTGCTTTAAGGACACGTGGAAGGATAGTCAATTTCAAACATACTTGACACACTGTAATCTGGGGCCATATGTATGAGCAACTTTTTATCGGCTCCGGTGTTAACGGCAGGTCCCGGGTTATCTAACGCCAGTGTTCCAGATGTGTCACGGGGTATGTATGTGTCCAAAGCGTGGCGGGGTTAGTTAAAGATGATCGCATTGAATAGATTTGGGCCTAATATATTGCCGCTGATGCGGCCGCGTTCTGGCAGTATGGATATCGATGTCGCTGCAGCGGCGGCGGTTTGTTTAGTTTACATTCATCGATTCGACAATATGAATTACACCGCCAATGCAGTGGCAGCGTTAATAACGGTTCGATTTTAGGGTTAATTTGATTAAATTTCACTTATTGCGTATGTAATTCTGTTAAATATGACAGCATTTAATAGATTTGGGCCTAATATATTGCCGCCGATACGGCGGCGATGGCGGCGGCCATGTTTAGTTGACGTTGGAAAGTATGGATATCGACTTTGCTGCGGCGGCGGCGATTTGTTTACTTTACATTCGTCAGTTCGACAATGTACATAACGCCGCCAATGTGGCGTTATGCGTTAATAACGGTTCGATTTTAGGGTTAATTTGATTAAATTTCACTTATGGTGTATGTAATTCTGTTAAGGCCCTGTCACACTATGACGTTTCTCACCAGCGTGCCGGCAACGCGCAAAATATTTGCAACCCGTCGACAAACGTCCAACTCTTCGGCGGTTTGGGAGAAAGTTTGACGGGTTGTAGCGTGTTAGTGGCGTGTTTTTGGCGCGCGGCCAACGCGTTTCGACACGTGGCGGAACAACAACTCAATGTCCGGCCAGCAGGTTCCCAGCGTGCCATCAGCGTGTTATCGGCGCGTTGTCGGCGCTCCGCCGGCGGGCCGACGGCGTGGTAGTAGCACATTGGTGTCATGTTAGTAGCGTGTCAACGCGTACATACCCGCCAGCAACACGTTAGGACGCACCTGCAGCACATCCACACCCACCGCCAACGCGTCCAGGCGCGCCTGTAATGCGCCGAGAAACGCTGAAGCAACGCCAATAGCGCGCCCACTACCCGTCGATGGCACGTTACGGACGCGCCGACGGAACGGTCGCATTTTGGTGAAAAAAATGCCAACGTTAAGCGACGTTGCTCAACGCGATGCCAGCGTTCCGCCGGCACGCCGGCAACGGGTTTCGACGTGTTGCGAACGCGTCAGTAACGCGCCCTCCAACCCGTTGGAGCGTCTCGCTGCGCGCCGACCGTTTTGTGCAAGCACAAAACGATCCGCGCGCCCCAACGCGCACCGACGTGTCGATTCACACGTTGCTACCCCTCAACGTGTACCAACGCGCCGGTAACGCGCCGGTAATGCGCCGGCAATGCGGCGGTAACGTACCTGACGTGTACCGACGTTTCGCCAAAAAAACCAACACGTCGGCGCGCGTTGACCCGCGTTGGTGAGAAACGTCGTAGTGTGACAGGGCCTTTAAATATGATCACATTGAATAGATTTGGTCATAATCGGTCCCTAACATCGATGTTAACCATCCTATGGCTTGGGGTTAGTGCAGGCGACTTTAAGCTTGCAGTGTTTGTCTAACGCCGACAAATACATACGGAGTTATTGCCGCTAACCCGGTAAACCCGCCGAAAACCAGCTTCGCAGTGCTAACCCCAACACATACATATGGCCCCTGTGCTATGTGCAAATAACAGTTATGATTATGTCTGAGTATGAAGCTACTCCTACCACATCTAAGTTCAATAAGGGTCGACTTCGTGGCAACCACCATCTAAAAAAAAGGCTAGGGTATCAGATTAGTCAACCTACTGATCTTCATTGAGCATGTACAATTCTTATGGAACCAAGGTCAGGGGACCAGTCTCGAGAAGAGCTCGCTGGGTTGTTTCCGGAAGTTGTGCAAACCAATCAAGCGCGTGTTCTGAACAAGCGCATGCCCATTGGAGCTCCCTCGTTGCTGCACTTATTGTGTGTATGGCCCTGCTTACCTGACGGTGATGACCTGCCCAGGGTCAAGGTTAATGCCGTTCATCTGCGCAATAAAGATGGCAGCCACTGCTTCGTAGAGCGCCGTGCCGTCCATGTTGACAGTGGCGCCAACAGGGATGACGAAGCGCGTCACACGTTTATCGATCTTGTTGTTCTCCTCCAAACACTGGAAGGTGATTGGCAGGGTGGCAGCGCTAGCAGGAAACAAAAACACAAGCAGACAGCGCCACATTAACCTCATCATCCACAACAGACTACATAAGATATTCACCTCTAGACAACCATCTCTCTAAACCCGAGCAAAAACCGTGTTGGTGTGAATCAACTAAGCAAGAGGTGAGGCTCCTAGTTCCGTCATCCAGGGTTTATCTATATTGAAGAATAGTTGATGAAATGGGAGCGGTTGCAAAAACTTAAACAAGATGGCAGCCACTGAATGCTCTCGTTTCAACCGTTAAAACCTATTATCAATATACATGATTTAATCAAGTCGTCACTCCAAACATAGTGGGATGTGACAGATAAGCATTTGAACTACATACTTAGCACATTAGATTGCAAATTCATGTGATTGTGTACATAACCCAGCTTCCCGACAACTTTTCTGTAGGGTTGTTTAGCAGCCTTGTCCTGGGACCAGTGAGAACTGTGGGAGTAATTAACTACAAACCCACTACCAATCCACCATATCTGATGACAGTGGCAAAGAACTAATGTAGTGGGTGGCATTATTTGTTTATGTTTTACACCCTATCAACATTTCAGCTAATCACAACAGGTAGGGAGATGTAAAAAAAGTTCATTCATGGCGTCTTTTTAGTGCTGCCCATTGCGATATCAGGATGCCACCATGACCTGATATCCCATTCAGTCGCATTATCCTGATACTAAGCAAACCAGTCCTTGCTCTAATGCTGATGCCAGGCTCAGTAGTGATAAGTATTAGTCAGAGCTGAGTCAAACCAATGACCTACAACGCCTACCTAGCTTGGCGCTCAGCATTAGTAAGATACGGCAAGGACTTGTTAGCTCAGTATCAGTATAATTCGGACAGGAAAGCCAGAGAGCGATATCAGTTTTTGGGAAATGGAGGTTTTATTCACATAACACTCTTATACAATCTTAGTCAATTTTAGGGTAGTTTTAGGTCATAGTTAGTTAATTAATTCAGGCAACCTCCTACATCTCTGCAGAGGGCGGCGCAGGTCACGGGTTCGAAGCCACCGAGGGGGAGCCCCGAGCCGAGCCTATTTAGAAAGAGGGTGGGTGGGTGTGGTCAAGGAAACATTACAGGTTGGGGGAACCGGGCCGAGTGGCAGGGCAGAGGCGTCCCTCTAAGTGTGGGGAGTAGAATCCAGGGGTCAGCACTGGCTTTCCTGCCGAATTAACCACAATTTGAAATTATGCACCAATTCGGACAGGAAAGCCAGAGAGCGATATCAGTTTTTGGGAAATGGAGGTTTTATTCACATAACACTCTTATACAATCTTAGTCAATTTTAGGGTAGTTTTAGGTCATAGTTAGTTAATTAATTCAGGCAACCTCCTACATCTCTGCAGAGGGTGGCGCAGGTCACGGGTTCGAAGCCACCGAGGGGGAGCCCCGAGCCGAGCCAAACACAAAGCCAGGACTCGGGGACGACCAAGGTTACCCAAGGAGGTAATTGGAGTGAATCGTGTCCGACTCCCAACTTCGAGGCCATTAGTGCCCTGAGGCCCATCTCACGGGCTGCGCACGCCCAGAGCGGGCCCTGCGAGATCGTGCAGTATGAAGTGGCCCTGGGACAGCCACATCCTCCAGGGCCTCCCCGAGCAGCATGATACCCCTCTGCAGAGTCACCAGGATGTCAGACTGGTGATGACTACTGGGGTGCCCGAGGGCACCCGCACGACAACCCAGGCCCTACTACAGCGCCAGGCCCGGTCTGGTCAGAGCGGTGAGCTGGGTGTCGCCGGTACAGCACGGGTGCTGCCCGGGCTCCTGCTCACTCGTGTTGACGTGGGTGACATTGTGGAGGTAGGTGACATCACCGACGAGAGTGATGTGGGTGGCCTCATGGACATGGGCGATGTCGTTGGTGTCGGTTTGGCTTGGGTGACGTGAGTGACCTTTGAACGTGGGTGACATCACCGACGAGAGTGAAGCGGCTGGCGTCATGGACATGGGTGGTGTCGTTGGCGTCGTTTTGGCTTGGGTGACGACGGTGACGTGGGTGACCTTTTGAACGTGGGTGACATCACCGACGAGAGTGATGCAGGTGGGTGACGTGGGTGACATGGGTGACCTTTTGAACGTGGGTGACACCACCAACGAGAGTGATGCGGGTGGCGTCATGGACATGGGTGATGTCATTGGCGTCGTTTTTGGCTTGGGTGACGTGGGTGACCTTTTGAACATGGATGACATCACCGACGAGAGTGATGCGGGTGGCATCATGGACGACGCGCGTGACGACTTCGGCGTGGAGACATTGTGGGCGTTGCAGTATATGTGCATGACTGGGGCGAGGTGACTGTTACATCAGCATTGATGGCCTGGGTGAGTGTCGACAATAGTATGGTCACTGGCATGTTTGACGTGGTTGACGTGGGTGATGCTATGATGCGATATCAATGTCAATGTTCAACAGCATCACATCCCTGATGTTTATGGACTCAGTGTCAGTATGTGTGTTGGCCTAGCAGACAACAAATCGTCCATACCTACAGAGGCACCATGTGGCTGATATTTACAGACTCAGTGTCAGTATGTGCATTGGCACAGCGGATATCAGGGGATCGATGTCCACACAGGTATCCAATCACCGCTGCGCGCACAATCTCAGACCACAGATCTTTGCAGAGATTTTCCAATCGCGAACGTTTACACAGCGGGAAGGTAGCTCCCCGCGCTGGTGGCCAGCGCCCACACAGGGCCCCGTGTTGGGCCCCAGGAACCAGCTTCGACAGCAGGTGGGGGTATCCCTGCAGAAGTGACGCAGTGGGTGGGGTTTCCCCATGCAGGGGAATCCTTGGGCACAATGCTTCAGCAGCGGGTGGGAATATCCCCGTGGAAGTGATGCCAGGTGTGGGGTCTCCCCCGCAGGGTGATCCTTGCATACGGGAGGCAGCCGAGTAGCGGGGAGCCAGGTGGCTTCGCTGTCCCGAGGATGGTGTGGGAGGGGGCGCCCAAGGCACCAGAGGTGGACGGCCGGCCCGGGGCTGCCCACACCTCCGCAGCAAATGTGGACATTAACACAGGGTTGTCGCTGATGTCTATGTTAGTGATGCCTCCTTAAGTGTATGTTGCAGGCAGAGTCAGCGTCAGTAGGGCATCCCTCTGTGATTTGTCGGGGCCACATGGCCATAGCGCAGCGGGCATTAAATCACCACAGTTTACAGATTTGTATGCACTAGGTTAGTTGTGTGATGCTGCTCATTCCAGCGGCCCAGCAGAGATACAGTCGCGAGTGTTTAGAGCTGACATCAAATTTCTACCGCTTACAGCATCAGCGTCAGCATGTGTGTGCGGGCCTCACCTCTGTCATCTGTGGGTGTTAGTGTGATGCAGCTTGGGCCGATGGCCTAACAGATATTAAATCGCTGATGTTTATGTTCTCAGTTTCAGCAATATTAGCACTGTGCCCGGGTCATTCTGTTAATATTGCTTGTGTGATGAACTTGTAAGGACCAAATCCACAGAGTTTACATCGTCCAGCATTCTTGGGTCTCAACACGATACAGCCGCTGAGATACCATAGCGATAATCGAGCCATCAAGCCAAGGTCCGACAAGTAAAACAACGGCGACTGTGAATTTAGCATACCGGAAATTTCAACGGTTTATGCCAATCGTTCTGTTAATATTATCGCCACAGTAACCAACTTCGCACCTAAGCTCCTAAAGGTCTTTATGAAGCCTCGTGTGAATTATTTCCATACTTACTGCGAGGTTTCAAGGAAACATTACAGGTTGGGGGAACCGGGCCGAGTGCCCGAGTGGCAGGGCAGAGGCGTCCCTCTAAGTGTGGGGAGTAGAATCCAGGGGTCAGCACTGGCTTTCCTGCCGAATTAACCACAATTTGAAATTATGCACCAATGTGACTGTGCAGGATATCAGGTCATGGTTCCAGCAGCCTGGTCTCCCGGTGGGACAGCACTTATGAAGTCACCATGAGTGTGCACTGTCGCAAGTTGGTACCCGTACTGATATAGCCATATATGTTGCTGGGACGTAAAACCCCAGCAAACAAATAAAAAGCGAATAAATAAATAAAGGCCAAAGAACTATAAGCACAACCCGGCTACTTACTATCGGCTCCATGTAATGGCTACTTCCGTCAAACAGGCAATGCGCATATGCAGGAAATCTATGATGTAAACCACCAAAAAAACACTGAAGGGTTATCTATGCTGACCTTGACGCCGTTCCGAGGGCAGTGACCCAGGCCTGCAGCATGCCCCTGAAGAAGGTGACCGGGTTCTTCCGTGTGACGGCGAAGTAGAGAAGTGACAACGTGCCACAGGCGTGGATGAGTAGGCCCAGGATGACAGTAAGCATGTAGAGGCCCAGCTGGGAGGCGGTGGCCGCCAGGTTCTCAATGGACATGATCTTACCGGCGATCAGGCACATGATGCCAAAGGGCGAGTACCTGAGTGTGCATGAAACCCAAGCGAAACATCAAACAACTGCACACAGGCACTGACAACGAGCACCACTGTAATAATAACTCCACACATATCTGTTTTACTACTTTCAACTAACTAAATCCTCCCATACATTCAATAGCGTTTTATCAAAGTCCAGACTGTCCTATACTAATGCAGACACTGAAGGCTTGCTATAAACTATGTACATCGCACCCACTTAGGTAGACAAATTGGATTATACTTAAACCCAGACTATACTGACATAACCCTGCCTAGAAAACTAACTAAATCACCGCTGACAGTAAATGCATACACTAAATGTATGGTCCTGACGAGATATACCACAAATACTTAACTAAGTGAATCTAGTAATAATAGTTTATTATTTAAAAATTCTTTGTGTTCTCTGTGGCGGAGTGGTTAGAGTGTCTGACTTTTTTCTAGGTCGGACTCCTAATCTGAAGGTTGGTGGTTCAATTCCCCGTGCCCCCCCACCCCTGCCAATTTGGATTTCCACCGCAATGTATAACTTACAGCATCATCACAGGCCAGTTGCTCTCATACCATGTCTATGTGGTGTGGGAGGTTAAAAATCACTTGGGTCGGTAAATGTGTAGGCTCGGGCTTTCTATCGACAAACTGTCTAATGGTGAAAAGAAGTCTATTCAGACTTATCCATGATAGGCAGTATAAATCTTCAAGAAAAAAAAATTAAATAGTGTAAATGACCGAAGTAAGGCCAGAAGTCCAGTGCCTGTGCGCTAAAGAAAGATTGTATTCAGATGAATAAAAATGTTTAGCCGCCCTAAAGAAGACAACAAACAGACAGTTATATTATATCAATTATCATCTCAATTTGTTCTTACTGAATAGATGAAGCCTATATTTCAGGCATCAGTATTTATAAGTTGAATATGTTGGATTAAATCTAGGAAAGTGTCTTGGTTTTTAAAATTTGATGATTTCATCGGACCGTTCAGGTTTAACTCTGCATTGTCCGAAGAAGCATACAATTTTCAAAACCAAAACACTCACCTAGATATGATACTACATATCTAACTTAGATACTGTTGCACTTATTAAGCAGTTGGTGTCACACAGAAGGGCATACTGGATCAATGTAATAGAATATGTTACTGCTTAAGTCTACGGTGTCAGAGTTTTGGCATACTTGCCAAAATTAATGTTGCATAGTTGCACTTCAAATATCTAAAATATTAGCGATTTAAAATAAAAGCTACCTCAAACTAAGGTAAAGTAGATTGTAGCAATTAATGGGGATTGTATTTATCTCCGAAACTGTCAGAAATGTAAAACCATCGGATTATGCAACTTTATGTAGCACTCACCACATGATGATGGCGACTAGCCGCATAACGATCTCAGAGAGGCACTGGAAGAAGTTGATCATGATGCGTGCTTGGTCGCCCATCTGTCCAATGATGATGCCAAATGCAATGCTGAAGCCTAGGATGCCTGTGGAAACAACGGGAGGTGGCAACAAGGGATGTAAAGGGGAAGTATCAAGACCAACACGACTCTACTGATTCACAATTATCTGTTTGAATATCAATTGCCAACCATAGTTAGTAGTTATATGAAGTATACACATCAATTACATTCATTTCGTCTTTATACTACAGCACCCCCTGTTGTATGCTATGTGAACATGTACTATATATATGATGAATACACACCGAGTACATTCATGCCATCCTTATACTGCAGTGCCCCCTGTTGTATGATATGTGAACATGTACTATATATATGACATATACACACTGATTACATTCATGTTTGTTTGTTTGTTTGTTGTTGTTTTACGTCCTAGCAACATCTAAGGTCATATCAGGACGGGGATTACATTCATGACGTCCTTATACTGCAGCACCCCATGTTGTATGCTATGTGAACATGTACTATATATATGATGAATACACACTGATTACATTCATGCGGTCCTTATACTGCAGTGCCCCCTGTTGTATGTTATGTGAACATGAACTATATATATGATGTATACACACCAAGTACATTCATGCCATCCTTATACTGCAGTGCCCCCTGCCGTATGCTATGTGAACATGTACTATATATAGGCCTATGACATATACACACCAATTACATTCATGCCGTCCTTATACTGCAGTGCCCCCTGTCGGATGCTATGTGAACATGTACTATATATATGACTTATACACACCAATTACATTCACGCTGTCCTTATATTGCAGCACCCCTGTTGTATGCTATGTGAACATGTAATATATATATATGACATATACACACCAATTACATTCATGCCATCCTTATACTGCAGTGCCCCCTGCCGTATGCTATGTGAACATGTACTATATATATGACATATACACACCAATTACATTCATGCCATCCTTATACTGCAGTGCCCCCTGTTGTATGCTATGTGAACATGTACTATATATATATGACGTATACACACCAATTACATTCATGCCATCCTTATACTGCAGCGCCCCTGTTGTATGCTATGTGAACATGTAATATATATATATGACGTATACACACCGAGTACATTCATGCCATCCTTATACTGCAGTGCCCTCTGCATGGCCTGCGTGCCGTTCGTGGCATTGAAGAGGTCCGTGGCGATGGTGGTGAGGATGTTGGTGTCATTGTGACTCGGCGGCACTATCTTGATGGTCTTCGGCACCTTGATGGTCTGCACCTGTTGGAAGCAGGCCTGCACCAGGTTCTCCGGGAACAAGTTCCTGGGGAGGGCGGCGGAGGTGCGGGGGGGGGGGGAGGGGAGAGTTGTATTGGGTTAATACAGTATATGTGTAGAAACGGATCAATCTGTTTTGAACAATATATATTTCAAAGGTAAACAGTACAAGAGCCATTGCTCCACCAATATATTTTCACATAGTAAATTACATATCACGTATATATGTATAACTGTAGAACTGTATAACTGATTAAATGTATATGTGATGCATAAAGGTTATGCGAGTATAAAGGCGCGTAGGGGAAGATTCCCTATATTAGCCACTCATATGTTGTTTACTACTTTATGGGTGACCCCCCCCCCCTTTTATCGGTGGGACAGGTGGCGCTACCAGTGCCGCGAATACTGTCACTCATGCACTGGAATCTTTTAGTCATATCTATATGTATACATGTGCATATATATACATGTATCCATGTCCTTATGTGGCTATGTTTCTATATGTATATATGCGTATATATGCATATATATTTATATATGTACGGACCTTATGATGCTAAATATTTGCTTCCAATGTTTATCTACCATAGCCCACTCTTTTTGGAGTGAAGAATTTATGAAATCATGTAGAATAATAGAATACAAAAGTCGAATCGAGAGCATGAAGTGACCACCATCTTGTTTTTTTGTGTAGGTTTTTTACATTCTCTCCCGATGCATCAACTCTATGCCAATATGGATAAACAATGCACACTGGAACCATGTCATCCACACATTGTTTACTGTTGATTTCGATCAAAACCTGCTTGTTCTTTTTATATTTAGACATAGTTGCCACTACCCTTAATCTGAGTATGGGTGAATACCTTATCTACTACCTACCGGATAAGATCAAGGAAGGCATCCAGTGAGGATACCCTTGTGTTTTCTTGGCCGGTGCCCAAGCCTTCTTTGATCTTGGGGTCTCCTGGGTGGATGGAGAGGACGCACACAATGCCCACAATGGCGGCCAAGATGGTGGTGACGAAGTAGTAGACGAGGGCCCGAGAGCCCATCCGGCCCGAAGACTTGGGGTCCAGCTGGGAAAGGCCTGCCACGGGAGCAAAGACGCACACATGAGAGTAACACGCCCATCTCTGATATACAAAGTGAAAAAGTAAAAAGTAAATCTTTTTTTATTTAACAATGCCTCAAGAGCACTTTGATTTTCATATCATCACCTATTGGACATCAAACATATGGTCATTCTGACATATTTCTTTGGAGGAAACCCACTGCCGCCATATAGGCTACCTCTTCCGATAAGCAGCAAGGGGTCTTTTATATGCACTTCCACACAGACAGAACAGCATGTATGACACACAACCTTTGATGAACTAATTGTGGACCACTGTTTGGACACACAGGGTGGTGTTTCAGACAACTGCTAGTCAGTAATGTCCTATTAGTAAGAGCCTATTGGAAAATGACCCCAACATTATCTGGCTTTAAAAAAAATCTACTGATTAGATCCATGTGTCTTTTTTTTGTGTGCTTTTTTTAATTTTCAGCGCATGCACGTAGTATCTGCAAAATCCTTCTTTCGATCAAAATAGAGGAATCCAGTTAGAACTTAAAGCTTAGTGATTGAGAGGAGAGCCCTCATTGCAATCATCCACTCTGTGTCGAGTTGAACTTGAATTGACTGAGTTGAGCGTCGGCCTCCAGTTTTCGTAGATCGTAGTATTTGAACCCGGCCATGTCAAACCATTGACTTAAAAGTTGATACCTGTTGCTACCTAGCCTGGTGCTCGCATTAATAGGATATCCCAAAGACTGGTTTAGATGAGTATCAGGATAATATGACTGTATGATATATCAGGTCATGGTTCCGGTGGCTTGAACTCCCAATGAGGCAGCACTATAAAGTTACAATGACTGTGCACTGTCACAAGTCGGTACCATACTGATATGACCGTAGATGTTACTAGGATGTAAAGCCCCACCACACACACCTATCCCATTTCTGAGAGGACGACCTTGAATATGAAATATTAACCCTGATAGCGCCTTACCAGATATTAGAGATGAGACGATCAGTGGCAAGATGAGCATCTTGAGCATACGCATGAGCACCTCTCCGGGGAAGGAGATGAACATGATGTAGTCGCTGCTCAGCTCCATGGGGCGCATGGCGAAGCCGAGGATGACGCCGAACATGACGCCGAGCACGGTCATCACGAGCAGGATGTTGAAGCGCAGCCATGACAGGAACTGGGAGCAGCAAACAGATGGCAATGTTAAGACATGGGCGATAATGTGGGAGGGTGTGTGTGCAGACAACAATATTAGGGTATGGGTGATAATTGGAGTTGTTGGAGAATGCAATTCTACTGATGCAGAGAGCAATGGTAAGACATGGGCGATAATATAGGAAGGGGTGTGTGCAGGCAATAATATTATGGTATGGACAATACTAGGGGAGGGAGTCTTTTCAAATAGTCATCTTAAGAGATCATATAAAAGAGAATATATGAGACTGTCTCAAAGGTGCTAAGCTTTGTCCATAGTAACGATCAACACACTATCTACTTATGCATTTGCTCAGGATAAACTGATTTGTTTTTTACACGGTGTTTCATAATCCCAATAGAATACATATTGATTTGAAGCAAATGTCCTTGTGTTTTCAGTGTAACCGTTTCCGTGCTGTTTTATGTCAATCATTACTATGGACAAAAAAACGAAGAGCTAGCACCTTTTGAGACAGGCTCATATATTGAAGATGAACATTAATAATGAGGAAGTGACTACTGAATGACGTAGACTTGCGTTATGAAGCCATAGTGGTAGTCTGTACAATAAGGATGTGATATATAAATGGTGGTAAAAGTGCAGTGGAGAATCCGGCGGTGAATGGTATATTTGTGCCATATATCATGTCCAGAGTAATAAGGAAGGCATGGCAATGTACACACATACTGGCCACTTGTGCAATTTGATATACACCACCAGCAAATAACCCCTTATCTAACCCCAAATGAACCCATCGGAAGATTAGCACCAATCTTACTTTGATAAGGGGGGGGGGGGGGACACAAAATTATGCCGGTCGCAATAACCTACCTACCGAAACTGGACTAATATTGCACCCTCCCCCAACTACTCCCAAATATGTTTGTTTAACAGATTGCCACTAGTACCGGAAGACCAGTGCATTTGTGTAGGCCTACACACACGCCCCATTAGTAATGATAAGTATGTAAAGCTGTTGATGCTGATAAAAACAGTAAGTTAAAAAAATGAAAACAACTTTAGATTTGATTCTACATATCCAACTGAGCCATTAAGCATCTAATGCTACATAGAGGGATTAATAATATATTACTGCGTAGAAGGAAAGTGACATCAATGTAATGGAACCTCTCGCTGTTGACGCCAATGATGATCAGCAATTTGCTGTGCACACGGACATTAATATTGAATGTTTTCATTTAAAATATCTTCAAAGTTAACCATTATAAAATAAAAGTGATTTCAGACTAAAGTAAAGTAAATTTTGATTATCATTCTGGTAGCTTTTTCTAAAAAGAAGTATGGCAGAAACACCAAACCACCAAACTATGTACCTTTGAAAAACGTTGGTTTAGAGGTGGGCTGTGGAGTACAAGTTATAGTGCAGAACTGGGATAAATGTGTATTCCAAAATACTGCAGCTGGGACTCAGCAGGTCACTAATCAGGCGCCTGGTCCTGCTAGAATGGGATGGACTCACACTGCATCAATCCAGAAACCTGCTGCAGTGTACATATCAGGCAGAGGGCACCACTACATTGACAAAGCTCCTGGCCCTGCTCGGGTGGGGTGAAAGCACACTGCATCAATCCAGAAACCTGCTGCAGTGTACATATCAGGCACAGGGCACCACTACATTGGAGAAGGGTCCAGAGCGACGAAAGGATGAAAAACGAGTTCCCACTGGGTAATATCGAGCATACCCTTGCAGGATGAGTTTCCCATTCATTAAGTAGTGATATTGTGTGATTTAAACAGAAATCAATGTAGATCAATTTCAAATATACTTCAAACAATTTAATCTGTGCAAAAGATACATAAATATGTGATAATGTCTGAAAAATAAACTAGTCAAATAATATTTTACTACACTGCTAGCTCTGTGGAGGTCTAGCCTGGTCCCCTTGCATTCATTTGCTTGGGCAGAGGCCATGGAGTTTTCATCTATTATCACTCAGTTTCTAACCTGGTCCCCTAGCCTTTGTACCGGAAACAAGTTTAAATGAGCTGAAACGAGTTCAACCCTGGCTGGTTGGGTCGCACCGTGGCTAGTTGGGTCGCTCCGTTTAGCGCTGAATATGCTTATGCTACATTGACAAAGCTCCTGGCCCTGCTCGGGTGGGGTGAAAGCACACTGCATCAATCCAGAAACCTGCTGCAGTGTACATATCAGGCACAGGGCACCACTACATTGACAAAGCTCCTGGCGCTGCTCGGGTGGGGTGAAAGCACACTGCATCAATCCAGAAACCTGCTGCAGTGTACATACCAGACAGAGGACGCCACTATATTAACAAGGCTCCAAATTAGCCTCGCAGACTTTCCGATCAACTGCGGAATATGGAGAAAACAGCTGAAAATGTTACAAATTAACTATCACAGAATTTTCCAATAACTGTAGAATGCGGAGAAAACCACTGCAAAGGTTACAACTTAACACTTACCCACTTTTTGAATAATTGCAGAATGCAGAGAATACAACTGTAAAGGTTACAAATTTATTCTGGTGGACTTTCTGAATAACTGTGGAATATGGATAAGACAACTGAAAAGGCTACAAATTTGCTCTAAAGACTTTCTGAATAACCGTGTAATGTTGAGAAAACAACTCAAACGGTCACAACTTTACTCGTACAGGTTTTCCGATATAACTAACTGCAAAGGTTACAAATTAACTCTTACAGATGTTCCCGAATAATTGCATAATTCATAGAAAACAATAGAACAAGTTACAAATTTACTTGACGAATAACTATGGAATACAATGAAAACAATTGAAAAGGTTAGAAATGTTCTCTGGCAGACCTTCCGAATAACTGCGGAATATGGAGAGAACAACCGAAAAGGTTACAAGCTAAGCTAAAGCCCCTGTCACACTACGACGCTTCTCGCCGGCGACCCGTCAACGTGTGTTGATTTTGGGCGATATTAAGTGAAACGCCGGGACGCGCTGATGGCGCGTTACGGGCGCGTCGGTACATTTCGCTAGACGTCGGTACACTATGTTTGATGTTGATGGTCGGCGCAAAACGCCGGCGCGCGCTGTTGGTCAGCCAAGGTTTTAAGCGTGTCAAAAAAAAAAAAACGACCGGCAGCGCACGCAAATATATGGGTAAGGACGTTAGGTGCGCGTCGTGCTGCGTTGGACGCGCCGGAATAACGTTATTGGAATGCTAGGCAGACGCTGTGCACGCGGGAGGGTCGTTCCCAACCGTTGCGGCAAACTGGGGCATTTTTGTTTTATGCCCTAGCAACATTTAAGGTTATATGAAGACGTCGCGCCAAACTATTTTTTTTTTTTTTCCCCAACACGTCCACACACGTTGGCGGCGCACTACTAACACGCTGCACCAACGTCCAATTTCCCCATATTCCCCCTAAATCTTTAACGTTTCTCGACGCTTAAAATTGTATTTTCAACGCTGACGGGTCGCCGGGAGAAGCGTCGTAGTGTGACAGGGCCATAACATAGCAGACTCTTTGAATAAGTGTGCGTTAGGTGTGTGTGGGGGGGGGGGGGCGGGGGTGGAGTCATAAACTAGGTAAGAATGGTACAAACTTAGCCACAATTGCTAACAATATGGCTCACGTACCTACCCCTCGACAGCACCCCATCTGACGCGGCGCTGGAACGTGGATTTTGCGGGCTCCTTCCAGCATCGCGTCCTTAGCGTTGTGCACGTGTTCCGCCATGTTGGCACTGCAAGAGGTGGCGCCACAGTCAGTCAGTGATTAGGTGAAGGTCATTTTACACCCTAACAACATGTGATTCAGATACTTCTAAATATTTTTAAATGGAATGGCAAAATGAGTTGCGCACCCGCATGCCGCTTTGGTAGGTCGTGGGATTCGAACCCCTGGATTGGAACACTGATCGAATCAAACCAATGAGTTAAATAATACTTGTCGCTACCTAGCCTGGCATTCCGCATTACTATCACAGCAAAATAAGCAGTGGAATGAGATGAATGTCTCTCAATCATGTTTTAAGCACAGGATAAAATCTGTCCGATTACGTGAATATATGCAGATACAGACAACTGCGACAACATATTCTGTCACGATTGTCACACTGGGGCATAAAGACCCAATAAGGAACGATACAATATGTATCATTTAAACCACAGAATGTATCATCATATCTTTGTCTAACATGGGTATGTTTCCTCCAAGAGCAGTCTATAGGTTATCTGTATATCAGCTCCTATTGTTGCACTATATATATCTTGTTAAAAAGGGCAGTGGGAAGACATCCATTAATGGTTTAACTGCTCCTACCATTTCTACTATTGACAACAGCTTAATTTATGTTTGTATATTGTGTTATGGAAATTATGAATAAATATGTGTATGTATATGAGGAAGACCAATTGTCCGCGACTGAAATGTCCCCTGCTTAATTAACTAATATAACAAATATATATAAATATATATATATATAATGCTTTAATGGAGGGAAATCATTCATTAGCAATGTAGAGGGTTAGGTAATGCAAAATATGCACAGCATTGAAGAGATAATTACACACACTCGGATTGGACATAGATTTGAATGTATGTACCGTCCAACAGTGGGGGACATGGGGAGATAGAGCATGTGGTGATGACACTCGAAGAGGCAGAAATAAATCATAGAACTCAACCTCAAATCCCATGACTGAAAATGTCTTGCCAAAGCTTAAGTAATAAACTATGATGTCACACCGGAAACGCAGCTTCCTGATATGCGCATGCGCAAGTACCCGGATGATTGACATATGCCCCCTGTGCGTGTCAGTGATTGCTTGGTGTGGATGTGAACCCCAAAGGTCAATCACTAATTAGACAATGGCCAACTGATATCGTGTCGACTGTACATCCTCCACTGTAATTGAGTCACGTGGCCGAGTAAGGGTGCGGGTTACTAATGAGTCGTGGATTAGTTCTGCCATAACAAGATATTATGTTCCCATTTGCAATATTTTATTCCCCGGGTTGGCCTATGTGTGTATTTGTGGTGAGTGGGTGGTGGGGTGGGGTGGGTGGGGTGGGGGGGTAGAAAGGGGTGGAGAAGCGGGGTCATATGGTACATTATAGACAGTTCAGATTTTGTTTTGCAATTTGCGGGACTTTTGACTTGTGACTTTTGACTTCCCCGTGGCCCCAGCTCTGCCAATTTGGATTTCCACCGATGTGTATAACTTACAGTGTCATCAAAGGCCAGTTGCTCTCATAACATGTCTATGTGGTGTGGGAGGTTAAAAATCCCTTGGGTCAGTAAAAGTGTAGGCTCGGGCTTTCTATCGACCAGCAGTGGAATGAGGAAGACCAGTCGTCTATGACTGAAATTTCCCCTGCTTAAACAACTAATGGACAACACCAAAAAACTCATTTCCCCTCGCGTGTGCACGGGGTTTTCTTCGTCTTTTGTTCTGATGGGTGGAGTATTGATAGATGAATGGGTTCAGTTCTCTCTAATGTGTGCGGGACATGTTTATTTTTATGTTGCAGTTTTATACGGCGATTTTTCGATGGTGACCTGTTAGCACGCCGCCCCCATGATGGGCATTGCGTGACTATAGCAATTTTCCCTGTTGCATCATGGGAGAAACGCAAGTAGCCACCGTTAAGGACACTGCAGTTATCCCATCATCATTTCAGACCATTGTCATGGAGCTTTCTACCAAGCATCAGAGCATATAAGTGTTAAAGGTACATAATCCAATGATTTTGAGCTTCGCCATTCCTCTTTTTATTAAATGTAGTAGGTTGATCGTTGTAATGTACATTATTTTACTCTGAAGTTATTTTATATTTTGAAGGGTTAACCGTTGAGATATTTGAGGTGAAGGCATGCCAAGTTTATGTATTTAGTGTGCGCACTGTAAATGTTGGACAGCATAGACTGTGGCCTTCTCTGTGGCGGAGTGGTTAGAGTGTCTGACTTTTTTCTAGATCAGACTACTAATCTGAGGGTTGGCAGTTCGATTCCCCATGCCCCCAGCTCTGCCAATTTGGATTTCCACCGCTGTGTATAACTTACAGCGTCATCAAAGGCCGGTTGCTCTCATACCATGTCGATGTGGTGTGGGAGGTTAAAAATCCCTTTGGTCGGTGAAAGTGTAGGCTCGTCTTTCTATCGACCAGCAGTGGAGTGGGCAAGACCAGTCATCTGTGACTGGGATTTCCCCTGCTTGGGACAACTAATGTACCCCAAAAAAAAAAAAAAGAGAGACAAATAAGTGTTCACACTTCCTGTCTACCATTCACTATTCGCTATAGACTTCAGCAGCGGAAGGTTCTATTAAATCAACTTAGTATTCCTTATGAAGTTATGTGCAGTAATAAGTCCTCACTGAGTGCAGCAGTATCTAACTTGCATACGTAGTATCAAATCCAGAGAAGGGCTTTGATTTTGATCATGTTTATGCTTTCATCGAATTATGCAACTTTAACATCAAACATTTTGTCTACCAACAGTATCCAAACCAGAACTCCTGGGTTCAATCTTACCGACCGATCTAAACCGAAGACTTACATCATCGATATTTGTCGCTACTTTGCCTGGTTCTCCGCATTACCAGAATAGGACAAGGATTAATTAGGCTTGATGTCACGATAATGTGACTAAGTGGGATATCGGGGCATGGTACCACCGATCATATGGGATCCCAATCGGACAGCACTATAAATATGCAATGACTGCACACTGTCGTAAGTTCGTACCCATCCCGTTATAGTCGTAGATGTTACTAGGAGGCAAGCATTCCATTAAAGCAAACCAAATAATTAACTTACAGATTAACTTACAGATTAACTTACAGATTAACTTACAGATCCTCTTCCGGCTGCTCTAGGCCCTATTGGGCCTCTAATGCAAGCTCATTATGGCAAAAACCCTACTTGTTTTCACACACATGGGGGTGGATGCAACACTGAGGTCATATATTTGTGGGCGTCTTCTTCACTGTGTATCCAGCCTTCTCTCAAATGCTTCAACCACTTGGACTGGAAGACACTCGGAAGAAAAATGAGTGTTTCCTGACCTCAAGTCTGGGCCTCTCCTTGAAGATCTTATAGTTATACCTCAGGCCTCTGGTGTTTCTGTCTACTCTGAGGTTTAACAAACCCATTGTGACGCCACTGGCATATAATCCAGTATTTATCTTATAAGGCTCTGTTATATCACCTCTGAGATAATACTGTGGGTGGAGGGTGAAGCAAACAAAGGGACAATGATCTAGATCTGGATTCGAACTCACACTTCAGGCCAAT
The DNA here is from genome assembly GCA_030323885.1 of Branchipolynoe longqiensis. Classification (NCBI taxonomy): domain Eukaryota; kingdom Metazoa; phylum Annelida; class Polychaeta; order Phyllodocida; family Polynoidae; genus Branchipolynoe; species Branchipolynoe longqiensis. The sequence continues at coordinate 16,116,724 of CM059198.1, read as the reverse complement.
CCGGGGAGTGCCATATGTACAGGTCGACCAGGATAGATTGGTTTTACTAGGGAGCCTAGATGGTCTAATGTAGTTTAATGTAGTCTAATGTAGTCTGATGTAGTCTAATGTAGTCTAATGTAGTCTAATGCCAGTAATGGTTAGAACACTAGCTCCAGAATGGCAAAAGTGTAGGTTCGAGTCATGCTCTAGGCACAATGTTTCCCTTTGGTTGCAAAAGTATCCCCTCTCTACGCACTATACTAGTGATGCCAAGTGCCAGGCTAGGTAGTAGGTAGCAGCAGGTATGTTTTGTAAGTCATTGGGTTGACTCAGCAGGTAATCGAACCCACGACATGCCGGCCAGGAAAGCAGGTGCTCAACTCATTTGGACATCCCATCTGGTGCACTAGCATATGGCAAGGGTTGGTTGGTTCCGTCCATTGAGTAAGGTATTATGGTGCTGGTTGGTTGCATGCACGAGTATCCCAGTGGGGCAGCACTATCAATCATTGATTGATTGATTGATTGGTTGTTTCTTTACGCCGTGTCGGCAGCATAGGCCATATTCACGGCGAGAATTATTCTTTTTTATTCAACCATCGCCTTTATCACTATCAATCAAGTCGCCATCAGTGCCTAGTGTCACAAATCGATCTGATATGATCTCAGATGTTGCTAGAACGTAGAACCCCGCAAATAGACCCAAGCCAATCTTTTGGCTGGCACAACTAGGAAAGTCCTGGTCAGCACATATCAGCTTAAATAAGCTATTTATCTTCACAGAAATATTTTTGGAGATTTTATTTGTGTTCTTTTTTTGTGTGTGTATAAAAAAAATATATATATATATTATATATAGATTGTTTTATTATTTTGTTCATATAACGTTCAAAGGTTAATAGAATGACTGGGACAATGTGGGGGGGGCACCTGGGTACCGGGGGACAGTGTGCAGAGGATATGAGCATGGGACAAGTGGCTGGGCGGGCTTCCTCTGAACGAACTGAGGGGTCTGCCAGATTTCAAAATAGCACACCTGAATGTACGTAGTCTCACACATAAAATAGAGCAATTAAGAATTGATCTGCCAGGATCGGGACTTGATATTTTCACAGTATCAGAAACATGGCTCAATAGCCTTATAGAAAAAAAACTTCAATAACAAACTACACTTTCCTTAGGTATGATCGAAATGCAAAACATCTAAATGGGCAAGCCAAAGCTGGAGGTGGACTAGGAATTTACTGCCGAAATTCTCTACAAGTAGATTCTAATAGATATGCAGATCAAAATATTTCAAATGCTGTGCTGGAACTGCAATGGGTGGTTGTAACAAGGCCTTATATAAAGAAGATCCTAATTGGAAATGTGTACAGACCACCAGATGGAAGTGTTAAACAGGCCTTCGAGGAATTGAGCAATGTGATGAGTGAAATAGATGACATAGACAAGTATGAGACCCTACTGATAGGCCACTTCAATGCAGACTGTAGTACTAAGAGAAAGCTACCAGCCATAATCATAAATCAATTTGCTCCAACAGCTGATAGATAAACCAACTAGGTCAACTACTGCAACCACAATCGATTTAGCTTTTACTAACATCAAGTATTGCACTCAAGCAGGAGCCCTTAACTAGAATGTCAATGACCATAAGCCAGTCTATATTATCAAAAAGAAACCCAGAAACAACCTAAAAACCACCGCATACTGTGGAAGGATAGATATAAACTTTTCAACTGATGCACTTAGGACAATCTTGCAGAGTTATAACCCCACTATAATATTTGAAGAACAGGATCCCAACAAATGTTGGGATATTTTAGAAGATATGATCAACCATGCAGCAGATAAACTTTGTCCGATGACTGAACTAAAAATAAAGAGAACATGGCTGTTTACATCACCAGTGAACTGATAGAACTACAAAAGGACAGAGATTTTTTTAAGCAAAAGGCTGACCTGACCAAAGACCCAGGAGACCAGTTTATAGCAAAATGCTTAACAAACAAAGCCAGAACAGATGTGAAGAAAGCAAAATCTATGTACTACATTGATCAAGCCATGAAGCACAACCAGAATCCTAAGAAATTCTGGTATGAACTAAGTCAAATTCAACCAGAAGCCAAACCACAGATAAACAGCATAATAGATGACAGCACAGTTGAGAGAGTACCTGATGGTCAGTTAGATGAAGTAATAAACAACTATTTTGTAGACATTGGGGCAAACCTTGCCAATAAATTCAAACAAAAAACCAAGTATCCACAAAATGATCACCCAGTCACAAATCAACATGAATACAATCTTGAGAAAACAACAAGCAAAGAAGTACTCACCAAGATTAAGGAACTTTCATCATATAAATCATCTGGTATGATGAATATAAATTCAGCCTTCATTAAGACTGCCATTAGCATCCTAATAAACGAATTATACATCTCTAAAACCTTGTCATTGAAATGGGTGTATTCCCAGATAAATGGAAAATAGCTACTGTCACACCAATACCAAAGATAAGTAATTCTAAATCATGCAATGAACTGCGACCAATATCAATACTGCCCCTCCCTGGCAAAGTCATCGAACAAATAATCCATGATCAAATAAAAATCTTCCTGGAAGACACCAACTACCTTGCCAAACAGCAAAATGGCTTCAGAAAAGATAAATCAACCACAATAGCCCTAGGCACTCTATTAAATGAACTGCTGACTAACATGGATAGAGGAGATCTGACAAGAACTGTTTTTCTTGATTTCAAGAAAGCTTTTGACACAATAGACCATGACATTTTACTCAGGAAAATTGAAAGGGCAGGACTTAAATATTTAGGGACCACACTCGATTCTGCACTAAATGGTAATCAACAACTCTCAAGACTTAATCAAATGATAGCCATAAAAATGACAACTTTCAGAAAAATTAGGTACTAAATGAGTGAGAATACAGCCCTGTTACTATATAAAGCCACTATTCTTCCAATAATTGACTACAATGATTTAATATATGGACTGCTGACAAAACAACAAGAAAACAAATTACAGAGGATTCAAAACAGGGCACTTAGAACTGTCTAGAGGGGAAAAAACCTGTCTGTAAAGGAAATGCATGCTAAAGTACAAGTCAGCTAGCTACCTTAGCCAAACGAGGGACACACATCTCCTCAGTCTCATGTATAAAAGATCCAATGATGAACAATATGCTGACCATACAAACAGAGTACCCAGACAGAGCGATGCTACACTTCTAAAAACACCCAAGCCAATAACAAACAAGCTAAAGCACCGATTACAGCACCGATTTACAGAGGTGGCACATTGTGGAATAAACTTCCAATGAGGACAAGACGGTCCACAAGTCTCCTTGAATTTAAAAACTTAGTGAAAATACAACAGGCCTGTCAGACCCCTACACAGTTATAGGTATTCTAAAGGCCATCCATGCCCTGACCCTTGTACATACATATATATATATATATATAAATGTTCTCAAATGCACTACACAGCCCTGCCCGCTGATCCCTTCCCACCCCTACCCCACCCCTACTACACCTTCTTTCAAAACCTATTATCTAACATTTTCCTTTGAATTGACATAAAACCTGTCTGATGTAAATCCCCACTGCAATCTCAGCCCTCGATCCCATCATTAGGCCACACAAAACGGAACACTTGTGATGGGATTAAAAAATGGGCGAGTTTCTCACATTTTGTATTGGTGATTGGATCCACTGATTTGCACATTTACAATATAATATATATATGTGTATTGGAAATATGTTATATCCTTTTGAAAAAAGAAGAGAGAAAGAAAAGGAAGAAAGAAGTGTTTAAAGACAATTCTAGAATCATCTTGTACATTTATTGATGCATGCTCACCAAGTGCATATTACATATGTTGAACTGGCATTGCATGCAGTTACTAATACGACGAATAGTCAATTTATATCATGCTTCTATTATCGAATAGGTTTTTCATGTGGTTATTATTACAACTGATATTGTCATTTATGTACAAACAAATTGTAATGAACGGCCGGAAGACCAGTGCTCTGGCGCTGACAAAAGACATTATTCGCTGAATAAAATACATTTAGTAAAAAAAAAAAAGGTGAATGTATGGTTTTTCCGCTTGCTTGTATTGTTTGTTCTATCTGGGACTGTGTGTGAATGTGTTGGCGCTGGTGGCGGTGTGTGTGGGAGGGGGCAAAATAAAAGGACCATTTTGGTAAATGATGTAATACAGTCCGTCATCGATTTTCTACATCATTATTGGACATTATCCTGGCTGACCCTGAACAAATATGGTGACTCTTTTTGTTTGTGTCTTGTTGGGGAGGTTGTTTTTTTGTTTGGGGGGGGGGGGGGTCGTGTTATTTCTGTGTGACCCTTCACCCCCACCCTGCACCCTCCTCCTCTCGGTTTTGCATTAAGTAGATTCAGACGCTATTTCCAGTTGTGGTTTTTTTTTGTGTGAGGGGGGTTTAAAAAATAGATATTCTCACTTCGTGAGTTATCTATCCCCGGATCAATATCCTTCCTTCTCAGCCAAATCGGGAGAGCGCAGGCTTCTCGTGTGGGAGGTCGGTAATTCAAATCCCAGTTGAATCAAACCAATAACTTACAAAATTGATACATGACCTCGCCTGGTGTTTATCATTACTAGGATAGGGCAAGGACTGGTTAGCTCACTATCAGTACAATGTGAGTGAATAGGAAATCGGGTCATGGTGCCAATGGTCTGGTCACCCAATGGGGCAGGACTATAAAGTCGCCATGAGTGCGCACTGTCATAATTTGGTACCCGTCCTGATATGACCTTAGATGTTGCTGGGATGTCAAACTCCAACAATCAAACCCTCCTTCTCCCTCTCCACCTGACCGTTACTTCTGCTGCTGTTCCATCAAGGTATGTCCTGATATGACCGTAGATGTTATCAGGACATACAACTCCAACAACCACTCGCCGTGAATATGGCGTATGCGGCTGACAACCAACCAACCATTATATATTCCACAAGAACTAAATACCTTGACACTATAAGTATGAATAGCGTATTTCTTCACCGGTTATGCAACAGTGGTGTGAGTACTAGGTTACTAATCATAATGCATGTAGTTGTGGCGACACCAGTCGGGGGCGCAGGAGGCAATACATAGAATCAGGATAGCAATAATATATATAATCAATGCAAGAGGTGTGGGTTCGAATCCTGCTCTAGGCACAATATTTCCCGTGTTTGCCCCACCCCTACAATATTGGTGCCATGAACACGATTCCGTACAAGCTATGTGCTGCATGGTTGTTGAATCTATCATGTGTATGTATATATGTAAGTGCATTGCCTGTATGTATGTAATAGACGATATTCACAACATGTGCGACGACTAGTGGCCTCGAATGAAACCGACTTAGTATTCCGTCAATGCAGCAATAAATGTTCAGTAAGTGTGTCAGTATCTTAGTTGGGTGTGTAAAGTTGTTAGCCAAGTGATGTGGTTCCCGAATGTTCTTGCTCCCATCTCATTTTGCAGCTTTAAAAGTACTGCAGCAAATGCTGCCAGTTTGGTGGACGTGACTGTGTATATTTCCGGTCTGCGCCGACTGGTACCCGGTTCTATCACCAGATTCGCCGGTCACGTGACCAGGTACACAGTAGAACGTTCCGTCGGTCACCACAGATTCGACAGCAGTCAGGGTGGGAAGGGGGTGGGGGGAGGGGGAGGGGGAGAGAGTGGAGTTTAGGTATAAGCGGGTCGGTGGGAGGGTGGTGGGAGGGTGGGAGGGGGGTTAGCTTCGCTCCGGCCCGACTACAATGCTGGGAACTCATTCTGGGTTAAATACAACCAGGCAGATTAGGTCGCTATTTTGTCCAATCAATTTCCTGCTGGTGGTTTACGACAATATTATTTCCTGTAATCATCGAATCAAGTACCCCCCCCCCCCCACAGCACTCTCACATCCCCGGCCCCTTCCTTCCCCGCCCCCACCCCACTGACACCGCACACCACCCTACACCACCCCCCGCCCCCACCTCCACCACGAACTACCTCACAATCACTACTCTTCCACCCACCCACTCACCCCGACCAAGAGTGAGTGGACCATTATGGTGGAGGCGGTGTGGGGGAGGGAGAGGGGGTCCAGTAAATGGTAGGGTGGTTGAATATATGGGTGGTCTGCTACATTTTGTGGGGTGTGTGGGATATGTGTGGGGGGGGGGGGGGGGGAGCAGCAGTGTTAGAGGCCATGGGTGATCCACTGCCACATACAACCATTTTCTCAGGCCTCTTAAACCCCTCCATACTCGGAGTCCATGGCATGGCGAGCTAGACATTGGGCTGTAGAGGAGGTGGCGGGATGGGGAGGGGGGAGGTCAAAGAGAGGGGGGGGGGGTGTTACATATGAAATTCTCCCGAACAAAATGTATCCTACGTCTAAAATACACACCGTGTAATTGATAGCGTTTTGGATTAGTTATTTAATAATGGTTAAATTGCATGGCAACATGAAAGTTCAGTTCATATTAATTGTAACCGCTTTTCGTATTAAAGATATATGTATCCATAGCTTAAATTATCTTCAAAATGGAGATTAGTTTAGCTAAATATGACTCATCTTTCCTTTGCTGACGTCAATGAGGAGTGCATGTCCTCAGCTACTACTGTCATCTACGAAACCCTGTTATATCTGAACAATAATATATATGTGGGTTTTTCTCTCATTTCACTGTTTTCTCTGATGTCATGTATATATATATATATATATATATATATATATATGTATATACATCACCTGTTATATCGGTACAACGTTGGTGTACATGCAAATAATATCTGTTGCATTCCCTTTGAAATTAATAATTGCTTAAAGAGGCGACCACAACAGAATCGACCAAATCTTTGTTTAATAGCTAGAAAATATAATCGCTCCACCTAAAGCTAAAGCTAGGATTCCTTACACGCTGTATGCGGCATGCGAATGCGAATGCAGCATGTGGCATGCGAACGGGTTGGGTCCTTTCACCCACACCCACACCCACAAATAGTGTCATGTTTCTCTAACACTGTCTTCTATGGCAAACGCAGCAGCATTCACATTCGCATGCCGCACCGATGGCTACATGGACTGATTCAGTTGCTGCATTCGCATTCGCATTTGCATTCGCATTCAGACGTAAGGAATCACCCCTATTGACTTAGATGCTTTCCGATTTTTGGCTACATTCGCATTCGCATGCTGCATACCGCATGTAAGGAATGTAGCCTTTAGATTCCTTATGCATGGTATGCAGCATGCGAATGCGAATGCGAATGCGAATGCGAATGCGAATGCGAATGCGAATGCGAATGCGGCAAAAAATCTAAAAGCATTTAAATGAATAGTGGTGCTTCCATACATCCGAATGTGAATACGAACGGGAATGCAAATGCGAATGTGGCAAATGGATCGACCCATGGACCGATTGGTGTGAATGCGAATGCGAATACTGCTGTGTTTGGCATAGAAAACAATAGTAACTTTGATCTTCCTTCACAAATTTGCAAGAAAAACCCCAAAAAATGTCATGGGTAATTCATTCATCATTTCTATGTGGCTTTCCCCCCTCAGGATATGACCTAGTTAACGCTGCAGTGGTGCATCACCCGGGCTTTAACTCGTCCACACACATTATGTCGCATGCGTGCATGCGATAGATCGCACAAGTTGGTCAATGCCCCATTTGGAACTAAAGTACAATGGATCACACTTGACAATCTGGTGTATTAAACTAAAATGCATGCAAAAACTCCATGACACTTTAAAGCTGCATAGTCCGATGAAGCATCAAGTTTTCAAAACCAAAATAATTATATAGATTTGATTCTACATAAAAGATTATCTAACTTAGATATTGATGTACATATTAAGCATTTATTGCCACACAGAAGGAAACATTGAGACAATTTGATACAACCTGTTACTGTTGAAGCCTATGGTGTCAGACTGTTGCCAAAACTAAGCTTACATGTTTGAATTTCAAATATCTCAAAACATATCCATTTAAAATCAAAGTTACTTTAAGTTTAACCTGAAATAAGGTAGATTATAACGATCAATTTAATATATTTATCTCAGAAAAATGACCAAAACGCAAAACCATCGGACTATGCAACTTTAAATATTGGCATGACTTAATTGGGATAAACTACCATATAAAATGCTGACTGTATGGTGAAGAAACTTTTGTTGAGTGTGTTAATGTCTAAACTTGATTAATTCCAAAATGCATGAATAACCACAGTTCTGTAATGACACTGTGGTATGGGCGATAATAGGCTAACCCGGCGATATCGATAAACCAGAGCTACCTACGGGACACGCCACCTGGTGGACTACACGAGAACTAATCAGTATCCAAACTGCACCCATGTACCTCAGATCCTCCCAGGCTTTCACGCTCAGAAATGATCAGCAATTATCACCCGATAGGTGGAGCCACAGATAATAAGATGATCAGTTTCTCTTTTTTTCAGGGCAATGTGCATGGCCTGCTGGAGATACCCAACTCAGGACGAGAAATAGTTTTTTGTTAAATTAAACCTTCAAACCATAGGAATGTTGAAAATGAGAATCTGTAATTAAATGTGTCTTAAAGCGTACCTCGCCATATTAACATACCAACAAGTGATATAAAATGAGAAGATTCCGATACCAGTTTTATCAGACTGTGTGTGCCACTGGACATGTTGAAACATATATCACAAAGGAGAATATACATATATCACAAAGGAGAATATATTCTCAACACCACCTCCTGGTAGCAACCCATGTGATATCAGGCACCAACTTGTACAAGTTAGTGGTTTTATAGTGCTGCTCTACTGGGCTATCAAGCCGCTGCTGCCATAGGACACAATACCGCACCTAGTCACATTACCAGTCCTTACCATTAAACCTACCAGTCCTTACTTTATCCTAGTAATATTAAGTACCAGGTAGCAACAAGTAGCAACATTGTGAGGTTTCGGTTAGATTTGGCCAGGGGTCCAGCCCACAAGCTCATGCCGGTGACGCAGACACCTTAACCACTCAGCCATCCCGCCTGGTACAAAATGGCAATACGCAAGATGTGTCTAGTTAATCGCGACTTATCCCTATACTCCACCTTACTTGTGACCTGTTTTTCCCAGATGACTTTCAGTCATCACTCACTATTCCTACACAAGCGACAGAGAATGTATTCAAAATGGTTACCTTTTAAATAATGCACTTTGGGCCATATGTATATTTATATATGTGATGCATAAGCATTAGATGAGTATAATTAATCGGAAGCTTTCCATCTTAGCTCATCCTATTCTCCACCCTCAGTCATCTACTGCTGTGTTCTTCATATTGTTGGTCATCGACTGCCATCCTCTGACAACCTCCGGCCGGTTGTGGCGCCTCCTGTCTGTACAAGGATTAACTTCTAGCCATGCATAATCTGATCGCTTTGAGCTGCCGCCAATGTTTGTGGTAGATAAATATGCGTATAATATATGGAGGGTGATGAACCTGCTATCGTGTAAGAATATCTCTAGCTATATTGTTTTCCCCCTCGTCAGCAGGGTATGGTGGTGACCCAGCATGCATTGTATCAATACCCCCTTCAGCGTGGGGCGTGGCACTGACAGTGATACTCCATTGGCTTGAAAGTTTTGGTTGGGGTACTGACCTCCTCCTACTCATATCGCACTACTTGTCTGTGACCATGACGAATGAAAGAATTATAATATATATATTTTATATATTACATATATTATATATATTATATATATTATATATAGTAGATATTATATATATTATATATATTATATATATATATTATATATATTATATATATTATATATATTATGTATATTATGTATATTATGTATATTATATATATTATATATATTATGTATATTATACATTATATATACAGTACAACGTTAAACTAAGCTTGGTTAAAACAAACGATCGGTTAATCCAAACTTTCTTCGGCGGCAAACTACTACCATTTATCATATACAAAAAGTTGGTTAAACCAAAGTCGGTTAATCTAAACAAAATTGTCGGGTCCCAGGCCACTTCCGGTATGATTAAACCAAACTTTCATGTGGATATAAGGTCATCTGAGACTTTTTTATATGATAAATGGTAATACTTTGCCGGGCCTTCAACAAAATTTGGATTAACCAATGATTTGGTTTAACCGAGCTTGGTTTAACAGGGTTATTTATACTGTATATACATACAATTTAAAAAATCAAAGTGTCCACGTACATTGTATATAATATTCATAATGCGCCCGTGTTTTTGCCAAAGCCAATTCAAAGTCAAAGCCAAAGCTCGGTTAAACCAATGATCGGTTAATCCAAACAAATTTCTAGGGTCCCTCAAAGTTTAGTTTAACGTGGTTATACTGTACTATGTATAGTATTATTATATATTATATATTATGTATGTTATATATTGTATATCATACATTATATGTACGCTATATACTACATATATGATATATATTATATGAAGAGTTTGGGCGCAAAACCACATGAACACGAATCCAAAAATGGTGAGAAACATTGGAATCAAACCTTCAAAACGTTTATATTTGTATAGTCCTGCTGATTTGTTTATTACTCCATAACCATGTGATCATAGGAAAAGTGGAATTAGGTACTTTAAAATTATTTTGAGGTAAAGATCTTTTATTTAAACTCAATTTTTGGATTGGCGTTTACGTGGTTTTGCGCCTGAACTCTTCATATATTCTGCATTACATAAAATATATATGATATATATGATATATTATATATGGTATATATATTCTATACATATTATATGCATTATATACATTATATGTTGTATTTTCTATATTTCCATATTATATATATTGTACATTATATATATTATTTATATTATATTATATATAAAGGTTGGCTACGTAGGAAAGGAAGGATAGAGACGCGTGTTGGGTCGGACACTTTTATTGAGCATTTGGGCAAGCGAGATAACAGGCATACCTGTAAAAGTTTGAAATCCAGTGTGGAAGTGACTTGCCCGGGCAGATTGGTGAGAAAAGCGCCCGGTGGTGGCGCTAGTAGTAGGCAACCGGGGCAAATCCGGGCAAGTCAGCGATTGGACAATAATAATATATCGAAGTAACATGATGGAATAAATAATAATAATAAGATACTCCGCCTATTTATACCTGCATAATAAATTATACATACTATATATTTTATATAGTATATATATTATATAGTATATATAATATATAGTATATATTATATTATATAAATTAGATATATTGTATATAGTATATACATTATATATACTATATATATTATGCATATATTATATATAAATTCCACGACAGCAAACAAAGACAAGAGAATGCAGAGGTTCGGCTGAATTCTATTTTCACACTACATATATTCTATATATTATATGTACTATATATAGTAAATATTATATTTATTATATATATTCTGATATTATATATATTATATATTATATATATATTATGTAAGACTCCCCTACAAAATGACAAGGAGACCAGCAGATTGGATTGGTTCATTTATTCGACCCCGGGCTGAGCGATAAATGCCCTACCTAATTCAATAAAAAAGCAAAAAACAGGCGGCAACTGATGATTCAAATATAGCGAGAGGCGTCAAACGCTGCTGGCCACAGTAGGTCCACAGCAAAGCGGCCGGACGACATCGGTTCGTTAATAATATACTCGAGTTGAATCACCTAATAAATAATCAAATAATTCTCCGAGCATATGTATATAATAGATTATATATAATATAAGACTCCCCTACGAAATGACAAGGAGACCAGCAGATTGGGTTGGTTTGGTTATTTGACTCCGGGCTGAGTGATAAATGCCAAAGGGAGCCGACGCGACTCCCCCCTCCCCCCAACTCAACCACGCTTTCTCGGTGCATATGTCGTCCATAATGCGAATCAATAGTGGAGTTTTGAGATATGTGTATACTGTCTCTGAGGCCCAGTCCCCCTGTACCTTGATCTTTTCTACAGTGGCCCCACATAAAGCTAAAAAGGTGCAGCCACACCGTCTGAGTGAATGTGATGATAAGTCGTCAACATCCATTCCTGCCCTTGATGCAAACATCTTCAGTGTATGTTGGTAAACAGCATAAGTCATCGGTGTAGAGCCCACAACCGATCAGGAAGTCTGAATGCCTCCTCTGCATTTCCCACGGGTAGCTGACTGAAATGTCATTCAACCCAATGCACCGCGCACATCCCTGGGTCGACACAGCGTCCAACTGGGATTTCCAATACTCCGTCGGAGAACTGGATGGTCTTACTCTTCCTAATCCTTATTACCATGCCCCAATCAAAAATGTTAAAATCCCCCATCAGAAGTGTTGAATCAGAAAGGGTCACTTGAGCCTTCCTCAAAAGAGCTCTAAAGGAAACTAGTATTGCGGCTGTCCATGCTGTATGACCCGGGAAAGAGCACAACATGATAAATATCCTTCTCATCATTGAGGGCAGCAGGGGGCCTCGCCAGACATGGGGCATCCCCCTTGACACGCTTAATCCCCCTAAGTGTTGAGGACATAATAAACCTGTTATTGTCAATAAGCTGAGTGCCAGTCTGTCTTAGAAAATAATTTAAACCACTCAGATAGTTTTTGATTGATCCATACTTCATACTGCGGGCCAGCCAAGTCATATACAGGGCCACTTGCTCATCTGAACAGGGAATAGGTGCCCAATCAGAACTAAATGTGTCTACAAAATCCAAGTATCTCTTGACTTGCACTGCCCTTGTTGTCAATGAATTTGGCATGTAGAACTGCTCCTGAAAACTCTTTCGCTCACTTCTCAGCTGTAAGAAGATAGAGTATAACACAATTTAGCCCTGCAGCACAACAACCCCTCCGGGTCTGCATTCAAAATCCTTGTGGTACTAGCACTGTCATCCAGGCGGCTTAGTGAGTCACAGATGACATTATCCTTACTGCGAATATAAACCGACTTAAATTTAGAATTCCTTTCCACTGCCATCCAAAACAACCTCCTTAGATAATACATGATCCGACTTGATCTAGATCTGCCTAAGCTCAGAGCCGCCTGAACAACAGGACTATCTGTAACCATAACCACCGTTGCATTACCCCATTTATGCGACCACCTCTCGCAGGCCGTGTACACTGCAGCCATCTCCTGAATATTTATATGTGATGATGCAACATGGCTATCAGGGCTAACATGATGGTGCCCCAAATAGCTAGCAAGCAAGCTATCGTCCGCATCCACAAACGACCCGACCAACCAGTCGTTCCCATGGAGAGCACCGATGCCCCATCCTGATGCATCACTGTACGAAGAAATCAGAGGGGCAAAATGCCCTAGAATTTTGGCCTTCCCATAAAAGTGGCCTGAGAATGTGATCCACCATTCCAGGTCTTTGCGCACCCCTTTGGTTAGGCTCACCCTATGGTGGCCCTCCCTCACTTTTGCCGACATATCAAATATCCTTCTGGTAAAATTATGCTTCCTTCCGTCCCCTCATTGTTTTAAGTGTTCGTCTCATCTTATCTAATTTATCTAAGGCACGCTGAGTTTTAAAAAAATGGGCGGCAACTGACGATTCAAATACAGCTAGACGCATCAAACGCTGCCCGGCCTAGTAGGTCTGAAGCAAAGTGGCCAGACGACAGCGGTTTGTTAATAATATACTCAAGTTGAATCGCCTAATAAATAATAAAATAATACTCCGAGCATTTATATGTATATAATAGATTATATATAATATATATTATGTATAGTGTATAAATATTTATATATTATATATATTTATATATTATGTATATTATATATATTATATATATTATATATATCATATATATTATATATATTATATTCATTATATTCATTATATATATTATATATATTATATTCATTATATATATTAAATATAGTACATATTACAGGTATTATAGATATATTACATATATTATATATATTAAATATATTACACATGTTACAGATATTACATATATTACATGTATTACATACATTACATATATTACATTTATTACATATGTTACATATATTACATGTATTACATGTATTACATGTATTACATGTATTACATATATTACATATATAACATGTATTACAAATATTACATGTATTACATGTATTACATGTATTACATATATTACATATATTACATATATTATATATTATATATGAATACACAGCTACGAAGAATTCCCAGATGTAGAATTCCATTTAAATGCATTTCCTATTGCTAAACCTACCCTGGAGGGTAATGGATAGTGCTTTCATATTTGGCTATGAATTCAGCATTCTTCAACTGCAATGTTTTGGGAGATCGGGGGATCGGAACCCATGGGTTCATGGGTTCAAACCATGGTTGAGACAAACTAATGAATTAAAAATTGATACTTGTCACTTCCCAGCCAAGCATGCAGCATTATTACGATAGAGCAAGGACTGGTTGGGATATCAGGTCATGGTTCTGGTGGCCTGGTCTCCTATGGGGCAGCACTATAAAGTTGCCATGAGTGCGCACTGTCAAAAGTATCTACCTCGCTTCAGTTTAGAGTAACCTTTATATTTATTATTTTTAAATGACCAGTGAATACATAAAATAATGTTGGTGTGGACACCGAAATGTTGGACATCAAATATATGCTTGCATGACTTGCAGCAGTGATACTGATAGGTTCCATGAAAGCATTTTACCATTCTTGCTATGCAGCAATAGACTACATCACCATTCCAGCGGCGTGGTGCATTGTGGGATGCGTCAAAGCAAAACAAACCCATGGGAAGCACAAGGCACATGCTAATACGCTGGGTGCAGCTATGAAATATGCTAGTTTCAGCTTATCTCAGCTCTTTTTTGAAATATAGAATACCAACTAAAAAGATATATCTAATAAATTAAGATATTAATCTTTTATCCAGCATTGCATTTACAAGAATATAATCAGCACATCTTATGCCATGTGCATTTAGATTTAGACAAATCTGGGCACTCAGACTAGTGTTAGAGCCATAGCCAGAGTCAGTTTTACTTATTTTATTAATGATTTTATTTATATCCTATGGTTAATGACATATATAGAACTAGAAAATTAGTAGGCCTAATCAGATATTGGTTTTATATTTCTCTTAAACAAGTGTATGTTGACACTTTTGGCATTTTAATATTTAGAACAAGAATTAATAATGGTGATGTGGATATCACTGATTGTTTTGTGTGGAATTGTATGTTTCTTAGCTCAAAATGTTTAACTATGGCTAGTTTTGTCTTAGCTATATTCATCAGATCATTATATTGCATGTGTGCATACATGTTGATGCCAACTTGTTAGGTATTTTTATTCATTTTGAATAAAATCAAAGTTTTTCCCTACCCGTATCAACAAACTTAATGGCATTTGCATTTGCTTTGCTGCCAACACCGTTTTCAGTGCATGCGCAGTCGGAACCATGATCCCGTCTATAGATGTTTACTAAGTGCACCCGTATATAAGTTGGATGTGTAGGATCAAATGTAGGCAAGTGCTTTAATTTCGGAAATGTATATATGGCTTCATCAAAGTATACATCTTTAACTGGAAGACAGAAGCCAAGTACAGTAAAACCCTCTCTAGAGTGACTGACCAAGGGACCGACTTTAAATGGTCCAATTAGGGAGGTGGTCGGATTAAATGCACCGATATCTAAATAAGATTCATAGGATCAAATCTATCAAAGTATTTTGGTTTTCGAAATTTGATCCTATAATGGGACTATGAAGCTTTAAGAGATGGCTTGCATAAACAATTTGGCTTCTCTCTGCTGCACTATGGCACTTGCTGTAGACACAAGGTGGCGCCACTTTTTGGGGGTGTAATTCTTACTTATGTATCTACTTTTACTTATGTACATTATCTACTTCCTATGCACTATGCATGCCCTGTGCACTGCACAACCACCAATCATGTCTGACCTCTGCCTCCTGATTATGTATCCTGCCTATGTATCTTACTTATGCATCTTGCCTATGTATCGTATTTATGCAAATATAGAAGGCAATCATGGATCTAATCTATGGTGGTGACCGTTATATTGGACTTCCATTAAACCTTATGTGGCAGTGGTTTTCAGGCACATATCTTTGTAATATATTTGGCTAAAGTTCTTTGGGATTTATATTTTTTGTATTTTACATTACTTGATTCAGTGGGGGAAATTTCAATTACGGACAATCGGTCTTCCATATTCTTGATTTGACTCAGCCCGTGTTCGAAATCGGAGGTTCGAATGTAAAACGAGGGGCGTATTAGCCAAAGCCAATAAACTATTTGCTGCAATGCATATCTGACTCACAACAGTGCTAACCAAAATACTCCACAATTAAACCAGAATAGTATTTTGGACCATAGAGACACAAAGCTATGTTACTAACTAATACAGCACTGATCAAACTTAGATTATATAGACTGTCAATTCCAATTGTAAGATGGCCGGAAGACCAGTGCTCCGGCGCTGATAAACGTCATATTCAGATGAATAAATACTTTACCAAAAAAACAACAACAAATCCTACAACCTACCAAAACACGAGGTGGATGCTCAACTCATTCAAACATACCGTCTGGTAATTTTTAATGGGCTATTGATCGAAGTTATTATTTATCTGGAATCGATCAAATAACAGTTGTGATCATCTGATTAATAGCAACCATTCCGGGAGGTTGACGAGTGTCCTGTTCGGGCGCCCTGGGTGCATCGGTAGAACACGGGCTTACTCACGCTGGCGGGAGACCGGAGGTTCGGTTCCCGCTCGAGTCAAACCAATGACTATTGATACTTGTTTCTTCCTAGCCTGGCGTTCAGCATTAATAGGAAGGGCAATGCTCAGTGTCAGGAAAATGTGACTGAGTGGGATATCGGGTCATGGAACCTGTGGCTTGATTTCCCAGTGGGGCAGCACAATAAAGTCGCCATGAGTGTGCACTATTACAAGTTGGTACCTGACCAGATATGACCTTAGATGTTGCCAGGACGTAAAACTCCTACAACCACCCAACTAGTCTCCGATATTCTACATGTATGTGGAGCTGGTCAATAGTGACAAGGTTGCCACACTGCAGCCTCGGTTTGGTTTAAGCTTGGAGTGAATACGCTTGAACTGTGAGTCATTTAATGGTAAAATAGACTTATTTCTGAGGCGGTTTTAATGTTCCTTTTTTTCTAATAATCGAATACTTAAAAAGCATTCTGCAAGAAAACTCAGGAGACAAGAGACATTTAAAGCTGCATAGTCCGATGAAAACATCTACTTTTCAAAACCAAACCACTTATCTTGATTTGATTCTACATATCAAACTTAGATACTGGTGCACTTGTTAAACATGTGTTGCTGCATATTATACATCAATTTAATAGAACCTGTTACTTCTGAATCTTATGGTGTCAGAGTTTTGGCATGCTTGCCAAATTTAATTTGGCATGTTTTTGCATCAAATATCTCCAAAGCTAGCCATTTAAATTAGAATTTACTTAAAAACTTGAAACCATCGGACTATGCAACTTTAATAGTGTCAGATTAATCAGCGAGTAACAGCTTCGTGTGTGTGTGTAGGGGGGGGAGGGGGGGGAGTTGGATCACAGACTAAGTCAAACACCAAGACATTGGCTTGTCCTGGCACCAGCAACTCTAGGGCGGCTTTTGTAGGGCAGCACTATAAATCAATCACGATTGTGTAGAATATTGCATGACTTCAGAGGACAACTCTGTAGCTAGACCAATGTTGTCCTGTCATTACAGGTGTCCTGCTGTAGGAATGTCAAATTAACTAAATTGCAGTGTGTACATTGAAAGTGTCTGAGTGTCTGCCTTCCCAATAGTTCACACTTCAAGAATGTCAACCAATATCGAGGCAGAGGTGGCAGCTTGTCCTCTTTATCCATGCATATAAAAAGTGCCGGGAAATTATTCTTTAGGTGGCTGAGTGAGGTACGAGAGAAAGGGGAGAGGGGTGTCGGGGACACATACCATATATCAACAATCGATAAATGCAGAATAGTTGTAAGATAATAATATAATTATAAGAGTGAGAAACATAATTTGCATAGATCGAGAAGAGATTAATTATATACACATGCACACATTTGATAGAAAGTTATACTGCAGGTTTAAAGCCTGAACTGCCAATTCCTAAGCTTGTTCCTAACCATAAAAACTCCTAAATGTGCGGGTTATATAAACAAGCTTCTCCTCCCACGCCATGTAGCCAAGTAAATATCTAGTCCAATAATCAGCTTCGAGGGTATTTTGATGTATGTGTATTTGGTTGTTGCTGGTGTTATCAACAACCGAATATGTCTATGTTTCTGTATTTGGTGGTTGCTGTTGCTATCAACAGCCGGTTACATCCACGTATCTGTATTTAGTCGTTGATGTTCCTATCAACAGCCAGTTATGTCTATGTTTCTATATTTGGTCGTTGCTGTTGCTATCAACAGTCGGTTATGTCTGTGTTTTCTCTATTTGGTCATTGCTGTTGCTACAAACAGCCGGTTATGTCTGTGTTTCTGTATTTGGTCGCTGTTGTTGCTATCAACAACCAGTTATGTCTGTGTTTCTGTATTTGGTCGTTGTTGTGGCGAAGAGCAGTTGGTCAGTCTGTCTCTGCTTTTGGTTATTGCTGTTGCTATCAGCTCCCGGTTAGTTCTGTATATGTTCTTGGTGATTGATGTTGCTATCAGCATCAGCACACACTTAGTTATATGTTTCGTTTCGGTCGTTGCTATTGCCATCTCTCTTACAGAAGCGGGCAAAATGTGTGCGGTTTGGTTCTGCGATGGGTATGTGTATTTGTGTGCATCTCTTCCTTTCTATTTTCTTAAATCCATTGCCTAGATTGCTTGTGTGGTGTGTATTCTCTCTCTCTCTCTTTCTGTTCTTAAATCCACTGTCTAGACTGTTTGTGTGGTGTGCATGTATCTATCTTTCTTTCTGTTCTTAAAGTTGCATAGTCCGATTGTTTTGAATTTCTTTATTTTCTCTGAGATAAATATATTAGATTGATCACTAGTATCTACTTTACGTTAGTTCAAAGTTACTTTTATTTTAAATGATAAACTTTTTAGATATTTTGGGTGCAAACATGGAAAATTAGTTTTGGCAAGCTTGCCAAAACTCTGACACCATAGACTTCTGCAATAACAGGTTCTATTAAATTGACTCAGTATTGTCTTTGATGCAGAAACATATATATGCTTAATAAGTCCATCAGTATCTAAGTTAGATATGTAAAATCAAATCTAGATAATTCGTTTGGTTGTGAAAATTTGATATTTCATCAGACTATGCAGCTTTAAGTCCACTGTCTAGACTGCGTGGTGTGTATTCATTGCTCTCTTTCTCTGTTCTTAAATCCAGTGCATAGACTGTTTGTGTGGTGTTCATGTCTCTCTCTTTCCTTCATTCTGTTCTTAAATCCTGAATGAATATTCAGGATTTAATTATCTCTCTTTTTCCACCAACATGTATATCCACTGCCTACACATGTTGGTGTGTATTCTCTTTCTCTAATTCTTAACTCCACTGCCTACATTGGTTATGTGGTCTGTATATGCACATATCTCTTTCTGTTCTTAAATCCACTGCCTACATTAGTTGTGTGGTGCATATATATGTGTCTCTTTCTCGTTCTCTCTCTCTGTTCTTAGATCAACTGGATACATTGGCTCGTTGTGTACTGTGGGTATAATGTATCTTTCTTTATCTCTCTTTTTCCATCAAATGCCTAGATTGGTTGTGTGATGTGCATACATGTCTCTCTTTCTCTCGATGTATAAATCCATTGCCTATATTGGTTGTGTGGCCTGCATAACTATGTCTCTCTCTGTCTCTATATATTCTTAAATCCACGGCCTAGAGTGGTTCTGTGGTATGTATGTTCAAAGACCCTATAACATTAAGAGAGCTAACTCCCTATCTCTCCCATGGTAATGTAAGTTATGCAATGCCACCTTGTGGTGGGTTTGATCAGCCCGGCTGCTGGTTGGTGTTTCACATGTAAACACATACAATTATATTATACATGATATAGGTAAGTATGAATACACATTAATATGAAATTGCTATGAACAAATACGCATCATCATCAGCATCATCATAAGCATTGCCATCATCACACATCTTTCACATTCATATATACATTTATACATATGATATAGCAACTGTGTAATTAAGAGAAGAGCCAGTGCACCAGGTGGTGGGTGGGTTTGATCATTTTGATTACATAGTACAGGCTGAGTGAGCCGTCTTAGTGTTATAGGGTCGTTGGTATGTCTCTCTCTTTCTCTCTGTTTTTGCATCCACTGCCCAGCTTCGGTGTGTGTATGTATATTTGTGTCTCTTTCTTTCTCTTTTTTTTTCGTCGACGCACCGATCGTCGACAGTTTGAAATCGAGTAGCAGACTGACTTAGGCCTGCCCGTTCCACGGCGTTGCCGGGGCAACCGGGGCAAATCGAGGCAAGTCAGCGATTGGACATAATAAATAGTGTAGATGGTAGATTAATAATAGTAATAATAATAATAATAAGGAATATATACTCCGCCTACTTATATACGCATAATTAATTATACATCCTGTATATATGTATCTTTCTTTCTCTCTGTTTTTTAAATCCACTGCCTACATTGGTTGTGTGTTGTGTATATATGTCTCTCTCTTTCTCTTATGTTCGTAAATCCACTGTCTACATTGGTTGTGTGGTGCGTCTCTCTCCCTTTCTCTCTGTTCTTATATCCACTGCCTACATTGGTAGTGGGGTCTGTTGTGTATGTCTCTTTCTCTATGTTCTCAAAATCCACCTCATACATATATATCCCGTTCTCGCTTTCTCTATGAGTTTGAATCCACGGCCTACATTTATGTCTCCCTTTTCTGTCTCTGTGTTCATAAATCCACTACCTACATTGGTTGTGTGGTCTGCATATTTGTCTCTCTCTCTCTTTCTCTACGCACTTGATTTCACTGCCTACATATCTGTCTCTATTTCTCTGTATTTTCGAAAATCCACTGCCTACATTGGTTGTATGGTCTGTATATGTTCCTTTTGCTGTGTTTCTCTACGCGCTTGAATCCACTGTCTACATATATGTCTCTCCTTCTCTTTCTCTGTGTTCTTAAATCTACTGCCTACATAGGTTGTGTAGTCTATAACATATGTCTCTCTCCTACTCTATGTTCTTAAATCCACTGCATACATTGGTTGTGTGGTCTATAGTATATGCCTCTCTCTTCCTCGGTGTTCTTAAATCTACTGCCTACATTGATTGTGTGGTATATACTATATGTCTCTCTCTTACTCTATGTTCTTAAATCCACTGCATACATTGGTTGTGTGGTCTATAGTATATGCCTCTCTCTTCCTCGGTGTTCTTAAATCTACTGCCTACATTGATTGTGTGGTCTATACTATATGTCTCTCTCTTACTCTATGTTCTTAAATCCACTGCATACATTGGTTGTGTGGTCTATAGTATATGCCTCTCTCTTCCTCGGTGTTCTTAAATCTACTGCCTACATTGATTGTGTGGTCTATACTATATGTCTCTCTCTTACTCTATGTTCTTAAATCCACTGCATACATTGGTTGTGTGGTCTATAGTATATGCCTCTCTCTTCCTCTGTGTTCTTAAATCTACTGCCTACATCGGTTGTATGGTGAATAGATTATGCCTCTCTCTTCCTCTATGTTCTTAAATCCACTGCATACATTGGTTGTGTGGTCTATAGTATATGCCTCTCTCGTCCTCTGTGTTCTACTTCCTACATTGGTTGTGTGGTCTGCAAATGTTACTCTCTTTCGCTATTGTTTTAACATCCACTGCCTACATACATGTCCCTCTCTCTTTGTGCTTGTATCCGCCGCCTACACTCACCGTTTCTTCAGCTCCTGCATGGCTGCGGTCCTGACTGGTCGCTGGTTGCTGGCGCCTCTGCGGGCTCTTCGTGCTCTCCGACAAGGGCTGGGCGGGCGGACGCTAGCGACCCGTCTGTCCACCACTGGAGCCGGGCGAGGGAACACTGACTGACTGAGCGCACTGAGGACCCCACTGTCTGGCGGGAAAGGTGGAAGCGAGGGAGGACATCCCGGAGGGCAGAGCACGGGAGTGGAGTGGGGTGAAAGAGGGTGTGTGTAGGGGTGAGGGTGGGAGGGGAGGGGAGTGGAGTGGGTGGAAGTGGGTGGTAAGTGTTAGGGTGGTGGGGGACGGGGATCCCGGCAGGCAGGACACGGGATGTGGAGATGGGTGGAAGGGGGGAGTAGCAGTGAGGGGTGGTCGGGGCGGTGAGTGGACGGGTGGAAGGGGGGGTGTAGGGGTGAGTGATGGTGGGGGAGAGAAGTGGAGTGGGGTGGAAGTGGGGGGGGGGGGTGTAGGAGTGAGGTATATGAGTGGTGGTGGGTGGGTGTGGAGTTGAACCCACATGTGTAATGCATGAGTGTTGTGGAGGATGTGGGAGGGGGGTTGTGTGGCTGGCTGGGTTGGTCGGTGGGTAAACCTATGTGTGTGAGGTGGGAGTGAGTATGTAGATGCGGTAGGGATGAATATGTATCTACTTGTGTGTGAGTGTGTTCGTGAACCTGTAGTGTATGTAAGAGGTGTGTATGTGTGTGTGTGGCTGAGTGAGCCAATGTGTGTCAGTATGTATGTGTGTGTCAGAGTGTGTGTAGGTGAGTGTGTGGGAGTAGGAAAGTGTGTACTGGTGTGCAAGTGTGTCCATGCGTTGGTGCAGGGTTCATGACATACACTTATCGAAAGACACGAATCAACACAGCATATATATATATATATATATATATGTAAGGTCGAATCTGTGTGAATGTCAGGATGGCCAAATGAGTTGAGCATCTGTCTCCCATTTTGGTAAGGCGTGTGATCCGAGGCCATGGGGTCAAATCCTGGTCGAGTCAAACCAATGACTTAAAAAAGTATACTTGTTGCTACCTAGCCTGGTACTCAGCATAAATGAGAATGGGTAATTTAAGGAGTAGTAGAATGATGAAAACCAATTGTCCACGATTGAAAATTCCCCTGCTTAATCAACAAATATACTAAAGCAAGTGTATGCATGTGCAGGTGTTCATTACATCCTAGGTATGAGAGGAAGAAGGGAGTGGTGTGTGTTTGTTTATTGTTGTTTTACGTCCTAGTAACATATGAGGTTATATCAGGACGGAGGGAGCGATGTAACGGGGCATGAGATGTAACAGTCGAAGTAGAAATTTATACATTTTTTATTCGCAATTTCCATACATTATTCCATAAACATAAACAGTCCAAGTAGATTCATGGATTGGCTTCAAATGGGTCGAAACCAAAAGCTGAGGCCCATTTGAAATCGTTCCACTCACGAGACCTCTTGTGTTGCAAGTGTGTACAACCATGTCTTTCCTCTTACACTGCGCATGTCCGTAGACAGTTTGATATTTGATATTTCGTGGGAGGTTGATGACAATAGGAGATAATGTGCCTAGAGCAGGTTCGAACCCACACTTCTTGTCATACCGGGGCTAGCAAGTCAACCTTTGCACTACCTAGGGCCATAATCGATTAACACGACCCGGGCGACTCGGGTCACCCGAGTCGTCCGAATTTCAAATAGAACACCACGAGTGGAGTCGACAAATACATGTGCCGTGTGCAAAACAACCCGACCCCAGTAACCCACCACTTGGCTGGGGTTTGCAAGGAGCGATGACGTCATATTTGCGCTGGTACCATCCTGCAGGATAACAGCCACTGGTACCAGTCATACATATTATTTTTGGTAATAACATAGATTAATGAAATGGAAATATCACTAAACTATAACATCATAAAAATATTTAAATCATATTTTGCTGTAATTATATCAGCTATTAAAAAACAAAAAAAAGGGCCACCATTTTTTTCACCCCGAGCGTGGAGAAGTGTATTCGATTATTCGACCCGAGTCTGCAGGATGTGCGCATGCGCCAAAAAATGGCTTGGGTGACTAGAGTCGATTAATCGATTACGCCCTTGGATTCCTGATCCAATCCCCCTATTCACGCTAACATCACTATGTGGCTCCTTGCGTGAGAGCTCAGTGGAATGTCCCGCACTAGCATATTATATTCTAGTGATTTCATAGGGGTGGGGGTGTTCCCATTCCCACACATCACCCATGTACTTAATAAATACAAATTACAAATAAAGTACAGGTCATGCTTCCTACTATCGGTGGGTGTTGGGTGAAGCAACACAAAAAAACAACATTTCTGTAACACTTTGGCATGAATAGGCCGGGGATCGAACCCACAACCTCCCAACTGCGCTGTGCTTCCTTCGGCGCAGTAAAAGCCAATAACTTTCTCACAAAAAATAAACAATAAAGGTTAATTGATTGGTACTCTCAGAGAAGGGAAATCAATAAGATGATAACTGGGTAAGTAAGGGGAAGTTAATGACTTGAAAGCCCGGCTCCCGTTTTGGTAGATCATGGGATTTAACCATCGCCCCTCCAGATTTGACCCTGGCCGAGTCAAACCAGTGACTTAAAAATACATACTTCATCACCTAGCCTAGCACTTGGCATTACTAGGATACTGCAAGGAGAAGTGGAATAAGGAAGATCAATTGTTTGCGATTGAAAATTCCCCTGCTTAATCAAGGAATGTACTAACAAATAAATATAATTTTTTTTAAAGTTCTCCGAGAAAATGAGCTCAGGCGATGTAAATCACAAATCTGGCAGAGGCAGCCGCCACTGGGTGATATAAGTGGCGCCTCCTGCCTCAGTTAATTCGGGTGGGGCTGGGGGGGGGGGGGGGTCCCGGTTAATAAAATACCTGACATTGACAAGTACTAGGCTACAGTTTTATTAATAAAACTACGATTTTATTAATACAATTGCGACTACTCACATAGCTGAAATGGGCAGGTGGTTCAGCATATATTTTAACCACCAATTAGATATATGTTTAATTTAATATTATGAACTGTATTTCTAAACACTGATTGATGGTTTCTTTATGCCCTATTGGCAGCATAGGCCATTTTCACGGTGAGAATTGTTTGTTTTTTATTCAACCATCGCGTTTACATATATTGTAAAGGCACACAATCAATTAAGTGCCAATAGACACTCATGAATTTTAAAAGCTCACAATCATTTATTTTGTGGTCAAGGGAAATAAAATTCTAGATGAAAGTAAAAGGTTTTATTATTATTGATAAAATTGGTTTAATAAACTATATGAGGTGGTACAAACCAGCTGTACTCAAAAAGAATAAAATGTCTTCTTGTTTTACTTTAGTAAAAAGGACATGCGTGTGGTTTGCAGTGTAAAATTATTGGCGTAGGGCGATATAATCCACACAGTTTAATAACAATGTGTTTTAATGTCAATGGGGCCTGACATCCAATTCATTCAGGGGGAGGGTCCCCCATGAGCAGGAAAACGTGTGTTACTAACCGCGAGTGGCCAATATGGCAGCGGCTAAGTACCACGTGGTCCTGCCAACCCTCCGAATAAGTCTAAACACTGATATACGTGAATGTTTGCATTGATAACTATGGATTCTTTATTTCTTAATATTGGTAATATAAATGCTTTTACTAATCGGAATTTACTAATCGGTAGGCCTATGGAATGTTTACATGAATAAACGGATGGACGCGGGGAGCGGCGGGGAGACTGGAGACATGGAGATGGGGGGTACAAGGGGAACAGATGGGACGCCGTACAGGGGGACAGAGGAGACGGGGGACCAGGGGACCAGGCGGACGGGGATGGGGGTAAGAAGGGGACGGTGGGAAGGGGGCGGGGCGAGAGATGGGGGATGAGGGGACGGGTGCATGAGGACAGAGGCAAAGGACAGAGGCAGAGGGGGGACGGAGGCACAGGGGCATGGGAAGATGGGCAAACGGGGAGGGGAAGGGGGACAGGGCGCTGGGGCAGGGGCGGGGGCCAGGAGAGGCAGGTGGCATAGGGTGTGGAGATGGAGAAGAGGAGGGAGATGCCAACGTCACCTGGCGGGGAAGGCAAGGGGAAGGGGAAGCGGACAGAAGGAAAAGACAGGCGAGAAGGAAGGCTCTGATGTACATGGAATGGGGTAGAGATGGGGGAGGACTTGGGAAGACAGGGGAGGGTGGGATGGGTCGATGTAGTGAGGTGTGCGGGGGGGGGGGGGGGGGCGAGTGGTATTGGGGCGGGGAGGGAGAGGAAGGAGAGCGGAGGGGTGGTGGGACGTTGAGGATGGGGTGGACTGAGCGGCGTGGGACAGTGAGGAGTGGAAAAGGAGAGAGGGGGGGGGGGGGGGCGACGGGGAGGGGAGATGGCTGAACCGCACTGGAGGTCAAACAGGTTGGTGGGTGCGCGGGTAGAGAGGGAGGGATTGTGACAGTTAAGGGCCGAGCGAGCTGGGCCGAGCCGAGGCCGGGCCGGGGCCGGTAGTCTGACCTACTCCGGTACAATCACCAGCACCACGAAGGTGGGCGATAATTGGGTAAATGGTCAATTTGAACGGGTCGCGAGCAGCAGGTTGGAAGCTCTGCCGACCACCACCGACCGACCCACTCAAATTGGGACATCATAGACTACATTTGTTCAGCCACTACCACCATCTCCACTACCATTGCCACCGCCACTGCGTCCACCAATGCCGCCACCACCACCATCACCACCACACCAAAGGGAGTTCACATCACAGAGACTGTGGGAAGAGAGACATGTTTTTTCACACTGAGAGGATGCAGGCAGGGTGAACAGGAGATGGCAATGTCATCAGCATAGACGAGTTGGGGAGTTGAGAAGTAGGTCAGCATTGAAGATGAAGGGACGCCATGATGGGAGGGGGGGGGGGGTCGTGGGGATCCCAGAAGGGGCAGTCCTCAATGCTTCCCTTTTCAATGCTGCCATCCACACACTGAACCTCTCAAGCCCCTCATTGTTCTCTTCCCAGTATCTATGATGTGAACTCCTTTTGGTGCGGTGGTAATAACAATGGTGGTGTGGTGATGATAGCTGTGATGGTGGCAGTGGTAATGATGGCAGTGATGGTGGCAGTGGTGGTGGTTGACCAAATGTAGTCTATGATATCCCAATTTCAGTGAGTTGGTCAGTACCAGTTGGCAGGGTTCCCAACTATCCTGCTCTTGACCCTCTTCAAATTGACCATTTACCCCATTATCGCCCACCTTCATGGTTGGTTGGTTGGTTGGTTGTTGGAGTTTTACGTGCTGGCAACCCACCTTCACGGTGTCAGTGACTGGACCAGAGATGCATTAATGAAGCAAAGTCTACCTTGAACATAGCACATTTCATATATTCAATAATCATAGCAAAATGTTTGATTCAAGTCATTATTCCCTTGAGCATATAGACCTATGCTTTTCAAGAATATAATTTTGAAGACTATCAGATAACTTCCTTTGGTACTCTTCTATTTCATTTCCCTGATATGACCTAGCTTAGATGTTGATAGGACGTAGAAGAACAACAAACAATCTATTTCATTTCATGTTCTATACCATATTCTGAACATTCCGATAACAGGGTAGGTGTTCCCATGTTTGAAGAAGCTAAGATCCTAGGCAAGTGTTTCTCCGTTTTTCATTGTACTTGTACTGAGCTATTTAGCTATTCACTATGGAACTATGTGCGAGTGAAATAATGCTGCATAGTCCGATGAAAGCACATTATTTTCCAAATCAAAACACTTATCTACATTTTATCCTACATATCGAACCTAGATACAGATGAAATTATTAAGCAATGTTTGCAACATAGAGGAGAATACTAAGTCAGTTTAATTGAACCTGCTGAAGCTTATAGTGTCCAAATTTTAACATGCATGCCAAAATTAAATTTGCAAGTTTTCACTTCAGATATCTCCGAACTTAACTGTTTAAAATAAAACTTAATTAAAACTGAAGTAAGATAGCCTATAACCATTAATCTACTACATATATCTAATGGAAATGGCAGAAACTCTAAAGCCCTGTTTACACGGGCGAGTTAAAATGCCTCATATAAAACGACTTGCCTAGATCGATTTACATTTGTTGTGTAAACGCGACTCTGAGGCGTTTTAGGGCTGAATCGATTCATATAAATCGATACATGTAAACCACCTCGCGAGGTAGTATAGATGAAGCGATCTAGCTGGTTCCCGGGTGGCGATAGTGTAAAATAGCAGTACTTACCGGCTACAGGCTCCCCACTAAGGCTGCTGGTTCCCGGCGCCGACACACTTTCAAACTCGGTCGTGTAAACGCGTCACTAAAACGCTTCATATAAATCGCTTTGTCTAGATCGTTTTACAATTCCCCGTGTAAACACGGCTTAAACCACTGAACTGTGTAACTTAAACTTAGTTAAAGCTGCATAGTCAGATGAAGGCATCAAATTTTCGAAATTAAAACACTTATTTAGATTTGAGTCTACAAATCTAACTTAGATACTGGTGCTCTCACTAAGCATTAAATTGAATAACTGGGTAAATTTCATAGAACGTTATGGTGTCAAAACTTTGACGTGCATGCCTAAATTAATGTTGTATGTTACACTTCAAATACCTGTCCTGATATGACCTTAGATGTTGCTAGGACGTAAAACAACAACAAACAAACAAACTCTTCAAATATCTCCAAAGTTAGATAAATAAAATTGGTGTGTTCACAAATTGTGAGACCAGCCGACCACATGAACTAGCCTTCCTTCTCTTCAGCCTCTTTGTTCACATACGGGTTCAAGGCTACACATGTGCTGAAGTGGTCCTATAGCGTTGTACCACAATAGCCATGCATTGTCACTGATTGCCAATTGGGTTAGGCCTAGCTAGTAGTAGTACCATCCCCTATTCTGGTCCAAATTGGTGCCAGATTCTCACGCATATCCCCTACCGCCTCCCTGCACTAACCTTATTCCCCTTCCTCCCACTAACATTAGTAAGTACTTAAGTAATTCATTACGCAGCAACATAAGTTCTACATAGTGGGTTTTATTCAAGTTGCATGTCATGTTGGCTTCATTTGATGGCTTAATGTAGGCCCTATTGTGCACAGATAGCATCTGCCCGGGTTCAGAGCATGGTAATGATGGATGATTGGGACTTAACCCTATCCATGAGATGTTCTGTCTGTGTCAGGTGAATGGGTAAGAAAGTTGTGCGAGATATCTGTTCCACATCACACAAGTTTGGGTGCCAGGAAGTAAGCGGATGATATAGCTACCCCAGTGATATGGTGGTTGGGGAGTGCCAAACTAGGTGGCGTGAAGACGTGTAGTTCATTTCATAGTTCTCAGACTGGTGGCAGCACCAGGTCAGTTTTTCTACGATGCAAATTACCCATTTCACATAGTAAGATAGAAGTTTAAGTTGCATTGTTATTAGAGTTTCTGCCAAGTAAGATAGAAGTTTAAGTTGCATTGTTATTAGAGTTTCTGCCATATTTTATAGATAACTAATTCATATTGTCATTTTCCTGATAGGCCGGACACTTGTCCTAGACTGACCATAAGACGTGTTTTTCAGGTTGGTAAACACCTTGTGCTAGTCCAGAGGACTGGTCACCGAACAACATGTTGGCAGGTATGTTCTTGATTGTCCATAGGTGGCGATGATGACAGCAACTCATCATTTGTTGTGAAGTCATAAGCCGTGTTCACACAGGAAAAGTTTAAAGCGATTTATACAAGGCGGATCATATGAACCGAACTAGTGTCGCGTTCACACGGGCAGTACTTGGGCCGGAAATCGATATCTGCGCATGAGCAAGTCCAGACTAACCAGCGCCAGTTTGGGTTCGTCGACGTCGGCACTAGAGAGTGTGGGTTCGACCTAGATATGTATGGACTGAATCGTATTGGTTTGGAACGGTCAAAACTTCTGCTGGGCAGTGAAACCCTAAAAATAAATGATGAAAAAAATATCTGTGCACAGCTAGCGGTTTCATAGACCAAATTATATTATATAGTGTGACCTCCTTAATCCACCTCAAGTAAGTCGGTTGCGTTCACACGGGCAAAATAAATCGGTTCACAGAAATCGACTCACGTAAACTACCTCGAGAGGTGGTTTACAGTATCCAGATCACAGGAATCGATTCAGCCCTAATCCGACTCAGCCGCGCGTTCACATGCGAAATGTAACCCGAACTATACAAGTCACTTTCTACGAATCGATTTACATCGCCCGTGTGAACACGGCTTTGATAACCGATCCAATTTGTGCTCAGAACATGTGGTGGCACGTTTGACATGTGTATGTAACTGCAGTCAGAGAGTCTGGTAGGTGAAGGAGACAATCTTTTCTCTGCAGATGCGTTTCTTTAGCTTGAGATATATGTTCAGTTTCAAACTGTGTTGTGCCGTTGCGAATAGAAACACACCACAGACTCCAGTTCTGGGCCACAATTTCCCAGAGGGCTGGTCACATGACTACATGTTGGCTGGGTATATTGGCACTTTAGATGATCACTCTCCTGCTCTAACACTCCTCTGTCATACTGGCAGAGTACAGTAGGTGAGCAAAGCAGCAAATATGCAGATCAGGCCTCACCACATCAGCATAACATTTTTAGACCAAACCACCTCCATAAATATAATCCTACAAATCTAACTAAAACTCTAGTACACTCATTAAACATTTACTTCAGTTTGATCTTCCTGTGCTATGTTGTATTTCTGATTATCGGTAAGCGAAGCCTATGTATAGCATGTTGGTGTGCAGACCAAAATTAATTTTGTATGTATTCATTTCAAATATCTCCAAAGTTACCCTTGTAAGATAACAGTTTGTTCAAAATAAAGAAAAGGAGATTATAACTGATCAACTTGATAACTTAAAATACCTACCTAGATTCAATCCTACATATCTAACATAGATAGGCCCCTACTGGTGCATTCATTAAACAGTTATTTGAATTTGATATTCCTGTGTTATGCTGCTATTCAGGGGTAAATGGGTACACTAATCCTATGTCCAGTATGTTGGTGTGCACATACATTAGCATGTTTTCATATCAAATATCTTCAAAGTCACCCCTTTAAGATCAAATTTCTTTTAAAGTCAAGTAAATTACATCTAATCAACTTGATATCTTTATCTAAAAGAAGTTGGCAGCAACTCAAGACATGAAAGATTTCGTAGCTTTGCACCAACAATAGTCATTTCAATTAGTGAAGTCAACAAATCCAAAAGAGCCAGTCCACCTATATGAGATTGCCATAAATGGATTTGATATTTTCAGCAATATCGATGAGGAGAGAAGGGGTTTGTGCATATATACTAAATGCAACCTTAATGCAGTCCCTCTAAATGTACTCCTATGTAACTCAACAGAAGCGATATGGTGTGTGATTAAGCTAGAGGACAAGGACAGTCTACTAGTTGGATGCATTTACAGGTCACCCAACAGCGACAACCTCAACAGTGTCCATGAGGAAACTTGACAGGTGCTGATGGATTATACCCACATATATTGAAGGAGTTACACAACCAGCTTGTTGAACCACTCAGACACATTTTCCAAAAATCACTAAACAAAAGAAAATTTCCTCACCCATGGAAGGATGGACATATGTCTCCAATCTTCAAAAAAGGTAACAGGAGTGATCCAGGAAACTATAGGCCAATCAGTTTAACAGCTGTAGTGTGTAGGTTGCTGGAATCAATAATAAGAGATTCTATCATGGCTCACCTTGTCGAAAACAACCTCCTATCAACACAGCAGCATGGCTTTGTGCAAGGAAGATCTTGTATGACCCAACTAATAGCATGTATGGATGAGTGGACCCGCATTATTGATGACTTTGGATATCTGGATACTATTTATCTAGATTTCCAAAAAGCTTTTGACACTGTTCCACACCAGCGACTGCTAAAATAATTGCATGGCTATGGCATAAGAGGAGATGTCCTACACTGAATAAAAGTTTTCTGAGTCACAGAAGACAGCGAGTCATTGTAAATGGCAAACCATCAGGATGGTGCTTGGTGAAAAGCGGAATAGCTCAGGGCAGCATGCTTGGACCAGTCTTATTTGTGATATATATCAATGACTTACCAGAAGTTGTACATTCTATGGTCCAAATGTTTGCTGACGATACCAAAGTATTCTGCCGTATGGAGAAAGGTAGTGACTCAGGGGACTTGCAGAAGGACCTCAACAACATGCAGAAGTAGTCAAGCAATTGGCAGCTGAAGTTTAATGCTTCAAATTGCAAAGTGATGCATTTAGGGGGCAAAAACAGCAAGCACATCTATGTAATGAACGATGGTGTGAATAATGTTCCGCTCTTCGAAACAATGATAGAAAAGGACTTGGGTGTCAAGGTGGACAACAAACTGACATTCAGCAACCACATCGAGGAAGCCGCTAACAAAGCTAATGGAATACTGGCCATCATTCGAAGATTGTACACATACCGAGACGAGGATGTTGTGCGCAGACTGTACACATCTCTTGCACATCTACTTTTGGAATATGGAAATGTTGTGTGGTCACCACTCTGCAGGAAGGATGCGGAGTCAATTGAGAACATCCAAAGAAGGGCAACAAATCTTGTACATGGATTCAATGAAATACCCTACGAACAATGTATGCACCATTTGAAGATCCCAAGCATGTATAGCAACGGGCCCGGGGGTATATGATTATTC
Organism: Branchipolynoe longqiensis; assembly: GCA_030323885.1. Lineage (NCBI taxonomy): Eukaryota > Metazoa > Annelida > Polychaeta > Phyllodocida > Polynoidae > Branchipolynoe > Branchipolynoe longqiensis. Next base: position 16,084,013 of record CM059198.1, on the reverse strand, counting down.
AAATATCTCCATGGTATCTCCAAGACAGGCAGCCCCCTTATCAGAGACTCCAACACCAGGACAAGAGGACACTCCCTGAAGCTGAGCAAGTGGTACTCCAGACTGGACCTGCGACACAACTTTTCCGGCTTTAGGGTGGTTGACCTGTGGAATGACTTGCCAGAGAATGTCGAAGCAGCAGAGTCGGTGAACTGTTTCAAGTCCTGACTGGATGCATACTGGTCAAGCATTACGTATATCTTGGAGCCAGTGACAGTTGCTACAATCCACTGAAGAACTGCCTCGATTTCTATTAATTAAGAGCCCCTAACAGGTCCAAGGCCTATTATAGCTGTATCCTATTGATTGAATAGTTTAATGTAAATGATATGCAAATCCTCTTTACCAATGTAAAGCACCAACAAATTTGAGTTGACTCTTGTAATGTTATTGTTAGCTGTTATGCGAGTTAAATTTGTGTGTTTTGACACAAATGTAGCTCCTTTAAAATTTGCATCAGAGATAATGTTTGCCACAGATCTGATCATGACACAATTTTGTGTAAATTTCAATATATGCATGTAAATAATTAAGATGACTATAGAATAGATACCACTAGATTTTCGCCACGAATATGGTCTTTGCTACCAACACAGCACCAAGCCATCAGTAACAAATCAATATATAGTTATTATTATTATTGCTATTAGCAGTAGTATTATCAGTATTATCATCAGTATTAAGTAGGGCTATGTAAACAAAGGACGGGACAAAGATGAGTGTTGGGTCGGACACTTTATTGAGCGCCTTGGCTAGCACAATAACAGGCTTACCGGTAAAAGTTTAAAATCCAATGGGCAAGTGACTGACCTGGCACCAGCACCAACGGAAACGGCTGTTGGTGGCACTAGTGGAGGCAATTCGGGGCAAATCCAGGCAGGTCAGTGATTGGCCATAATATATTTTACGAATAACGGAATAGCAAATAATAATAATACAGGAATACTCCGCCTATTTATATCCGCATAATTAATTATAATCCTATAATCATTATCCTCATTTTTTATATTGTTATCATTACCATTATTATCATCGTCATTATCATTATGAAATGCTTGTGTAAGCTACATTAAAAACGCGACTACAATGACAACATTATCTGATTGAGGGTGGTTATACTCCGTGTCGGCAGCAAATGCCATATCCACAGTGAGTAATATATTACAAACAGGTTGGACCTCACTGACCCGGAAAGTCTGGGGACCGGACGTGGTGGTTGAATTGGTAAGAGTGCTGGTTACCCCTATGGAAGGTTGTGGGATCGAATCTCGGTCGAGTCAAACCCATGACTTGTGTGATCGATAATAATTTGTCGCTGCTTAGCCTGCAGTTCAGCATTACGAGAATGTGACAGCAGCTGGTTGGCTCAGAATCATGTGACTGAGAGGGATATCGCGCCATGGTGCCAGGTCTTCCAATGGGATATCACTATACCAATGCACGTTGTCAAAAGTCGGTACCTATCATGATATTGATGTACTAACCATTCAGACCAGGAACCATATAAACAGGTTGACATGGATAAGGTGATTGCATCAGGGAGCTGAGCTAATCTAATGACTAGCATACTAGCCCCGGAATGGCCAGAAGTGTGGGCTCAAATCCTGCAATATTTTCCATTTTCATCAACCCTACGACATTACCATAGACGTGTCTTTGGCGTTGTTTATCTAGGTGTGGGGGGGGGGGGGTGAATATCATTTGTATTCATCAAATAAAGTTATTTCTTCAGTACCAGGGCTCTGGTCTTCCAGCCATGCAACATTACCCGATAGTCAAGCCGTACACTGCGATTTTTAGAACCATAATTATGTATTTCATCCTACATCGCTAACTTGGACACTAGTGTATTTATTAAGCACTTGGTGCTGCATATAAGGGAAAACTAAGTCAATTAATAGAGCACGTCAATGCTAAGGCCTATGGTCAGTTGTTTCTTTTTGTACATGCACACCAAAATAAATGTTCTATACGTGAACTTCAAATATCTTAGAATTTAGACGTGTAATAAAAGTTACTTCAAACTAGAGTAATGTAGGTTATAATGATGTTAAAAGTAGACATTCAAAAGCATCGGATTAGGCACATTTAGGTTATAAGCACCTTGGAGCCTGCAGACCAATTTCATATGCCGTCAGCACATGTATTTAGGTCAGTGCATGCGCTGATTGGCTGCAGGACAACATCCGGTCACACTGCAAACTCAATGGCTATGAGCAATCTTCATAGAGAAAAGGTGAAATATCTCTAAAACCACACCACTTAGAAACAAACTGCTTCGAAGACATATAGAAAACATATTCAATGAATAGATTATATTAAATTTATAAGGTTAGGGTTCTGTATTTCTATTAATTTTGAATAAAATAGACGTTTTGCACTGCGCATACTGGCTAACTCAATGCAATGTCAATGGCCGTGAGCAATCTTGAATTATATTCATACAGAAAAAGTGAAATATCTCTAAAACCACACCACCTAGAGACAAACCGCTTGGTACACATATAGAAAACATATTCAACAAATAGATTATATTAAATGTATACGGTCAGCGTTCTGCATTTCTATAAATTTTGAATCAAATAAACGTTTTGCACTGCATGTACCGGCAAACTCAATGCATTGTCAATGGCCGTGAGCTATCTTCATACAGAAAAAGGGAAATATCTCTAAAACCACACGACCTAAAGACAAACTGCTTGGTACACATATAGAAAACATATTCAATGAATAGATTATATTAAATTTATACGGTTAGGCTTCTGCATTTCTATTCATTTTGAATCAAATAAACGTTTTGCACTGCACATACCGACAAACAGAAAAAGGGAAATATCTCTAAAACCACACGACCTAGAGACAAACCGCTTGGTACACATATAGTAAACATATTCAACGAATAGATTATATTAAATTTAACAACCAACCACCATACACAACATCAATACTGAAATCCATACGCAGTAATGTTCGAATGTATTCCTTTCTCTTTATATATATATATATATATATATATAAATATATATACATATATATATATTGTCAATGTACATACGTATTTATAATATAATAAAGTTCATATATATATATACATACATATTGCACATAAAGCTTATAGCTACATAATAATTAATATATGCAGGGACACACATTACGTATACATAGTCCGACCATATATGCGCACAACGCATAGCCTTACATAATATATAATGTAGATTAGGTCAAAATGAGTCCGAAAGCAGGTCATGGTGCCAAATGGGACAGCACTATAAAGTCGCTGTGGGTGTGCAGTCAGAAATCGGTACCCATCCTGGCATAACATTAGATGTTGCCAGTAAACCCCAATAAACCAACCAATTCAGCTCCCGAGGGGATCACCACATCTAAATACAGAGATGGGTTCAACATTTCTTAAAGCGCCTGTCACACCTTACCGGATTGAGCAATGGATATGAACCGGACAAAAAATTGTCTAGTTTGGTGGTGCCCGGTGACGAAATGTATCGAAATGTACCGAAATGGAGAGTAATTGGGTCAATTGCCACTGGGCGACCGGACAAGTACCAGTACAGTACATGTACCAGATGAGAACCAGACACGTAACGGATGGGTACCGGACATGTACCGGACACCAACGGATGGGTACCGGACATACCGGACACCAACCGGACACGTCAGTCCGGTGGTGTCCGGTAGAAGTTTTGTGCATGTTCAACACTTGTACAGGACACCGCCGGATGGGTACCGGACATGTACTGGACATTGCCGTATTTCACCGGACAGTGTCCGGTACCCCAGTCCGGTATGGTGTGACTGGGCCTTAAAGGAGATGTAACATGACCAACACAACTGTACTTATTCACAATTATTATCAAATATGACTAGTCATAATTTAAGTAGCTTAACATAACCAATTCTCCACGAGTTATTTATTGCCCAGCCATGATATGTGGGTAGTAGTGCCATTCAACAATACTTACTTTCAGTTATAGGGCTAGGGTATATTAGACTTGGAAGGTAGTGCAAATCCTAGCACTGTAGCAGGATCACTTTGAAGCTTTTTGAGTATGCCTTATATCCTATTTAAGTCTATTAATTCCATTCCACATGTAACGTCACAGACTAATAATAGGCACGGGAGAGTCTAATGGTGCTGGGCAGACCAATTCAGACCTACTGGGTTCGAGCTCGAATAGCCCACTCTAAGTATCTTCTTTCAGTAAGATACATCAAATAGCAACACAAGGAATACGTGGTAGAGGATCACGTGACCAAATCTTTAACTTTGTACAATAATTGGCTTTTTCAACGTGACCGTTGTTACTTTTTTACCAAGCCGGATAACATCGGGGAAATCACGATGACACAGGAAACAGCTAGTTATAGATAATTCTGCACCGAGCGATCAGTGGTCGATTTAGGGGGGGGGGGGGGGGGGGGCTTCGCCGTGCACTAACTCAACCACAATGAATCGGGTTCGTCATGGCCATGTTTGCTAACAATTCGCAGACCATTCCGGCCAGAATATACAATTATGATGTCTTCACTTCAGCTACAATACATCGAGTTCGCCATAGCCGTGTTTGCTAACAATTTGCAGACCATTCCGGTCAGAATATACAATTATGATGTCTTCACTTCAGCTACAATACATCGAGTTCGCCATAGCCGTGTTTGTTAACAATTCGCAGACCACTTCAGCCAGAATGTATTATGCCGTCGCCAATACTATACACAGTAAAACCTCTCTGAATCGACCGACCATGGGACCGACTTCAAATGGTCCATTTAGGGAGGTGGTCGGGTTAGACAGTTAGAATATCCATACAATGATATTGTTGGGACCCAAATAAAGCGATGGATATAGGGGAGTGGTCGATCTGTGGAGGGGTCGGTTAGAGAGGTTTTACTGTACACATATATTCCCAGAAGGTTCTTATTGAACACGCACTCCTGTCAAAAAGTCGGTAATTATATGGTCCAATGGTCTTCGTTTCCGGTTGTGCGTGTGGAGGGGTATTTGTTGATGAAGTGCATTCTACAGCTGAGCACTGGTTATTAACTTATGTACATTTAGCGCACGGACTTCCGATGCCCTTGGACCTTTCGTGACATTCAGAATTGACCTGTATACTAAATAACCTATGTACAGACTGGAACTTGTGGAAGTTCAACTTCGTTGGTGGGCTTGTTTGGTTAGGGATTTGGGTGGTTTTCACAAAATTGCTACACATTTTTCATTGTTTATGACACACAAAGTAGGTGACGGACCTCTATGGGATCCATTTGCATGCACTAGTATTAAATTAGTCAATATTACAGGTCTGATCATCATCATCATGCTGTCGATCGCGATGCGGCAAAGACTGCTTTCATTACTTGACTGCCGCTCTCCATTTAGCTCTGTGCTGTGAGAGTGATGTCCATGAGTCGGTCTTAATGTCTCTCAGCTTCAGGTTTCTCTTGATGGTATCCTTGATCCGGAGACGAGGGCAACCTCTCTTTCTGTAACCAGAAGACAGTTGAGAGTAGAGGATCTGCTTTGGGAGCCTGTCTGATGACATCATCATGAGGTGTCCAGTCCACCGGAGATTCTTTTTGATCAGAAGATCTTCCAGAGGGCAGCCCCGTCCATTCAAGTATTTCCTTATTTGTCACTTTGTCCCTCCAGGTTAGCCTCATGATTGAACGCAGATGTTGCATCATGAAGGCGTGCAGATTTTTCACCTGTCTCGTCTGTACACTATCTAGGCCTTGGCTCCGTATAGTAGGGTGGATAGCACGATTGCACGGTAGATCTTGCCCTTGACCCGCATGGACACATGGTGGTTGTTCCAGAGTCTCTGACGTAGTCGGCCGAAAGATGCGCTAGCCTTGGCCATCTTCTGTATTTCAGCATCAATGCGTCCATCACTTGATATAGTGCTTCCGAGGTCGGTGAATTCCGGAATAGAGTTCAGCTTGTTTCCGTCAACCATGATATCCTCCTCTCGGGTTCTTGTAGAGTTGGGTTGGTACAGCTCTTCTTGATGTTAATCTTAAGGCCAAACTTCTTTGATGCATCAGAGAAAGCGTCCACTATTTTCTGGATCTCTTCAGCAGAGTGGGCAACCAGTGCACTGTCATCTGCGAATAGCAGCTCTCTCACCAGTATCCGTGTAGTCTTGGTCTTCACTCTGAAGTGTGCGATATTGAATAGGTCAGCGCTCTGTCTGGACTGTATATAGATGCCATCCCCCTTGCCTCGTCGAGCATTGCTGATAGGAAGATGGAAAAGAGCGTGGGGGCCAGTACACAACCTTGTTTGACCCCATTGGTAACCCCGAACGATTCCGAGACTTCCCCTCCAACACTAATATTCGCCATCATTCCTGTATGTAGAGCCTCGATCATAGTTGTGAACTTCTCTGGGCATCCATACTTCCTCAGTAGATGCCATAGCCCGGTCCTCCCAACGGTATCAAACACCTTAGTGAAATCGACAAATACCATGTACAGTGGTCGGTCCTGCTCAATGCACTTTTCTTGTAGCTGTCGGAGACAAAATATCATATCCACGGTGCTCCGGTTAACTCTGAAGCCACACTGTGACTCTGGAACTACATCAGGTGTTATGTGAATAGATAGTCTGTTAAGGAGGAACCTGGCGAAGATCTTGCCTGCTATGGAAAGAAGAGAGATTCCTCTATAGTTCCCACAATCTGTTCGATCACCTTTCTTGTAGATGGTTACAATGCTGGCATCCTTCCATGCTTGGGGTACAGAACCCTCCTCCCAGGCATTGGTGATTAGTTTGTGCTGTCTGTTGAACAGATTGTCTCCTCCATGCTTCCATACTTCAGCAGGAATTCCATCACCCCCAGGTGCTTTGCCATCTTTCAGGCTGGTGATTGCTCTAGCCATCTCATCCATGGTTGGAACATTTCATGAAAGCTGCCTGCAAAAGTGTTGAAGTGCTGCTGGCTTTTGCAAGTTACCAGCACGCTCTCTCGGGGAGCAAATAGAGGTTTCACACTGGCAAGAACATGTCCAGTCAGGCGCAAAACTATTTGTCCCTGCAGTGGCTGGTCGGGAGATGTTGGGAGTTCCATACATCAACCACCCTTAATGCTGCCACAGTGACATGGTTTTCTGTTCAGGGTTTGCTCTCTTAGCCATCGGTTCTGTCAAGAACCTGTACCACAAGGCAGTGGTTTACAACTCTGCAGGGCAGGGGCGTCAAACTCCCTGAGGTATTGCAATAACCGCAATACCTGCATTACAGGTCTACTTAGATCTTTACTCACAATGGACATGCGCATCCAGATCTGGAGAGATATCATTGGGTGTTACTTCAGTGTGCAGTCTACCGCTAGCATCTGGTATACCATAGTATATATAGTTTACGCTGTGAAATGACCTGACCTGACCAGTCTACCGAGACCTCAGCTGGTTCTGTTAGGGTTAGGGTGAGGTAGACCGCACACTGAAGTTTAAATATGCAGGTAGACCATACACTGAAGTTTTAAAGGACAGGTAGACCGCATGTTGAAGTGTAAATGAGCAGGTAGACTGCATATTGAAGCATAAATATGTAGGTAGACCGCACACTGAAGTGCAAAAGGGCAGTTAGACCACACACTGAAGTGTAAATGGCCAGTTATACCGCTCACGCAGGTGCCGCATATCATTGGACGTATTAGACTGGGCCTTTCTACACGCATTTCAAAATATTTCTTTACAAATTCCTATTCGACTGGGACAGGAAGTGGGTTTCTATACGTATGAATTGAATGTGTCTTGTGGCTCCATCCATACGGTCACATGGTGTATTTCAAGATGGCTGACATGGAAAGGTTGAAAGATTCAGTAGCTTCAGCCAATCAGAGCTGTTCTTTTTGATTGCAAATGGCTGCCCTCTTTGGGGGCAGCCATTTGCAATGTAAATGAACAGCTCTGATTGGTTCTTTTCGATTGCAAATGGCCACTCCCATAGTGCAGCCATTTGCAATGGAAGAGAACAGCTCTGATTGACTGAAACCACTAAAGCCATCTGACTGGTCCTCCTTGCATTCGAAAACCTAGTTAACTGCGCAGGAAAGGTCCCAGTTGAATGCCTCCAAAGTTACGCTGGTTCCTGTGTCATGAGATGTTCAGGGCAGCTTCATGATTATAACAATATCCAATATCTGTCAAACCAGACTCAGTGGCCAAGTCGGAAAGAATGCAGGCTTCCCGTGCAGGTCGAGAGTTCGAAACCCGGCAGAGCCAACCCAACGACTTTCAAAATGTAAACTTGTCGCTAGTTACCCTGGCGCTCGAGATTACTATCAATGCCAATTGTCAAATATCATTAAGTCATTGGTTTGAGTCGGCCGGGGTGCGACCCCCAAGACCAATGATTTTACCGAATCGACCAAAACGCCCGGTCTGTCCATAAGTAAGATTTCCTTCAAGAGACCATGCACAACATAATAGGAAGTGAAGATATAAAACACAAACATTTCAGCTAATCTATTTTCAAACTTTTTAATTTGCACATGACAAAATCGTTAACAAAGAATCATATTTAATTTCATGAAAATCAGATAGTTCCTTACGAAATTGGTTTCAGCATACAGCATTTTCAAGGACGAGCTCCCATGTCTTGGTGTACATGTCTTGCATCATTAACCGATTTTCCGGTCAGTCACATTGTCCTGATAGTGAGTCCTTTCGCTATCCTAGTAATGCCAAGCACCAAACTAGGTAGTGACAGGTAATTAATAAATAGCATTTTAGTATGCGAATATGCCCGTGGGGCTTGGAGAAATAACCTTGTGACGGTGGATGGGGTATGGGTGGGAGCAGGCAGGCGAGCTGGACATGTGTATGTGCCCTGCCTGCCCACAGAACAGGGGACATCACTACTCACTGTCTGCCGCTTACCAGCCCCAGGGTCATCAGGGGCAGTATGCATAGTACAGGCCTATTTACATCATCAACCAAGCCATATAACACTACAGTCAACTGACAGCTAGGAGACATGGAGACACTGACCGCTGCGCAGACCCCTATTCCAGGGAGAAGGGACGAAAGTAGTCTCCTGCAAAAAAAAACCCGGACACTTGTCACTTCCCACACCATGCCCGCCATCATTTCTAGCAAACCCAGTAAATACAAGAACACTAGGGATTTGAATTAATTGCTGAACCTACCATATATACATTACAAACAGAATTCAAAATAGGCAGATGTGTGATGTTCCTGCGCTAAAGTGCAACATAATAAGACCAATAATAAAACCAATAATAAAATAATTAAGAACATTTGCAGTGTGTATGTAGGCTTGAACTTCCTGATCTGACAAAGTAGTTCCGGGGTTCACCACCAGAACAAAGGGTGTACAGACAGGATATCCATGTGGGATAAAGGCACGCTGAAAGGTTACACATTCCTTAGTGTGGATAAATTCGGGACAAAATTATGACAAATAGACTATCCAAATTCCTCTCACACAATGGAATAAACACATGCCACCAATATAGGTTCACATCAGGACACTATATAATATGTTGAATGGTTGTTGGGAGTTTAACGTCATGGTAACATCTAAGGTCATATCAGGACGGGTACCGACTTGTGACAGTGCGTATTCATTATAGTGCTGCCCCACTGGGAGACAAGGCCGCCAGCACCATGACCCGATATCCCACTCAGTTACATTATTCTGACACTGAGCTAACCAGACCTTGCCGTATCCTAATAATGTCGAGAACCTGGCTAGGAAGCAACAAGTATCAATTGTGTACTTCATTGGTTTGACTCGACCAGGAATTGAACTCCCGACCTTCCGCATGGGAGGCCTGCACTCTACCAAATCGGCTACCGCGTTCGGTTTTTATATATATAGTAAGTGCCATCTGAGACTTGCTTGAGGCTGTCTGTATATGCTAACATCAATGATACCAGTGTTATCACCATGAAATCAATATCAATAACACCCATTTGTATTTTTTTATCTCAAGAAAGCATTTCATGCAATCTCATAAACCATCATACCATGGTACACAACTATGGAGTAAAGTGCCCACTAACATATCCTCAGAGATCATGTTACAATGACAGTCGATGTAGATCCAGAATAACCAATTTAAATGGAAACACAATAACTTTTAAAAAAAGACGTTTTATTGTATCCCATAATATATATCTATGCACAGTTAGCTTTCTTTTTCTCAATTTGTAGTGATTCCTTTATGTGTACATGCAGGGAATGCACCTTGAAATAGGCAATGGTTAAAGTTGCAGTCCGATGGTTTTGAGTTTCTGACATTTTGGCCTTTTTAGATGGTTAACTTTAGAGATATTTGAAATGCAAAATTAATTTTGGTAAGCATGCCAAAACTGATACCAAAGGCTTCTGCAGTAAAAGATTGCATTAAATTGTCTCAGTATTCCTTTCAAGTTTCTATCAATCGACAAATGTGTACTAAATGCACCAGATCTAAGTTTGATATGTAGAATCAAATCCAGATAAATGTTTCGGTTTTGAAATTTGTATGTTTTCATCGGACAATGGAGTTTTAAATGAAAAATTAAATTAAATAACAAATGCTACTTTAGCAAGATATGTAAGGAATAAGTACTTATAGTTATACACATTTGATATGTAATTTCCTGTAATTGTATTTTATTCCCTAACCCTGTGGAGCTGGAGCTGGAGGTAGAGCAGCCTGGAGGTTAAGTTATCTGTGCTATCAATCACCTAACTGCAATTCCTTCCCCAGTATCTGACCAGCTCCTCACTGAAGTCCATTAGCCGTATTGTCTTTAATGATTGTGACTGGCCGGAGTATAAAACTTTCCAGCCCTACCTGTGTTGTCTATCCTGAACTGGAATACAAGTACATTTTCCCCAAAAATTCTGATGGATAAAGTTAAAGTTGCATAATTTGGTAACTTAAATACCAAATTTTCGAAAGGAAAACAGTTATCTAGATTTGAACCTATATATCCAACTTAGATACTGGTTCATTCATTAACTATTTGTTTGTGCATAGAAGGGCACACTAAGTCAATTTAATAGAACCTGTTACTGCTTAACCCTATGGGAACAAAGTTTTGACAAGCAAGCCAAAAATTAATTCAAATACCTCCTAAGTTAGTAATCTTATAGCAGTGACTTCAAATTGAAGTAAGATACATTATATAAAAAGATCAATCTAATATAGTTATCTCAGAAAATTCAAAATAATCGGACTATGCAACTTTAATACCTACATTTATACAGCAGTTTGACAACATTAAATCGTAGGACTAGGCAGCTTTAATACCATACCCGCATTTATCCAGAAGTTTGACACCATTAATCTACTGTTGTTATTACCGTATTCAAGAAACTGGAGACAATAGAATTTCCATGAACACATTCGGGAATAAAGTTATCTATAACTGTGCATACCAACTTCGTTATCTTTATACAAGAAAATCCAACTTAAAGCACTGATAACCTCTTGGAACACCCATTTACGCAGTCAACAAAAAGTAAACGTAGGATATTTAAGCATTGTGTCGAAAAGTCATCACTGACTGCCAAAAATGGTGATTCAGAACCCACTGTGTGTACCCTCAACAGCGAATAGTTAATTGTTGTCACAGATGTTCGAAACACAAACATATGCTCACAACAGTTGCAGTTGGAATGGGGTACACTACACAATCAGTGGTCCCAAATTGAACAGCTTCAAATTCTGTTAAATTCTTTTTGTGTGTAAATCCTTCAGTTGATATTTACTGTTGGCAACACCCTCAGGTTCTCACCATTAGTCTACAGTGTTAGCCCATATCCATTATGAAGCATTGGTATGTTCAGTATTTTTCTTCTTTTGTAGGTAAAGGTAGAACATTACAAACCGACTAATAAAATTACAGAATACTGATTACTGCTAAACATAAAGTTGCACAATCGAGGGTTTTCGAGGTCCTGCTATATTCTTTTAGCAAAACATATGTTGATCATTATAATCTATCTCAGTTTGAAGTAAATTATATTCGAGAGAAAAGATGGCAAATTAATTTCGGAGTGCACATTGAAATGCTGGACAATAGGCCCTTTACCCGCTTTCCAGAGTAGCAGCATAGCACAGGAGCACCAAACCACAATAAAAATGTAATGAGCCACAACCAAACCCAAACCACCAAACACCAAAAAACAACAACACAACCAACACCACACCCCACAAAACCACAAACAACAAACACCAAAACACACAACAAAAACACCCCCACCACCACCCCCAACAAGTGCATATGTATAAGTTTGACATACATAGGAACAAATTTAGAAGTGGTTTGATTTCGAAATGCTTTCCTCAGATTATACAACTACATGTATATCCTAAATGATTTCATCGATTGTCCCGATTAAAAAAGAGGATAAACTAATATATAGTATAGTTATACAAATCTTACCTGGGAATAGATGATGGATAACTGTTGTTTTCCCGGGGTATAAGCCTTGGTTAGAGAGAAGGAAGCACATCCGGTCCAGCAATCTTTACCTACTTATTCAGGATAAAAATGATCTTATTTACAAGGGATACTATCATGTTTTCCCCTTGGCACAAGCAAACATAATAGATGTGGCAGGGTGTGGAGGGTGGGCCCTAGCCCACGTCTAACCGAGGCTTATACCTCAGGAAAACAACAGTTATCCATCATCTATACCCAGGTAAGATTTGTATAACTATACTATTTTACCTCGGTATTACGCCTCTGGCTAGCCTCAGGCTAGGGAGACTTTACGTAAATTCATTTTTATCCTCTTACTACTTCTTTTGTAACTAAAAAGTTTCTTATTCTTCTGTACTACAAAGTGTACCATATATAGTATACATTATTGTTAATACAAACATTCCATACATCGTTACAATAACCAATTGTTATGTTGTTCTCACCTCTCTTGTTAATTGGTGAGCAGTTGAGTTGCCAAATTCCAAATCAAGTCCTTTGAGCGGGTCCCACCTATATTCCTAATATAGGCCATCTCTGTCGTGTTGTCTGTTAACACCCTCACATATAACTTGGGGACTCGTCCCAAACTTTACAAACCTAAATAAATAGCTCTTAATTCCAACACATTAATGTGATCGGGAATCTCATCTTCAAGCCAAAGTCCTCCCGTTGCTTGATAATCTCTGTGAGCTCCCCATCCTTTTAATGATGCATCTGTAGTTACTACTATGGTTTGGTTCTCCTATTCTAATAGGATTTGGTGAATTATGTCAATGATAGGATTTGGTGAATTATGTCAATGTCACCCCATAATGTCTTCTGTCCTTTGCTGAAAAATAGCTTTTTTTAATTTAACTTTGGTACGAGCTAACGTTAAATTCTTATCATTTTTAGAGACTTAATATGAGCCTTGCCATATAAATAGCTGGTGCGTAAGCTGTCATTAAACCTATCAAAAATGCAACTTATCTAATTTTTGGTTTATGCAACCAAAGCAGTTATTCTGCTGTGGTTTTAACACTTATCTATCTTTTGTTGTGTAAGTGTTATGGTCATCTTAACCGTGTCAATAAAGAATCCTAAACACTTTAAATTCTTTGTTGGTTTAAAAAAAACGATTTTGTATCATGAATAAAAAATCTCAATTTTGTAAATGTTTGACAACGATCATTTACTGCTTGCAACCTTGTGTGTGAGCAACTATGAACGAGTATTCAATGTAAGGAAACACAATAGGTCCTTTATGTGCCATAACCATTTTGCAAATAGTATGGGTGCACAAACTAGTTCATTTGGCATACATGTCATCCCAAATAAACTGTAGTAATTTCCTATCTAGTTTATAAATAGGTATGGTGTAATAAGCATCCCTTAAAGTGACACTTGCAAAACAAAAATTAGTTCATAAGTAACTCCCTCAGTGTTTCTAGTGAAAGCATTTGAAAAATGTTTATATTGAACCATTTTGTTTAGCGTAGTTAAATCCCAAATTAATCTAATATCACCATTAGGATTAGGTCTAGAAAATAAATTTTCCACTCCTCTCAACCATTAGTTATATTTCCTGCCTGGAAAGACTGTTTCCGTGGCGAACCGAGTTTGCATTGCAACCTCTACCTGTTCTCTTCTGAGATCTCGCCGGGAGCATCTGCTCCAGCTTCATGGGCCGCTCCTCTAGCTCAACAGGGCCTGGCCTGCTTTCCTCCCCAAACACCAGGTGTACCGGGGAGGCTTAAACTGTCACCACCAGTGACAAGTCCTTATCATCGCCTCAAATCAGAAATCTGTAACGATCAATGAAAGTTAGAGTGTACTCAACACAACTGTTTGTTTGTTGTTGTTTTACGTCCTAGACAAATCTACGGTCATATCAGGACGGGTACCGCTTGTAACAGTGCATACCCATGGCTACTTTATGGTGTTGCACCACTGGAAAACCAGGCCGCCAGCACCATGACCTGGATCCCATTCAGTCACAATATCCTACATTGAGCCACCAAATTCTTGTCCTATTCTAATAATAGTAAGCACCAGGCTAGGAAACGACAAGAAGCAATTTGTAAAACCATTGGTTTGCCAAACTACCCCTCAGGTCAAAAACGTCTAACGATCAGATGAAAATTTGAGTGTGCTCAACCCACTGCTTGTTGTTTACGTCCTAGAAACATCTAAGGTCATATCAGGACGGAAAGCGACTTGTGACAGTGGGCACTCATGGCAGCTTTTTAGTGGTTGCCCACTAGAAAACAGGCGGCCAGTACATAAAAGGCAGCCAGTAACAATTTGTAAGTCATTAGTTTGACTTTACTAGGGTTCGAACCCACAACCGCATGACCTACCAATCATGGGAGACGGACGCTCTAACTCATTCAGCCATCCCGTCTGGTGTCAAGCAACTGTCACAACAGGTTAACAAACCTCAGTTTTGCATTCACTGGTATTGGAGAACGTATTTACACCGTTCCAACACAGGCATGAGAAAATTATCTTGTGTAAGTATCGTAGGGTTATGGTTTAACACCAAAACCAAACGAGGGGTAGGGACCAGTATATCGGTAGCCTCCCACACCTTAGTACACAACATGGGGAATCTTTGTCAGAAACCCAGGAACAAGTCCCAACGATGTGTGGCTCCAACCACACCCCTCTCCTGTTCGGCAACGGGTGGCAATTACTGGTGTTGGAGAACGTATTTACACCGTTCCAACACAGGCGTGTAAGCTAATGTGTAATGTCGTAGGTGAATGGTATGGAAACCAAAAACCAAACGAGGGGTAGGGACCATTGTATCGGTACCCTCCCACACTCTCTGTTCCGTACACTTCTCCCTCCTGCGGCTACTGCACCAGCAAGTTGGAGAAAATGCTATGGAACTCGGAGGTACGCCTAAAAATGGGGAATCCATAAAAGAGATCCAGGATCAAATCCAATGGCGAATCCATAAAAGAAACCCCCTATTTATCCTAGCGATGACTGGCTCCAGCCAGTCACCTCTCCGTTCCTCAATGGGCAGCAAAAAACACGATGACTGGCTCCAGCCAGTCACCTCTCCGTTCCTCAATGGGCAGCAAAAAACACGATGACTGGCTCCAGCCAGTCACCTCTCCGTTCGGCAACGGGCGGCTTGTTGAAAAAATCTTACCTGTGATGTGGCAACCACCAACATCGACATAAACAACAGTGATTCAAACTACTACTCTTTCTAGGCTAGCTGGAGCATAACCGAGACTCCGGTTCCAAAAACCCCTTACGGGTCTCTCTCCAACCCAAACGTCAACATAGTAACTATCATGCTAGCAGTAACATAACCGAGAATCCGGTTCCATACACCCCTTACGGGCCTCGCTCCAAAGCCAACCGTCACCACACATGTTTAATTCACAAAATATTGTCATTTAAATCATAAACCGCCTCTATATACACAATTAATTTGTTAAATTAACTTGTAAGAACCCTTTATTACACAAGAATACCTATCCTCTATTATTGGGTTTTAATATCAATATAACGCTATTTACTATAGCGATAACTGAGTCGGGAAGGTTCGACAAGAAGAAAAACAATATGGTGGTACTCATATCTAGCGTACCGGATAATTCAACAGTTTAACGCCAATAATTCCGTTAATAAATTCACCAAAGTAATACAATTCGCACAAAATGTGCCAACGGTCTAAATAAACCATGTGAATTATTTCCATAAACTTACTGCAAATACTGGAGTTATTTGTAGAAAAAGAACGCTGAACAACTCGCGCATGTCCACCGCTTGCGAGTTCTTTATGCTAATTGCTGGACCGGATGTGCTTCATTCTCCCTAGCCTGAGGCTAGCCAGAGGCGTAATACCGAGGTAAAATATATATATAATTCCACGAATATCAGGTGTGAGCTGAAGTTGCAATTATTTTGAGCCAATTCCATTGGCTCATCTATATAGTGCACTACACAATATCCTCACCGAGTTAACAACACTTACATGCATCATTCCAGATGATGAAAAAGTGATGCATCACGATTCTAATACTAAACCACCTATATAATAGCCGAGAGCACTGTGGTGACCTCTTGATGGGAGGTCACCAATCAGAATGCCAATTGGAGAGTGACATTACCAAGTTCTTAGAGCTTTACAGAGCCTCTACTACTGGGGGTAGTCAGATGACTGAGTGAGCATCTCCTACATCCAGAGGCAGAGACGAATCACTCTCAGATACTCCTGCAAAAAAAACCAAACGCCAGTTATTCTTGGAATGACTATCACTAACACTCTTACCATGAAAAATAAACAATTGCATTATATTCACAAGCAAACTTTCCATGCATCCCACAACAAATACAACGCTAACCGTTTAAAATGGTCAACTTGAAGTGAAAACATGCCGAATTAATTTTGACATGCAGGCCAAATCACTACACACCATATAGGCTTCAGTAGTAACAGGTTCAATTGAATTGACTTAGTATTCCTTCTGTGCAGCAACAAGTATTTTGAGATCAGCGATTCCATGAGGAAATCAACAAAATCTGTATTTCTGTATTCGATTCCGTAACAAATACGGAAACATATGGAGGGAGCACGGGGATGAAAACACTGCTTCTAAAGTTACCAGCTTTTAAATCTTTTAGATATTGCCTAAAGCTGTGGAGTACGATGAAAGCATGAAATGTTCAAAACCAAAACACTTACTAGAGCCGTGTTCACACGAGCAAAATGTAAAGCGATTTATATGAATCGATTTAGTTTGAAAGTGTTTCGCGTTCACACGGGCAGTGCTTTGAGTCGGTTTAAGGCGGAAGTGGATATCTGCGCATGAGCAAGTCCAGACTAACCAGCGCCAGTTTGGGTTCGTCGACGTCGGCACAAGAGAGTGTGGGTTCGACCTAGATATGTATGGTCTGAATCGTATTGGTTTGGAACGGTCAAAACTTCTGCTGGGCAGTGAAACCCTAAAAATAAATGATGAAAAAAATATCTGTTCACAGCTAGCGGTTTCATAGACCAAATTATATTATATAGGGTGACGTCCTTAATCCGCCTCAAGTAAGTCGGTTGCGTTCACACGGGCAAAATAAATCGATTCACAGAAATCTACTCACGTACACTACCTCGACAAGTGGTTTACATTATCAGGATCACAGGAATCAATTCAGCCCTAATCCGACTCAGCCGCGCGTTCACACGCGAAGTGTAACCCGAACTATACAAGTCGATTTCTACGAATCGATTTACATTGCCCGTGTGAACACGGCTTTAGATTCGATCCTAAATATACAACTTAGATAATGGTACCATTATTAAGCATTTGTTTCTGCATAGAAGGGCATACTAAGCCAATTTAATAGAACCTGTTACTGCTGAAGCCTATGCCATGGTGTCAGAATTTTGACATGCTTGCCAAAATTAACTCGGTATGTTTTCACTTCAAATATCTCTCAAACTAGCCATTTAAAATAAAAGTTACTTCAAACTGAAGTAGTGGTAGGTAGCAGTGCAAACAAATCACATTGAGCTCTATGGTGTATGCAGTCACGTGTGAGTGAGTGAGTGAGTGAGTGAGTGAGTGAGTGAGTGAGTGAGTGATGCACGGTTTTACGCCGAGTCATATTATTGGCAAGAAGTGCTATTTTAGTAAAACCTCTCTAAATCGACCGACCTTAGGACCGACTGTAAGTGGTCCATTTAGGGAGGTGCTCGGTTTAGGGAGTTAGAATATGGTTACAATGGTATTGTTGGGACCCAAATAAAGCGATCGATATAGGGGAGTGGCCGATTTATGGAGGTGGTCGGTTATACTGTACATCACACTGTCACTTAACCATCACTAAAATAAAGAATGTAAAAGCTCACAGTTAATTACTAAACGTTTGTATCCAAGGGTAATAAAAGTTGAGTTACAATGGACTAATTTGTAAGGCTAATAGTGTAAATAGTATCAGGATTGTAATTTAAAAAAATAAATCTTGTTTGCATCACAAAATTGTCAAAGGAAATTTGTTTGGTTAACGACCCCTAACACAAAAGGTAAACATCGGCTATTGTTGGTACACTTTTGTAAACTAAAATGCGTTTGAGTGTCAGCGGGCACTGACACCCAATAAATCAGATGGAGCCCCTCCCCTACACCCCTTGAGTGAATATTAGGGTGTCACATTACACAAGTATGTATTGCCCCTAGCCCTATACCAGAGAGCTTGTATATAGATGAGAGGGACAACTCCCATACTAGACCGTGTAACAGCTGCCGACTGTGGCGCTCCAAGTGGTGGTTGTTGAACAGTTTACGCATATGGGAAAACTCAAGGCATTGTCAATGGTCGTGTGCAATCTTGCTACAGAAAAAGTGAAATATCTCTAAAAATACACCACCTAGAAGCAAATTGCATGGTACACATATAGAAAACATGTTTACCGAAAGGATTATATTAAATGTATAAGGTTACAGTTCTGGATTTCTATTAATTTTGAATAAAACTGACATTTTGCACTGCACGTACGGCAAACTCAATGCATTCTCAATGGTCGTGTGCAATCTTCCTACAGAAAAAGTGGAATATCTCTAAAACTACACCAAATAGAAACAAGCCGCTTAGTACACATATAGAAAACATGTTTACCAACAAGATTATATTGAATTTATAAGGTTAGGGCTCTTGATTTCTATTAATCCTTTAAGAAAATTAATGGTTTGCACTGTGCGTACCGGCAAACTCAAGGCTTGTTCAACAATAACCGCCAGGATCGCCACTGCAGCTTGTGTTACATATTTTCGCGGGAGTTGTCCCTCTCATCTATATACACGCTCTCTGCCTATACCCTGCCCTGGGGTAGTTTCCTCTGCTATGGTGGCGCCACCTAATGAAAATCAACTGAGAAATTACCAAGTTAAAACTGGGAGTACACACAGAACAGTAATTCTTTCAAGAGACTTGATTAGAATTTCAACTTTTCACAATCCGATGGGTTCATTACAATCTGCTTTACTTTAGATTGAAATAACTGATTTTAAAACGCTAACTTTGGAGATATTTGAAGTGAAAACAAGCCAAATTAATGTGGGAATGCGCGTAGGAATGTTGGACAACATTGGCTTCAACAGCAACAGGTTCTATTAAATTGACTCAGCATTCCCTTCTATGCAGTAACAAAGCTTTAGTATGGGGACTATTATCCACCCCCATTGATTGATTTTGTTTCAGGTTTTACATCCTGGCAGCATCTAAGGTCAGATCAGGACAGGTACCAACTTGTGACAATGCACACTAGATGCCGACTTTATAGTGCTGTCCCACTGGGAGACCAGGCCACCAGCACCATGACCAGATTTCCCACTCAATCACATTAATTCTGAACACTGAACCAAGAGCTATGCTGCGGCAGCCAAAGTCTCCAACAGGACAATTGAATGCCAGACTGAACTGACGCGGTTCACTGGAGGGAAGCCCACTGCCTTCACCCCAGTCACAAATCCGACACCGGTTTCGACCAAAAGTAATAATAGTAATAATAGTATTGCGTTGCAGATGCTGGCCGAGCCGGCGATGCCCAAAAAGAAGAAGAACAATTTGTCGGACCGAGTTCCGAAGGGATCTTTGACCCCTATGGACAAAACGTCCAGGCGGTCATCGATCTCAAAAAACTTAACGTCAAATAGATATTGGGCACTGGCTGATATTGAGATGCCTGAGACTGTGGAAACCCGCAGTCAAAGTCTCTCCCTCAAACCAAAGGCAAGGGGGAGAACACCTGTCACTGCTCCAAAATGACAGTGACAGGCACATCTCTTATTCAATGGAACTGCTGAGGTTTTAGGAGCAACATCGAATAGTTCTCTTCTTTGTTGCAACCTCAATCCACTTGCTGTTTGCCTACGAGAAACTTCTGAGAGTTGTAGTCTTAAAGGCTACACCATTCATAACAAGCACGCACGAGATGGAGACCAAGCCACTGGCGGCTCCTCCATCTTGGTCAGACGTGATGTGGTATGTACGCCAGTGGCATTAGACATGATACTACAGGCTGTAGCTGTTCGTCTGATGCTGCATAAGACTGTAACTCTCTGTTCCATTTACATTCCTCCAAGCTCCGTTCTCACTTTACAAGAACTGGACGCCCTTGTGGACCAGTTACCCACCCCATATTTACTTATGGGTGACTTTAACGGCCACAACCCATTATGGGGTGGAGGGGGGGTGGGACAATAGAAACGCTAAAGGCAAGAGAATTGAGGACCTTGTGGCCGGTCATGCTCTGTGTGTATCGAACGATGGTTCATACACATATTTGCATCCCGGCTACAGATCATACTCTGCCATCGATCTCAGCATTGTAGAACCAGAACTGCCGCTGGACTTTTCGTGGAGGGTCTGGGACGACCTCTGCGACAGCGACCACTTCCCAATTATTCTTAATTGCGGAGGGCGGGGGGCATCTCCCATAGAGCGAGAGAGGAGCTGGCGGCTTCGTAAAGCCGACTGGCCCACCTTCCAGACCCTATGTCGCGAGGAGTTCACTCCAGACATCAGTGACATTGATGCCTTCACTGAGATGCTGAGATGGATCGCAGAGAAAACTGTTCTGAAGACCTCGGGAACTCCCAAGCGGTTGACCCCTCCATGGTTAGATGACGGCTGTAGGAGGGCTATTAAGGAACGAAAGAAAGCTCAGCGTAAATTCCACAGGAGACCAACTGCTGAAAATCTGGCGCCCTTTAGAATTCTGCGCGCTCGCAGAACAATCAAAGAAGTGTGGAGGCAGTGTTGGAGACAATTTGTTTCTAGCATCACCATGCACATGCCGTTGGGCAAAGTGTGATCAGGAGAATCAAACGAAGGGGAGGTGATTCTTCTGTAGTCCAGCACTTGAAACACACCATTCTCACATCACTCGACGAAATAAGTGAAGAATTGGCTCGCACCTTTGCTGGAAACTCGTCTTTGCCAAACTGCCTCCCTGGCTTTCGGGCCATCAAGAGCGAAAGCTCCTGGACTTTTCCTCCGATGGCGAGGAGCACTACAACTCCCCATTCAGTATGGGCGAGTTGAGAGGTTCTTTGGAAAGCTCGCATGACACAGCCGTTGGACCTGATGGAATTCATTATCAATTCTTGAAACATCTCCCTGAACATGCACAGAGGCTGTTGCTTCAACTCTTGAACAACATCTGGGAGTCGGGTGTCGTCCCCGAGGCGACAGTCATACCGATTCCCAAACCTGGTAAAGACCAGAGTGAAGCCAACAACTATTGTCCCATAGCCCTCACAAGCTGCATCTGTAAAACCATGGAGCGCATGGTAAACAACCGCCTCGTCTGGCTACTGGAGTCAGGACACCACCTGTCCAACCTTCAATGTGGCTTCAGACGGGGCCGCAGCACCCTCAACCATTTGGTGCATATGGAGACCTTCATAAGAGATGCTTTCCTTAAGAAGGAGCACGTTGTGGCTATCTTTTTCAACCTCGAAAAAGCCAATGACACAACGTGGCAGCATGGCATCAAGGAGGATCTTCATGCGATTGGCCTTTGTGGCCACCTGCCATTTTCATCAGGAACCTTCTAGCCTTCAGGCATTTCCGCATCCGTGTCAAGGCTACCTATTCCAGCCTACACTCACAGGAACTAGGAGCACCTCAAGGCAGCATACTGGCCATGACCCTTATTGGGGTCAAGGTCGATGGTATTGCTGCTGCTGTAAAGCGGGGGGGGGGGGGGGGGGGTCTCCTGTAGTCTTTTCGTGGACGACTTTGTTTTATATTACAGCGGCGCTAACATGAATGTCATAGAGAGACAGCTACAACCAAGCATCAATGGGATCCATCGATGGTCAGTTCTGAACGGCTTCAAATTTTCCAAGACCAAAACAGTCTGCATTCACTTCTCCCTGCTGCGTACAATGTATGCGGAATCGGAGCTGACCCTGGATGGGGATCCCATTAAAGTCATTGAGAAAACCAAATTTCTGGGCCTCATTCTCAACACAAAACTGTCTTTCGTGCCATATATAAAGTACCTGAAAACAAGATGCCTGAAAGCGTTAGATATTCTGAGGGTGCTGTCCAGGTCAGAGTGGGGAGCGGACAGAGATGTTCTGCTCTCCGTGTACAGAACCTTGGTTCGGTCACAAGTGGATTACGGCAGCATAGTATACGGTTCCGCAAGGAAATCATATATTGGGCTGCTAGACACGATCCACCACCAGGGACTGCGCCTGGCCCTTGGGGCCTTCTGCACCTCACCGGTTCAGAGCCTCTACATCGAAGCCAATGAACCATCACTTAACGACAGGAGAATCAAACTGGCCATGCAATATGTAGTCAAGATAAAAACTAATGCATTGAATCATGCACACAATCGTCTATTCGAGCAACATGACAAATCCAGGTATGAAGCCAGGCCGAATTACATCCGGCCACTGAGGCTCCGAATGAAACCTCATTTGGAGGCCTTGGGCGTGGATTTGGACATGTTGGAGGATGCCAAAGTCCCAGAACATCCCGCGTGGTCGTTCAGGAAGCCATCGGTTATCCTCCGACGCACGGAACTGATGAAGTCCGGGACACATCCACTCGAGTACCAAGGAGTGCATGCAGAGATTCAAGGCCAGTTTGCAGACCACCTCTCCATATACACTGATGGTTCGAAAGACCAAAGCCGGGTAGCTGCTGCGGCAGTCTGCTGACGGGAAAAATTTGGCATACGCTTGCCCGATCAGAGCTGGATTTTCACTGCAGAAGCC
Source organism: Branchipolynoe longqiensis (assembly GCA_030323885.1). Taxonomy (NCBI): domain Eukaryota; kingdom Metazoa; phylum Annelida; class Polychaeta; order Phyllodocida; family Polynoidae; genus Branchipolynoe; species Branchipolynoe longqiensis. The sequence goes on along the minus strand of CM059198.1, from coordinate 16,060,767 downwards.
CGAGCCCTCCTCCTCGCATTGGAGTGTATGGAGGTATCCAACCACACTAACTATGTTATAAACAGTGATTCGTTCTCTTGCCTCCTGGCTGTTCCTGGACTGAAAATGAATCACCCTATTCTACGGTCTATGAATCGAATCACCCTATGCAACGGTCATTTATATAATGAACCAACTGACAACGGATGGGTATGACATCCACCTGTGCTGGGTGCCATGCCAGCATACAAGGAAACAAACGAGCTGATCAGGCTGCGAAGGCGGCCCTGAACCGTGTCTGAACCCTCACTCTGATCTGAAACCACTAATAGCCACCCACATAAAATTCAAATGGCAACATGAGTGGGATGAAAACATTAATAAACTTAAAGAAATTGAACCATCTGTGGGAAAACCACCACATACTCATCCGGGAGGTCGGCGGGACCAAGTGGTCCTTAGCCGCTGCCGTATTGGCCACTCATGGCTTACACATGCTTTTCTGCTCAAGGGGGAACCTCCCCCTGAATGTATTGGGGGTCAGTCCCCGCTGACAGTCAAACACATTTGACTAAGTTGCATTGATTTTTTGGCCCTGCTCCAACAATTCTACACTGCAGACACTATGCATGACCTTTTTACTAAAGTAAAACAGGAAAACATTTTAGGCGTTTTGAGGGCAGCTGGACTGTACCACCTCATATAGTTTACTAAATAAATTTTTCAATTATTAATAAAACTTCACTTTTTCTATGGGAATTTGTTTCCCTTGACCACAAATATATGATTGTGAGCTTTCTAATTTAATGGGTGTCTATTGGCACATAATTGATTGTCTGCTTTTACATGTAAAAGCAATGGTTTGAACAAAAAACAAACATTTCTCGCCGTGAATATGGCCTATGCTGCCGACAGCGCAAAGCAATCACCAATCAAACACTGAACTAACCAAACCGTGCTCTATCCTAGCAATGCCAAGCACCAGGCTAGGTAGTGACAAGTATCCATTGTGTATGTCATTGGTTTGACTCGGGCAGGATTCAAACTCCCTACCTTCCGCACGGGAAGCCTGCGCTCTTATCGGTTTGGTCATGTCTGGCCCCCATTCATTGAAGAACAGTCACAGAGTGAAGCTGGGTCCTCAACTTCTCCCATATTGACCGCTCTTGGCGGACTCATGCATTTTTACCCAAGGCTGAAACCCCTTGAACGCATTGGCTGTCGCGTAGATTCCATGGCCTTATGACAAGAATGTTTTAATCTTAACCTTCAAGCCCAGCAATTTTATGCACACGGCAAAATTAAATCTGCATATTTTCACTTCAAATAGCTTCAAAGATAGTGATTTATAACGAGTGACTTCAAACTGAAGCAAGGAGATATTGACGATCAACATAATATATTTATCTGAAAATGTGACAGAAATTCAAAACCATCACACTATGCAACTTTAATGGGAAAACAAAAGGGGGAAGCAGGTTTTTTTAGATGCAACAACTCACCAGAATGTAAATCTAATTTACATCTGGTAGATATTTGATGTACGCACTCGAGTTGTTGAAGATCTTGCTGGTACTCCTTCAAGTTATTAATCTTTGCTGTCTGGTCCATATCTAGTTGTCTACCGCCGTCTAGTTGCTTTTGCAAAATCTTTATCTGAAAAGAAAAGAAAAAAAAGTGTTAACGAGAAGAAAACGATGACAATTAGATATTAATGTAATTCAAGCGCCATCATTAATAAAGCTGCATAATCTGAGGGAAGAAGCACATTTTCGAAACCAAGACACTTAACCAGATTCGATCTTACATATCCACCTTAGGCACTCATTCATTAAACATGTACTGTTGCACAGTCCACGGTCCATACCCATTTTGGCATATCAAATTCCACTTTCCAAGACCCTTTCCAGTGCAAAATTCTAGGATGTTTTAAAAATATATATTTTTTAAAAGTACCCTAAAACACGGCCGTATTCATAGTCGATTCATATTTTATGATGTGAAGTGTAAATAAACATAAAAAATAACGACGAACATATGTAATTTTAATATGAAAACCAAGAGGCAGGACAACGAACCCACAAAAATCACTTTAAGTACAACACATCATTAACTAATGATGGTTGGTTGTTGGAGTTTTATGTCCTGGCAACATCTAAGGTCATATCAGGACCATTTTCTAATGAATAAAGTACATATCCGCAAAACACACCAAGTATTTGTGATTAACAAATAATATAGGTAATAACAAAATATTGTCATGATTTTCCAGCTACTTTCCAGGCTTGGAATCCTGAATTATCAAATTCCCGAACTTTCCACGTTTTCTACCACTCATACCAACCCTGTAGAATGAATATTAAGTAAATTAAATTGTTTTAAAACAGAAAATACCTGTCATTGATCACCAAATATAATTATGTAAATGGTACGGTAGGAACTCAAAACCACCGGACTATGCAGCATAATATTTTACTTCTTTTTTTGTAATTTGACATTTAATATCATATGATAACAATAACCATTGAAGATGAAAAACAACAATCAGAATTTAATTCGGACTCATTGATTTGATGAAGTTGAATCAAAATCGGAAGCTGAATAAAACAATATGCCAAATAATAAACATTTTGGGAAACAAAGTCGGTAGAAAGTACCAATAAATAGGGAACCAATGAAAATATCTTGATAAATGAAAACTACCCCGTACGATCATGTTCATGCGTTTTCCGCTTTTGAAGTGATCATTATCTTTAACATACAAAAAGGAAGGTCTTTAAGAGGTTAGAAAAACATGTTCTTCTCCGTATTGAAGCAAGCCTATTTAACCTTACATAATTCTATAAAAGTGTCGTGAGGTGCACTGACCTCTCGAGGTCAAATGTCACATGCAGACAGGCGTAGGTTGAGTGCATCAGGGAGAGGCTAGTGTTTTAGACACTATACCCGAAACGGCAAGAAGTGTGGGTTCAAATCCCACTCTAGGCACAAGGTACCCATTCGTAAGGCCACCTCCCGTGACAAAAGCATTAAATTAACAAAAATCAAAAGACTGGCCTAGATTTGATCATACATATCGCGCTTAGATATTGGTGCACTCATTAAACATGCATTGCCCTTCGGTATTCCTGCACCACGTTACTCTGCTCGAAAACAGGCAAACAAAGCCTATGCCCAACATTTTGGTGTGCACATCAAAATTCATTTGGCATGTTTTCAATTCAGATATGGGTCGTTTTCAGAAACTGTGTACCACTTTTGTGACATGGAAACCAAAAATGAAAACATTCTAAATAATAGAAGAAAACATTCCAAATAATAACAGAATCCATATTCTATGCAGATTTATATGTTGTGCAGATATGTCAGTTGAAATTTCCTTTTTTATTTTGATCTTAAACAAATTGAGAAATTTGTTAAAATTAACTGTGTAACATCCATCAATGACTGAGTGTCTATTGACACATAATTGATTGTATGCTTTTACATGTAAAAGCGATGGTCTGAACAAAAACCAAACAGTTCTCGCCATGAATATGGCCTATGCTGCCGACACGACCTAAAGCACCCACTAATCAATCCAATCAATCCATCAATGACATAATTTTAACACACACAATAAATTCAAAGATTTGATTGATTACAGTTAAGCAAAGAGATGGTGTCTTACAAGAAAAAGGTTTGTCGATATGCACATTTAAAAAATCAAATAAGCATATTCTGGAAACATTTTATCGGATAGATTAAATACATGTAGTATTGCTAACATACTTAATACGCAGTCAACAATAACAAGTTGACTTACTAACCCCCCCGCCCGCCCACAAAAAAGGTAAAAATCATTGATTTGATTGATTGATGGTTTCTTTACGCCGTGTCCGCAGCATAGGCCATATTCAGTCAATATCATTAACAAGGTAATGTGGAAACCAAATATGCGGTACACAGCTTCTAAGAATGACCCATATCTCCTAATCTAATGCTTTAAAATAAAAGTTATTTCAATTCCAAGGAATGCAAATTTTGTTTTGTTTTTGTTTGGGGTTTACATGCTTAGCAACATCTAAGGTCTTATCAGGACGGATACCGACTTGTGACAGTGCGCACTCATGACAACTTTATAGTGCTGCTCCACTGGGTGACCAGGCCGCCAGCAGCATGACCTGATATCCCACTCAGTCACATTATCCTGACACTGAGCAGACCAGTCCCTGCCCTATCCTAATAATGCCGAGTGCCTGGCTAGGAAGCGACAAGTATCATTTTTTAAGTCATTGGTTTTACTCGACCAGGGTTCAAACTTACGATCCCACGATCTACCAACACGGGAGACAGACACTCTAACCCATTCAGCCATCCCATCTGGTTACATGCTAGCAACATATCAAGATGAGTACTGACTTGTGACAGTGCACACTGATTGTGACTTTATAGTGCTGCCTAGTGGGAGACCAGGCTGCCGGCACCATGATGCGATTTCTCAGTCATATTATCCTGATCCTGAGCTAACCAATCCTTGCCCTATCATAGTAATGCTGTGCAAAAGGCTAGGTATAAACTAGATACAAGATTCACCCCATACTGCTGCAGTAGAGGTGCAAACCAACCCTATGTAAAAGCTGTCGAAAAAATGGGTCAATGAATTGAGAGCCTAATTTCACAACCTAAGAAGCAACAATTATTCTTTACATGTCTTATTGATAGCCCGCTACCTTTGAGTTGAAAAATATAATATAATATCTAGTTTAATGCAATTTAAAAGTGAAATCGACGGCGTTCTGTGGCCGCCATCTTGTCTTTTTGCATTCTCTCCCATTTCACCAACTCTGTGCCTATATGGGTAGTCATTTGATACTGGAGCCACAGTTTCTAGGTCATGTTCCATACTAAAGCTATTTTCTCCCGTATTTAGACTACGTTGTCATTCACCTGTATACTACAAGTACCGGGTGAATCTTTTATCTAGGTAGAAACAAGTACCAATTTCTTGTCATTGATTTGACTTGGCCTGGATTCTAACTCCCGACCTTCCACATGGGAAGCCTGCACTATACCAATTGGGCCATCGCATCCGGTCTGACAGGATGGCACAATGCGTTGAGCACTTCCTTCCCATGTGGCAAACTGCGAGTTCAAACGCCAGGTGAGTTATTATAATGACTTTAACAAATATTTGTTTGGCTACCTAGCCTGGTGCTCGGCATTACTAGGATAGCACAAGGAGCAGTGGAATGAGGAAGACAAATTGTCTGTGAATGAAAATACTCTGCTTAATCAATAAACGTAAAAACATTTTTAAAACATGAGAAATTAATATGAAGATTTGCTTTAATTAGAATTATTATAACTACAAACCTCGTTTACTTTCTTCCTTAGCTTTCGAATTGCCTTCATTCTGTCGTCAATTCCCATCTGATGCCCATTCAATTGCAAATCACCTAAAATGACACACATCAGCAGAAGTTGTGAGTAAAAAGTGGTTCATGAAAAACTAGCCAATGAGCAACTGTAACTACAATTTTGAATGCAATATGAAACTTACGGCATGGCAAAGCAATGACCATGAACCATATAATGTTGGGGAGTGAGGGGGTAGGGGGAATACAATCGGAGCATCAAAATATCAAGAAAACGACCCAAACTGACAAAATAATTTCAGATTTTTAGTTTCAAATCAGACACTGCGCCATCAAGCATGTCAGAATCTAGGAGCCTCGGACTAGATCTGAAAGCGAAAAATGAATGGCCCACTGATGGAGGGGTGACTTCATTCAGTGAGTTCAACTACCACTACCCCGCAGTGGTGGTCTTGGGTGGCTGACTCAGACCTGTGCACCCGATCTTGCAGCTTTCACTATTGTCAAAGTAACTTTCCGTATTTGTGAATGACTGTCACTGACACTCTTTCAGGTAATGGGGACCTTTCAGTTTGCATAACTCTCTCATCAGATGGCGCACCATGCCAGTCTCTGTAATGCTTTGGTTGGATAGAACTTAGAAGTAGTTCCTTTTATTATCAAGTGTGTGTAAATATGAGGGGGTGTATTTGGGTGTAGGTGGATGTGTAGGGGTGCGTGGTGGGGGTGTAGGGGTGTTGTGAGGATTTGGGTTTGTGTGGTAGTGGTGGTGGTGGGGGGGGAGGGTGTAGGAGTGTGTGGTAGATGTGTATGGTGGGTGTGTGGTGGGGGCGTATGTTTGTGTGGTGGAGGTGTAGGGGTGTGGTGAGGAGTTTGGTGTGTATGTGTGGATTTAGGGGTGTATGGGTGTGGTGAGTGGGTATGGTGTAGGTGTGTATGGTGGGTGTGTGGAGGGGGGCATATGTTTGTATGATGGGTGTGTTGTGGAGGTGTAGGGGTGTGGTGAGGATTTTGGTGTGTGATGGGGGTGTGTGGGGATTTAGGGGGTGTGGTGGTGTGGTGTATGGGTGTGGTGGGGGTGTAGGTGTATGTGGTGGGGGTGTAGGTGGTTTGTGGTGGAGGTGTACAGGTGTCTTGCCGAGCGGCACCTCACAATCTTTAGCATCCCTAAACCCCCCACCACACACCTACACCCCTACAACAGCCCTAAACCCTCACCGCACACATCTATACCCCCTACACTCCATGACACACACCTATACCCCCCAGTGCCCCTTACACCCCCAAACCCCCACCACACACTTACACTCCCAACCACACCCCTAAAACTTCACCACACACCTACACCCCCACACACCTACACCCTTCTATCCAACCATGATGGCCGACTTGGACCGGGAACGGGTGCTGCCACTAAGTGTATAGCGAGAGAAATGGCTCATGAAGGCCGTAATCGATTAACACAACCCGAGCGACTCGGGTCACCCGAGCGACTCGGATCACCCAAGCGACTCGGGTCACCCGAGCGACTCGGGTCACCCGAGTCATCAGAATTTGAAATGGAACACTGCGAGTAGAGTCGACCAAATACATGTGCCGTGTGCAAAACGATCCGACCCAAGTAACCCACCCCTTAGCTAGGGTTGGCTAAGAGCAATGACGTCACATTTGCGCTGGTACTATCCTGCAAGAATACAGCTACTAGTACCAGTCATACATGCTTTTTTTTTTAAATAACTTAGATTAATGAAATGGAAATATAGCTAAACTAGACCATCATAAAATACTTTAAATCCTATTTTGCTGTAGTTTTATCGGTTATTTAAAAAAATTAATAAATTGTCCACCCGAGCGCGGAGAAGCGTATTCGATTATTCGACCCGAGTCTGTAGGATGTGCGCATGCACCAAAAAGTGGCTTGGGTGACCCGAGTTGATTACGCCCGAAAGGTCCCCATTGTATGCGCGGGACCGACGCCATATTGTCTCAATGGACGCTTAAATTGCTACCACCGTGAACTATTCAAATCTGCAGGACTGCCGACTCCCACGCCACCTAGCGCTCAGTCGCATAGAATGTTGTAAGCAGTATTCGAATCATTTCGTCCTTGGCATCTGAACCAACAAGACATGTACGACAGACTCACTAGATTCACGGTCCCACCCAGCTCAAGATTCTAGGGTTAAGCTGCAGTGAACCTGGAACATCAAATGGCTCAAACAACATCATCTGTAACACGTCAAAAGAAGAATACGTGCCAATATATACATGTCCGGCTGGTGTTTTCAATTACATAACATCCAAAAGCAAACTTTCTGCTTCATAATAAGCCCATTTCAAAACCACATGTTTATTACACTGTAAGTTTTTTGAGACTGGTGATTCCATAATGAAACAAACAAATATGTATTTCCATATTTAGTGTTCGATTTCTTAACAAATACGGAAGAATACGGAAGGTGCACAGGTATGTGTAACTTATTGGTTAGACTGACTTTAGGGATCGAACCCATGACCTCCTGCACAGGAATCCCAGCGTTCTACTATTTACTATTCCCATCCGCCCAGGTGCATCCCTGTATAAGCTTACCTAGTTCTTGGGGTAAGTCGCCCTGGCCAATATCATGATTCATCAGGAGTCTTGACTGCCCAATTGACGCTGCGATTCGACTCAGTCCTTTCGGCATTGTAACTTGTAAAAATAAACAATATCCATGAATACACGCCTTCATCTAATAAAGCACACTGTCCGGTCAACATTCCTAAACGTGTTTACAGCGGTTAATCCGGCACCCCCGATCTCGCAGCTTTCAGTACAGTCAAAGCTATTTTTCCAAATTCTTGAATAATTTTAGCAACACTTTTGTGAAAAATAAACAATTACATAATATTCACAAGCAAATTGTCCACGCATCCCACAACAAAGACAACACAATGTACAATGCTCAAATGTTCTACTGCAAAAAAAAAAAGTTGAATCCGTAACGAAACAAACAAAATCAGTATTTGCGAATTCAGTGTTCGATTCTGTAATAAATACGGAACAAAAGAGGGTGTGCAGGTCTCTTCAATGTTGATACGCGGTTTTGTGTACGGTAAATTAAAAGTTTGCATAAAGCTGCGAACACACTGGACGTGTATCTCGTGCGTGCGTCAAAAATCTAAATGTATGTAATAAAGAGAACCCGAACACACTGGCGCGTGCGTTTCTCGCGCATGCGTCACGAATCGCTTTTGGAGCGATTATTTACGCTTGACGCGTGGTAATGCTTGGCTTTTGACCGACTTTGCGTGTGTCTCTGTCTGTGTGTGTCTCTGTGTGTGTGTGTGTCTGTGTGTGTGTCTCTGTGTCTGTATGTGTGTCTCTGTGTGTCTGTGTGTGTTTCTCTGTGTCTCTACGTGTGTGTCTCTGTGTCTGTATGTGTGTATCTGTGTATGTGTGTGTGTGTGTCTCTGTGTCTGTATGTGTGTCTCTGTGTCTATGTGTGTGTCTCTGTGTGTGTCTGTATCTGTGTCTCTGTGTGTGTCTCTGCATCTCTGTGTGTCTCTCTGCGTGTGTCTGTGTGTCTCTGTGTGGGATGGAGGGAGGGAGAGAGAGAGAGAGAGAGAGGGAGGCAGGGAGGGAGAGTGTCTGTGTGTGTCTCTCTCAGAGACACACATAGAGACAGACACACACATAGAGACACACACACACAGAGACACACACACAGAGACACCGAGAGGGAAAGAGGGAGGGAGATTGTCTGTGTGTCTCTCTCAGAGACACACAGAGGCATAGAACACACAGACACAGATTCACACACACACAGAGTAACACACACACAGAGACACACACACACACACAGACACAGGGAGGGAGAGAGGGAGGGAGGGAAGGAGGGAGAGTGTCTGTGTCTCTCTCTCAGAGACACAGACACACAGAGTCACACACACACAGAGACACACACACAGACAGAGACACACACAGACACAGAGTAACACACACACACATACAGGAGGGAGCGAGGGAGGGAGAGTGTCTGTGTGTCTCTCTCTCAGAGACACACGCACACAGAACACACAGAGTCACACACACAGAGTCACACACACACAGACACACCGAGACACACACACACAGACACAGAGTAACACACCCTGGTCGAGTCAAACCAATGACGCATACGCCTGGCAGACGCATCCAGTGTGTTCGCTATTTGCGCGCGAGAACCGCATGACGCTCGCTTGTACTTTACGCACACCCGACGCACGCGTCCTGTCTGTCCGCAGCTTAATGGGGAAAAAAGCCACACCAGCTCCTTATAACTGTCAAAACTAGCCCTATCGCCTCAACCCCCAACTTTCTACCTCCACAAGGTGCACTATCACAGCTTCTTCCCCCCCCCCCCCCCCCGTCATTTTATTGCCCTGAATAACACACTGCCAGAGCCGAGGCCCTGTGATCCCAGCCCTAATGACAAACACTGTTACACACTAAATGGATTAAACAATATTGTTAGGCCCGCCAACATTGCGTTTAAGCACAATCGTAGCATCCTGTGTGGAAACAGGCTAATAAAAGATTCCCACCACCAGCGTGTCCCCTCTGGTGTCAGTGACAAGAACAAACGTTGTTTAGTGCACATGCTCCACGGAAAATATCGATCATACCGTCCTCTCGCGTGACAATCCTGTTGAGCGGTTCGCTGTCGCTAGAGCAGGTGCTGCCTGGTGACATGGTCAGACTCTGGCCAGTTGGACTGCTCTGGTACTGTGTGCTCATTCGTGCGCGACCACGCCCCAATGCGATCGCATTCTGTTTTCGGGCCGGACCCGAGCCAATGGAAGAGTCTGAGGAATTGCCCTCACTCGGAGCCTTGAGGACATCCCTGCTGACATCACGGAGAACGCTGGCCCGCCCGCGGCCAATCTCAATGAGTGCCTGCGGTACTGATGGCACCGAGATTCTATGTCCACGCCCAATGGCGCTGAGGAACACCTGAAACACATACACACGTGTAATTTAATGCACAAATTAAAGTTCTTCTATAAAATGTTGATATGGCTCATGGATAAAAATTGGACCTGAAGATTGACTGAAATGCATTTTCACACAGGTCCTGAAGTAGCCAACTACAGAAATGTACACGGGATAACAGACCCAAAAGACTGACAGTGGAATGTAGTTTTTTCAACCAGGCCTGATGGTAACCAAAAGAAGAATGCGAACATGAGAATTTACCCTGAAGACTGACAGTAAAATGTACATATTTTTCAACCAGGCCATGTGGTTACTGCAGAAATGCACACCTTTTAAAAAATAATAAAACCAGGCCATGTGGTAACTGTGCAGAAATGTCATCATCATCATGCTGTCGGTCGCGATGCGACAAAGACTGCTTTCACTACTTGACTGCCGCTCTCCATTTAGCTCTCTGTACACATACTTTAAAAAACAAACTTGGCCATAGAATTGACCATGAAGACTGACAGCTAAGGCATTTATACATCAAATAACAGTCGAGAGAAGCGCCACTTCTGTGCGGTGGTAATAAAGGGAACCAGTCCAGAACCCGGCTGGCAGTTCAAATGAGGCATACAAGGAATACTAGCATAATGCCTGAAACACCCACATACTGGCTCACCGTGAGCACAGGCCCAATGTTAATTTCAAAGTCTAGTGACAAAGGATTGATGGTCATTAATCATTTCAGCCGATCTTTTCAAAGTAGACTGCACAATTTGATCTACAATTGATGCACCTCATAACAAAACAAAATAACATTTTGAAAAACCGTTCTGAACCAAGTAATTAACCTTTGGCATCCCACTGGGCTTCGCTGTCGGTGTATGAGCGGTGGCACCAGCCATCGCTTTAGGCATGGTTTGAGGCACTCGAGGCGGAGTGTGAAATGGCTCCCAATTAGCATCACGTGCAGTCATGTCATCGAATGAGTTATCCTGACCAGCCAGCCAACCCTCCACATCCGCGACCGGCCTAAGAACGTGATAGTTAGCACACGGACATGTCAACAATAGCAGAAATGGATGCTTATCTAGACAAATAACCATTTCTAATTCTTGTGAAGATTTCACTTTTAAGTTTAAAGCGTACTACTACCCTCAAAACTTGCACACTTACTTATTATAGATCGATTGATTGATCATTTTAAGTGGTATAAGCAGCAAAGGTAAGCAGAATTTATGCTGATAATGTAATTTATGTACAAAATGAATCCATCAATTAAATACTAATATAAAAACTCACATGTATTTCTTTTTTTAATGAAAGGAAAACATATATACGTAAAAAGACGGTATAATTCATCCCCAGTGGGAGGCACGTTGGTCACATGTTGGCTCGAAAAACGCTCACACAACATTTGCAGAATGTCAGTGAACGTTATTCATACATTGTCAATATGCGGACTGTGCAGTTCCGCCGCATTGACTTACGACTAGCGTATATCGACATATGTCTGATGTATACATAGCGTTTGCCTAACGTATAAGACATGTCGCCGTACGTTGACAATTTTGAACATGCTCAAAAGAATGTTGGTGCCTTGGCGCATGACAGCGTATGCTTCACGTACCCATACCGTATCTCGACGTACACCAACATGTTCAACAATAACTGCCAGGAGCGCCAATGTAGCCTGTGTTACCGGTTTTCGCGGGAGTTGTCCGTCTCATCTATATACACGCTCTTGTTACAGAACTATTCCCCCCCCCCCCGACTTGATCCTTACCTTCCTATCCGGAAGATGAAGTAATAACTAATAATTAATCAAATGCTTTAAATGGAGTTCCACTGGTAAAAAGAACCCCACTTATTTTGAAGTCCGATGGTTTTGAGTTTCGGTCATTTTCTAAGTGTTATAATCCACCATACTCTAGTTTGAAATAACTTTTATTTGAAGTGGCCAACTTTTGAGATATTTTAGGTGCCAACATGCAAAATTTTAGCAAGCAGACAAGACACAGTAGGATTCTGCAGCAACAGGTTCCATTAAATTGCCTCAGTGTTCACTTCTACGTAGCAACAAATGTTTAATAAGTGCACCAGTATAAGTAAGATATGTAGGATTAAATCCAGATAATTGTTTTGGTTTTAAAAATGTTATGTTTTCATCGGACTGTGCAGCTTTAAATACAAATAAGTACTCATTGGTGAGAAGTGCAATTTTTATATATATTTTTTATTCTAAATGTAGGCATACGAGAAAGTTTGATCAAAATACCTTTTGTGTTTCGGCTTACCCTTGGGAAGCACAACCTTGAAACCATCTGAGCCCAGTTTCATCGTAACATGTGGTCCTGTATCGTCTGCGAATAAAATGTAAACGAAGTGTGGAAATATAAGCGAAGCATGGAAAAGGTGTGGGCCGCCCCATGAGCGGTTATATAAGTACCAGGATATGTGGCGAGAGGTCAGATTTGTTCGTTGGGGGCTTCATGTCCTAGCAACATCTAAGGCCATTATGAGGATCGTGCATACTTGCGACAGTGCACACTCATGACGACTGTATACCGTTTCCCCACTGGAAGATCGAGTCGCCAACACCATGATGCGATGTCACATTATCCAGATACTGAGCAAAACAGTCCTATTAATGCCAAGCACCAGACTAGATAACGACATGTCTCAATTTTATGTCATCGGTTTGACTCTCGGACGTTTACCAATTCAACTGCCACATCCCGTCAACCTCTTGAGAGAATAAGCCGGGTACTCACTGAACATTAGTTTTTCCGATTTTATTCGTTTCCATTAATTATTATGGTTTATATTGCATTTCTGATCAAGACGATGTGGAGGCTCGCACTGTCAATATTACAAAGGAAAAGAATATAACTTTGGCCAGTAGTTTCGCGGATTAAGACTAAGTGGATGGGGTTCAGGAGTCACTGTTTTAAATCCTTTGAAGTTTATACAAATGCCATTGATTGCATTTACTTCTAGACAATTCTAAATCTAGAGACATATAGGTTTAGAACTAGATATGCACGCCTAGAGTTGCTACTTTATTTGATGCCTGTGGTTGCATTTCTGATCAAGAAGTTATGACATCAGACATACACAATCAGTTTCACTTTTTATATATATATTTTTTTGTAAATATAGTTTATTCATTGAATAAAGTCTTTTGTCATCATCATGGCACTGGTCTTCCAGTCATGTGACAATACAGTTATTTACAAAATATGTATATGTAGTCTGATATTGTCATCAGCAGCTAGCTCAAGTCAGCTGAAATAACAATATTAATCATTCCAAGACTTACATATGGTTTAGTTTGACAATTCGCATATAAAATAGAAGTTATGTTGTATACATACATACTTAGATACATACGTGTGTATGTATTAGACCGTTATATTACGGAGTGATTAGGTGCATAGTTTTCCATCACAGGTTTGGATGCCTACTGTGTTGTGAATTGCATAACTATCATGTTGTTGGAGATAGCATTTTGAGATGGAGTGTTAGTAGAATGGTTTGTTTATTCTGTTAGATAGAGTGTGGTTAGCTTGTAGAGTTATGCTTAAAAGGTTAATACCTGGGGTGTTTTTGACTGCATGAAGTAGCTTGAGTAAGTAGGTTGTTAGTAATGATGGGATAAACTATGCTTGGAGGATTGTACATTTCAGTCATTTAGTAGTCTAGTACAGTCTTTAATAGTGTCTATGTCTATAGCAATACTACCACACTGATATACATTTTCTGAATTTGCTGGGCAAATAATTTGTACGGTGGATTACTTGGTTTGTTGGCAGCAGGTAAAGGAGCGCGTGGGGTGGTGTTGGCCATAGGTGCTTATAATAAATATGGCGACCTCATCACTAGGCCTGTAGAAGGGCCTGATTAGCTTGGTGGATTCTTACCAGGTTCTTGAATTCTAGTTGTGTTTGTGCATGTCTAATTCTGACTGGGAGTTCATTCCACAATTTGCTGCCTTTGTAGATAGGGGGCTCTTGTCAGTCTATTTGTGAATGGTTTAGGAACTTTGAGGAGTGTGGCATCCCCCTGCCAGGTAACTCTGGTAGTATGGTCTATGTAGTTTTCATCCTTGGCTCTGATAAACATAAGAGATAGCAGATGTGCATCTCTCCTTTGGCTCAGGTATGTGATATTAGATCTACAGTGCATCTCATTCACTGAGAGAACTTTGCCCCTATATACTGTTCTAAGAGCTCGGTTTTGGGTTCTCTGTAATTCAGTCATGAGCAGAGAAGTAAAACAAATTAGCTGATTGTGGGAGTATGCCTCAAAACTCGGCCAAAGGCCGAGTACGGGGGGAGGGTGTAGGGAGGGGGGCCACCCCCCGCAAAAATTGTTCTCCTCAGATTTACATGTATCTCGTGAACAGCCCAGGAAGCATTTAATTGGCAGAAATCAGCCAATTGGCAGGAAATGCTCATGCCTGGTAATTTATTTTCTTGTTGTTTTGTTAAAAGGCCATAGATTAGATCATTATAATCTATTATTGGCAGCATAGTTGTCTTATACAGTTTGAGCGCTGTGTTCTCACTCATGTAACATCTTATTTTTCTAAAGGTTGCCATTCTCATACCTAGAATTTGGTTCAGACCCGATAGTTGCTGGTTCGCATTCAGTGTAGAGTCAAGTGTGGTTCCTAAGTATTTGTACGAGTTCACTTCTCTTAGCACTGCATTGCCTATACATAGATCTATATTTTGTCCTAGAGATTTTGTTCCAAATATCATATTTTCTGATTTTTGTATTTAAAGTTGCATGGTCTGATGAAATATTTATTTTTCAAAACCAAAACATGTATCTTAATTTGATTATATGTATCCATTTTAGATATTGGTGCATTAGCAAGTGATTTGGTAAGGCATATATAGAATAATAAGTGAATTTACTACCTCATCCTACTTTGAGAAACACATCACACAAGGAAGCCATTAACCAATTAGGTCAATCTCGTGGCCAGTAGCCTTGACCCTCATTCCAAGTACCTAGTCAGGTTCCAGGATGTCCAGTGGTAGTATTGCAGGCACCATAGCCTGGATTGATATAAAGTTGCAATACTTATGAGGTGCTTTCCCCATTTATAAATGCTTTGTTTAAGTTGTCTTACATGTCATAGATGTTATCAAATAACTATTGACTCAATACTTTTTTTAATGTTCACTGATGCAATTGTGATAATTAAGCAAGTGACATGCTAGAAAAGCAGTCCAATAAGAACAACACATAGTTAAGGTCAAACAAAGAATGGACACAACACATGCAAACATAAGAAACAACACATGAAGCCAACTGAGTATGCATTTTGTTTTTATAAATGCCTTATTTAAGTTGTCTTACATGTCATAGATATTATCAACTAAATTTGACTCAATACTTATTAAACAAACAGAAAATGTTCACTGATGCAATTGTTATAATTAAGTAAGTGACATGCTAGAAAAGCAGAACAATAATTAATAACGACACATAGTTATGGTCAAACAAAGAATGGACACAACACCTGCCAACATAAGAAACGACACATGAAGCCAACTGAGTATCCACTTTGTATGTTTTTATAAATGCTTTGTTTAAGTTGTCTTACATGTCATGGATGTTAGCAAATAAATATTGACTCAATACTTATGAAAAGAAAAGTTCACTGGTGAAATTGTTATAATTAAGCATGATTATTAGTTTGAACATTTTGGGAAATTTTGTTCATAAAATACTATATTGAATATTGTGAGTCTCATATGTTATATACAAGATATTACTATTAATTGTTAAGTTCTGGGTTTAATGCTTTTCAAATCGGCTTGATAGTTGACTAATATTCACCAAGTCGACTTCTGGGTATTGCTATATATTTTACCATGTATTTATTGCACTCATATATTATATGTATTTCACTGTATTAACCATGCCTTCCACCATAGTTGTTTCATCAATAGCTGATACCCTGTCATTTAAATTTAAAAAGTAACATTATGCAAGTAACCAAGAAATATGACCCACCATAGTTGTACTACTGAAAGATGGTCGGGTAGTTTATTCTAACATTAGGCAAATAATAGGTTATTCTAACATTTAGGCAAATAATAGCTGAAACGGTTAAATATATATATATATTTCGGGTCTTTTGGAGATTTTAAATTAACAGACTAGATTTTAAATTAACACAATATCATTTAAATTAATACTATAATATATTATTACATAGTCAAATCGAAACCTTTTTCTGATCTGATACATCTAGGTTGGAATTTGCCAATTCAACCTGGGATGGTAAATGGATAGCCTATAAACTAATATATTATAAGATAAATTACAATTTCCTCTGCTACTCACCCTATCCTAGGATAGGGTGAGTAGCAGGGGAAATAGGAAGATAACATTTTCTGTGACTGAAAATTCACCAGCTTAATCAACTGATGTACAAAAAACATACACACACAGATTTTCAGTCTAACATTGTCCCATCTGAGTTGGAAATATGAGATCAAATGTAAGTATGTGGTTTGTTTAAAAAAGAAAAAGAAGAAAAAAAAAAGAAGCTTCTTCAGACCATGCAGCTCTAAAACATGGTTCGAACACATGGGTTCAAATCCCATGACCTACTACGACTTACATTAGTAGGTCAGCCCACGTCACATCACATACTAGAAAATGCTAGGTGACCAGGCTATTTTTTATTTAGGTCATTCTACATCACGTGGTCATCGCGAGATGTCAATAGTCATCATAGCGACAGGACTTTTGGCAAGCTTGTCAAAAGTATTTTGGGTTCTTTCAGCTCAAATTACTTAAAACTAGCCATTTTTCATCAAAATGACTCCAGACTAATGATTAGTAGGTCATAATGATCAAATTGATATATTTATCTAAAAAATAAGACAAAAATTCAATCGCGATCAGACTATGCAACTTTAAGCTAAGTTTGTTATCAGCACACCAAATATTGACCTTTTTTTAACACCTTGTTTACCATAGTAGCTGCCAGAATGTTTTTCTTGTGCACTGTGAGGACAGTACCATCTGCAAAAAGTGTGAAATTAGCACTGGCAGACAGCAATGGTAGGTCATTAATAAATATCAGAAAGAGTGGTCCCAAAGTGGAACCTTGGGGCACTCCTGTTCTGACAGTTCTCGTGGAGGATTCTGTATTATTCATTTTTGTGACTTGTCTGTTGTTTAGGTAGTTGGATATGAACCGACATGATCTTTTTCCTAGTCCAACTCTTTTGATCGGACATAGCAGGATTTTGTGGTCAATTGTATCAAAAGCTTTCTTGAAATCAAGAAAAACAGCTATTGTAAGCAAACCTCTCCCTGTGTTAATCAACAGTTCATCCATTAATGAGGCTATGTTAGCTTCTATATCAACAAAGTAATTGTTGATCTCTTCTGCTAGTTGAATGTCAGGTATTGTTTCACCAGTGCTGTCGTTTATTAGATTACTGATTTTTGGTTTGGGATCAGGCTCTATTTGACTGTCCTGATATGACCTTAGATGTTGTTAGGATGTAAAATGACAACAAACAAACTATTTGATCTAGTTCATACCAAAATTTCTTGGGGTTTTGGTTGTGTATAATGCTTGGTAAAGATAGTACCTTGATTTTGCCTTTCGAACCTCAGTCCTGGCCTTTCTAGGTATGCATTTGGCTATGAATGTATCCCCTGGGTCTTTGGTTAATTCAGCCTTTTGGCAAAAGTAGTCCCGATCTCATTGTAGTTCTTGTAATTCATCATTTAAGTATTTAGCTATGTTTTTTCTTGTTCTCAGTCCAATCAATGGGCAAAGTTTGTCAGCAGCTCTATTAAGTATAGCTTCTAACATGTCCCAGCACTTGTTCGGATCTTGCTCTCAAAATATTTCATTGGTAGCAAATCCCCGTAATGTGGTTAAGAGGTCCTCATACTAGTCATAGGTGCAGTTTCTATATGTGCGGCCCCAGTGTGATGTGGTTTGTTCGTTATTCCTTGTTTTTTTCCTTGATTATATAAATAGGTTTGTGATCACTTATGTTGTAGTTGAGGACACTGGCTGCAGTACAATATTTTATATTTGTAAAAGCCAGGTCATTTGTTGTATTTGAGATTTGTGTGCTTCTAGTAGTTTTGTTAATCATCTGTTGCAGTTCACGTTCTGTGGCAAATTGTCTCATGATGTTGGCTGATGGTTGACTTTTTGCATTGTAATCTGCATTGTAATCACCAATGAGAAGAGTTTCATATTTGTTAATGTCTATAATTTGTTTCATGGCTGAGCTTAGTCCGTCAAAAGCTTCCTGCATATTCCCATTTGGGGGCCTATATACATTACCTATTAGAATTTTCTTTGTTCGTGGTCTGGTGATGACTGCCCACTGTAATTCTGTAGTTCCATTTGAAATATTGTGGTTGGCATAGTTTTCAGTGTCTATTTGCAGTAGAATCCTAGGCCTCCATCAGCATGACTTGGCCATTTGGAAGCTTTGTTTGCCTGTCAAATCTTAGGAATTGATTTTTATTATTGTTATTGTTATTATTATTATTATTGAATATTCACTGTATGTATTGTATTCAAAGGTTATCCAATTGCCATTGCAATCGCTGCACTTGCTTTTAAAGTTGACCAGTAACCCAAGTTTCAACTGAATGCATATAATCAGCAGAAAAGGTATGTTGCAAATACTGGATATGGAATACAGAATGTAGGTCACTAGGTCATACAAGTCAAAGTACGCACCATTGTCCCAGCACTCAGTGTTTCTGATAACGAAGTCTTCCTTAACGGGAGCAACATCTACAATGTACAAAGAACACATTATCTGACAAATATTTGATTATATTCGGAAACCAGTAGCTGCTATACTGAAAAAGATAGGTTGGTCGGTTTAGGGTTACCCTTTTTCGTCTTTGACAAAATTATTAAATCAATTTAAAGTAGGTACAAAGGTACAATAAAAATAGGTTGTGACAAGAATTTGATTGATTGGTGGCTGAATGCTTAACCAAAAAATGTGCATGGTTGTTTTTTGGAGTTTCACGTCCTGGCAACATTTAAGATCATATCAGGATGGGAACGGATTTATTACAGGGTACACTTATGGCAACTTTATAGTTTGTCCCACTGGGATACCAGGCCGCTGACACAATGATCTTATTTCCCACTCATTATCCTGACATTGAGCTAACCAGTCATTGCCATATCCCAATAATGCCGAGTACCAGGCCTGGTAGCAACAAGTATCAATTTTGTAAGTCATTGGTTTGACTCGACCAGGATTCGAACCGCCGACCTTCTACACGGGAAGCCTACGCTCTACCGATTCGGCTATGGCGTCTGATACTTCATGGTAGCCATGTCCCTTAGATACTTGAGTAGAGAATCAAATCCCTTTATTGATACTGATTCACCTTGCTGTGTTCGAATCCCATGAAAGTGCAACTTAAACCAATCATGCTTCACACACTGCTGACGATCTAAAATTCAAAGATTGGGGTGATCAAAAAGAAAAAAATCAAAGACTCTTACGACAGTGATACTCTTGTTGGCTAATCACGATACAAAGAATATATGCCACGGCAGAGTATTGGTAAATTCCATGTCTGTTAGTGTTATGTAACCTGACATGCCGTTTGACGAAGTCACTGCCAACTAAATTAATGTTGCAGTCTCTTGGTTTCTACCTTCTCATTATTATATTATGTTGATTATTACAATCTACTGCACTTTAGTTCGAAGTAACCATTAAATGGCTACCTTTGGATATATTTGAAGTGAAAACATGCCAAATTAATTTTGGCATGCACATCAAAACTCTGCCACCGTAAGCTTCAGCAGTAACATATTCTATTAAATCTACATAGTATTTCCTTCTATGCAGCAACAAATGCTCAATAAGTGCAGCCGTTGGATATGGATGATCAAATTTGGCTAAGTGTCTTGGTTTGGAAAATGTGATGCTTTCATCAGATAATGCAGCTTTAAATGCACTAAGCAGGTCAGCGGGATATCATGGCTGACCAAAGAGCATTAACGGGATGCAGCTTAGAAGTGGGCCAATGAATGGGACTTAAATGTGTATGGACAAAAAATGAAACGCAAGACTATTTTGTAAAAATTCATGGCTTTCAACTTAAAACCTCTTGATTAGATGAAACGAAATTCGTGAATACCCCATGCGAACCATCATCATCATCATGCTGTCGGTCGCGATGCGACAAAGACTGCTTTCATTACTTGACTGCCGCTCTCCATTTAGCTCTCTGCTGTGAGAGTTGTGTCCATGAGTCGGTCTTAATGTCTCTCAGCTTCAGGTTTCTCTTGATGGTATCTTTGAACCGGAGACGGGGGCGCCCTCTCTTTCTGTAGCCAGAAGACAGTTGAGAATAGAGGATCTGCTTTGGTAGCCTGTCTGATGACATCCTCATGAGGTGTCCAGTCCACCGGAGATTCTTTTTGATCAGAAGATCTTCCATAGAGGGCAGCCCCATCCGTTCGAGTATTTCCTTATTCGTCACTTTGTCCTTCCAGGTTAGCCTCATGATTGAACGCAGATGTCGCATCATGAAGGCATGCAGCTTTTTCACCTGCTGTCTGTACGCTGTCCAGGCCTCGGCTCCGTATAGTAGGGTGGATAGCACGATTGCGCGGTAGATCTTACCTTTGACCCGAATGGACACATGGTGGTTGTTCCAGAGTCTCTGGCGTAGTCGGCCGAAAGATGCGCTAGCCTTGGCCATCCTCCTCTGTATCTCAGCATCAATGCGTCCATCACTTGATATTGTGCATCCGAGATAGGTGAATTCCGGAACAGAGTTCAGCTTGTTTCCGTCAACCATGATCTCCTCCTCTCGGGTTCTTGTAGAGTTGGTTGGTACAGCACCTCCGTCTTCTTGATGTTAATTTTCAGGCCAAACTTCTTTGATGCATCGGAGAAAGCGTCCACTATTTTCTGGGTCTCTTCAGCAGAGTGGGCAACCAGTGCACTGTCATCTGCGAATAGTAGCTCTCTCACCAGTATCTGAGTAGTCTTGGTCTTCGCTCTGAAGTGTGCGACATTGAATAGGTCAGCGCTCTGTCTGGACTGTATATAGATGCCATCCCCCATGTCTCGGAAAGCCTCCTAGCATTGCTGATAGGAAGATGGAGAGAGAGCGTAGTACACAACCTTGCTTGACCCCATTGGTAACCCCAAACGATTCCGAGACTTCCCCTCCAGCACTAACGTTCGCCATCATTCCTGTATGTAGAGCCTCGATCATAGTTGTGAACTTCTCTGGGCATCCGTACTTCCTCAGTAGCTGCCATAGCCCGGTCCTCCCGACTGTATCAAATGCCTTAGTGAAATCGACAAATACCATGTACAGTGGTCGGTCCTGCTCAATGCACTTTTCTTGTAGCTGTCGGAGACAAAATATCATATCCACAGTGCTCCGGTTACCTCTGTGACTCTGGAACTACACCAGGTGTTATGTGAATAGATAGTCTGTTGAGTAGGATCCTGGCGAAGATCTTCCCTGCTATGGAAAGAAGAGAGATTCCTCTATAGTTCCCACAGTCTGTTCGATCACCTTTCTTGTAGATGGTTACAATGCTGGCATCCTTCCATGCTTGGGGTACAGAACCCTCCTCCCAGGCATTGGTGATTAGTTGGTGCAGTCTTTTGAGCAGATTGTCTCCTCCATGCTTCCATACCTCGGCAGGAATTCCATCACCCCCAGGTGCTTTGCCATCTTTCAGGCTGGCGATTGCTCTAGCCATCTCATCCATGGTTGGAATCTCATCGAGGCATGTTTTGGTAATGCGCTGCTGGATGTTGTTCAGAGCTTCGTGATCTATGTCACCAGGGACGTTGAGTAGCTTCTGGAAGTGTTCGCTCCATCTTGCCACAACTCTCTTGCTGTCGGAAAAGGTCTCCGTTCCATCTGTTGATTTCAGGTGAACAGCTCCCTTCTTCACGGGTCCCCACACTTCCTTCAGTCCGCTGTAGAAGCCCTTCATGTTGTTTCTGTCTGCAGCTCTCTGCAGCTCCTCTGCGAACCATACACAAATGCTAACAGCTGTTTTTTTTGGTTTATTATTTAAAAGAAAAGAAGATTGATTGTTGCCAGCCAAAGGTGAGTCGCATTATTGTCAATTTGAGTTTTCCTAGAAAATAAATCCATCGATTAAACACTACTATAAAAACCCACATGTAATTCTAAAATGATTAATTATGTCAAAAGACGCTAAAACTTAGCTGAAAAGACAAAAGTAAAAATAAAAAAGGAAGGGAAAAAAATGGTTGTTTCGTGTATTGCCCAGTGACAGTCAGTCCTGTGTTAACAATTCTCTCAATTTTGTCTGTGCTAAATACCTAAATGCAGTGTATGGTAATAGCTGTCTGGTGTTACTATTACCCCAGTCACACAAGAGCCTGCGTTTGATGCCAACCTCCTTACGCCCAAAAGGTTGCCAACCACTCAGCGTCCCATTCAAAACTGTGGTTGGCACCGACCACACAGCAAGCGCGGCATTGCATGAGTTGGTGCCGCCAATTCACCAACCAAGAAGTCGGTTACCTGGCAGTCACAGGTCGGCAACTATTTTTGAATAGCGCCGACTGGACTGGTCACAAGGAGGTTACAAGTGCAGCAGCTGCAACCTCCTTGCGTCCAAAATTTCCAAAATGGATGCCAAAATTTCCAAAATTTGGAACCCAATTTTTCGGAAAGATATTCTGGAGATCGAAAAGGTTCAGAGACGTGCAACGAAATTAGTTGCAGTTATAAAGGACATACCCTATGAACAAAGGCTTAGGGAATTGAAACTTCCTACCCTTTCCTACAGAAGGAAAAGAAGTAACATAATTGAAGTATTTAAAATTATGAAAGGTTTTGATGAAATAGATATGAACCAATTTTTCCCCTTGAATAAAAGAGAATGCAGTCGGGGGCCATACTCTCAAACTAGTAAAACCCAGAGCCATTTCAAAGTTAAGGCAACACAGTTTCTCAAACAGGACCATAAATATATGGAACAGTCTCCCACAAAATGTTATTGATGCCGAGTCAATAAATTCATTCAAGAACAGATTAGAAAAAGCATGGGCTGATGATCCAGGGAAATTTGACCCCTTATTCTCCACATGCTACTAATTATTCCTTGTGTTGCTTATTTACTTGCACTCAAGCAAAAATGAGACAAATAAGTGTTCACACTTCCTGTCTACGATTCGCATGCACACGTATGCTTAGACTTCGAGGCTACGAATACGGTTGCGTACACATAGCCACTGCCCGAGTGAATATTCATGATTCTAAATAACAGAATTAGATCGTAGCAGTGAATAGATTTGTGCTTGTTGTTTTATTTACATTCGCTTCAATGCTGTAAGTGCCATTATTTTCAACGGCTCAAATAGTTGCTAGGGCGCAATGTCCGCGCCCTCCTATATATGGTAAGCACCGACATCACGCTAAGCGGAAGTGCGGCCATTGTGGAGATACAACACAATAATAAACTCAACCTGATCAATGCATTGTCAATGGCAGTGAGCAATCTTCATGCTGAAAAAGTTAAATATCTCTAAAACCACACCACCTAGCCAGAAACCGCTTGGAATACATATAGAAAACACATTCAACAAACAGATTATATTAAAGTTGCACAGTCCGATGGTTTTGAGTTTCTGAAATTTTCTGAGATAAATACATTAGGTTGATTGTTATTATGTACCTTACTTTAGCTTGAAGTAACTTATTTCAAGTGGCTAACTTTTGAGATATTTGAAGTGGAACCATGCAAAATTAATTTTGGCAAGCTTGTAACAGGTTCTATTAAATTGCCTCAGTATTCCTTTCTATGTGGCTACAAATGATTAATAAGTGCACCAGTATCTAGGTTAGATATGTAGAATCAAATTTAGATAATTGTTTTGGTTTTGAAAATTTGATATTTTCATCGGACCATGCAGCTTTAAATTTATATGGTTAGGGGTCGGCATTTCCATTAATTTAGAATAAAATAGACATTTTTCGTTGCGCGTACCGGTGTCGCAGTTTCCGCCGTCCGCCTACACTCAAATGCATTGTCAATGGCCATGAGCAATCTTCATACAGAAAAAGTGAAATATCTCTAAAACCACACGACCTAGACACAAACCGCTTTGAACACACAGAAAACATGTTTAACAACAAGTTTATATTAAATTGATATGGTTGGGGTTCTGGATTTCTATTAATTTTGACTAAAACTTACGTTTTGCACTGCGCGTACCGGCGAACTCAATGCATTGTCAATGGCCGTGAGCAATCTTCATACAGAAAAAGTTAAATATTTCTAAAACCACACCACCTAGAAACAAATCGCTTGGTACACATATAGAAAACATGTTTACTAGAAAGATTATATTAAATTGATACGGTTAGGGTTCTGTATTTCTATTAATTCTGAATGAAATAGACGTTTTGCACTATGTGTACTGGTGTTGCGGTTTCCGAGGCACACCAGTTTGCCAGGGACACATCGCTTCTGCGCATGCATCAAAATCGAACAGCATCGTCACTAAGCTTATAAATTTAATATAATGTTTTTGGTAATGATGTTTTCTATATGTGTACCAAACGATTTGTTTCTAGGTGGTGTGGTTTTAGAGATATTTGACTTTTTCTGTATTTTCTGTATGAACATTGCTCACGACCATTGACAATGCCTTGAGTTTGACAGTACGCGCAGTGCAAAATGTTAGTTTTATTCAAAATTAATAGAAATCCAGAACCCCAACCGTATCAATTTAACACTCTTTTTGGTAAGCATGTTTTTTATGTGTGTACCAAGCGATTTGTTTCTAGGTGGTGTAATTTGAGAGATATTAGACTTTTTCTGTATGAAGATTTGCTCACGGCCGTTGACAATGCATTTGAATGGAAGTGTCCCTCGCAAACTGGTGTGCCTCGGAAACCGCAACACCGGCAAACTCTATGGGTTGTTTACTAGTTGATATCGCCACAATGGCCGCGCATCTGGTTGATGACGTCACGTGAATACCCTATATAGGCGTAACACTATCAGGGAATCGCAAAAAAATTCCCGGAAGTCAGGTTTGGTACAGTACTCTCCTAGCACTATCTCAGTTCCATTCCACTGATCAATCAGTACAGGCTATCATTGGAGAGTGTAGCTGTCCTTGTTGTAACTGTATTATCACCATGCTGCCAACCCCTCTTTTGTCTCTCTGCACTTGCTTTGCGGTTTGATTGGGTTTTATGTCCTAGCAATATCTAAGATCATATAAGAACTGGATTCAAACTGACCAATTATTGTCATATTAAATATCTTTGGCATTTTGTGAAAATAAAAAAATCGCCGAAATCCGCGAAATCGCGGACATCCCCATCCCTGCGTATTAGTGAATTATCAAATTCCAGGACCTTCCTGGTTTTCAAGGACCCGTACAAACCCTGACTTCACCTTACCCTGACTCCTACCTAGATTACCATCACCAATGACACCATCACAGTCACCCACACCCTCCCCGTCTATACCCACCAGTCATTTAACACATTGCACACACCACCAGTAAAAATGATCTAACCAGGCGATATTTTTTGCGTGACTTCTTTAGCACTATGAAAATATTTGTCAGGAGGGGCCCTCGATGGGTTTACATTGCGCATACGTACCAGGCTTTTGCATGAGGTCCTTTTCGACACGGTATTTGGATATACAATTGGTCTCGTGGTACTGGAGTTTTTCAATGGGCACAATGTGAGTGGCGTCAAAACTGCACTGTCCCATTTTCATATGCTTGTGAACCTGGAATTCGAATTACAAACAATTGTTTGTTTAGAAATGTGTGTAAAACAAAAACACAGTACAAGTGTACTCCTTACAACTTTAATAATAATAATAATTAAACATGAATTACAAAATGCAATGAGTGACATAGATGCCAGTGACAAGGAAACCTGAACAGAATATACAGCACATCTTCAGGAGATCTCTCAGGAAATGCACAAATCATCTCCCACAGTGAACAACACATCTGATTCTAACTGAGCGTCTCCCCAAAGAATGATAGGCCTACCCTTGGCTTATCCTGATTGTGTACCGTAGGCAAGTAAGATGGACCAAGGGTGGAAAGAAATAAGCCTACTTCCACGTACCTCTCTCCCACCCCCACAAGAATCTTTGTTCCACAATGTGGGGTAGGTGAATATCCAATCATGCCTTTAATTAGTAAATAGGCACAAAGCAAATGCCCTGCTACAGCATAATAACAGTGTTATCCAACAGTGGAATGGGGAAGACCCAAGTGTCTGCAACGGAAATCTCCCGACTTAATTGACGAATGTAGCAAACAAATAATAATCCTGCATGGGTCAATGCCCGATAAGAATCGAATCAGAAACAAGGATATAACAGGCAGGGAAGCAAGGAGTACATTAACAAAAATTATTATTAAAATACACATTTTGATTATTATATATATTTTGATTATTATTTAACTTACGAGACCACATTTCCGTAGGTGGCGCTGGAATCGGTAGGCCTCGACCATGTGTAGCTTGTCATAGGGACACACGAGGAGCTCGTGTTTCTCTTTGTTCTCCATAGTTGATGAGGTTCTTTCAAAAGTAGATGATTATAAATAATCGACAAATACTGAAAAGGGAAAGAGAGAAACATGACTGACAACTGCTATGAATACAGAATAATAGTGAAGAGTTTCTACAATACCCCACAAGTACAAAAAAACATGTGTCATTCTCGATGTCGGACATCCGGGCACTTTCGTAGACTCGAAGTCTAGGCGTACATGCGCCGTCGTTCCTCACGTATCTTTAGCAGTGTCTACGCGTACGTGGCCGTATTGGTATACGACACAACTCTCCATAATTAAGCATTTTGAGCTAAGAAACATATAATGTCGGTCACTTTACAGGCTGATGTGTACATCACCATTGATTAGCCATAAGAAATTCTTGTTCTAAACATATTCATTATATTATTGTATTGCATCCTGCCTGTCCATGTCTATGCCTCATGAGACAGATGCGCGTGCATCGCACGCACGCATAGACCTCGAGGCTACGAATAAGCGAGTTCAGCATTGCCCGCACGCATGTGCGGGACCGACTTCTGGTCGTCGGCTGTCAGGATAAACAAAGCTACGTTTGCCGGCAAACTCAGTGCATTGTCAATGTCCGTGCGCAATCTTCTTACAGAAAAAGTGAAATCTCTAAAACCACACCACCCCAGACAGCACACAGCCGTCGGCCCAACGGCGGCCGCTCTGTCGGCCCGACGTTGTTTTGTCCAACCTCCCGCCGTCGGCGGAAACCGCCGATGAGCCGACGGCGACAAACGCCCTAATAAAATACAATAAATTACAAAACTTTTACGTCGGCCCGACGGCGACAAACGCCGTCGGGCCGACGTTGTTTTGTCCAACCATCCACCGTCGACTCGACGGTGGCTGCCGCCGTCGACCCGACGACCCGAGAAGACACTGTCACTCTAGTGTCAATACGTACAGGGTAATTCAAATCATATTAACACGAATAATTCCATTAATACATCCTAATAAATTACAAAACTTTTACAAAATAATCTACACATATTAATAAACAAACCTGTAAAATAATTCTTTAAAATTCCTCAGATTTTTTGAGTTATTTGTAGAAAAAGAACGCTGCTCAACGATCGCATGTGGTCCGGTGGAGATTCGAAGTAAACAAACGTATCGGATAATTCAAATCGTATTAACACGAATAATTCCATTAATACTTCGCAATAAATTACAAAACTTTTACAAAATAATCTAAACATATTACTAAACAAACCTGGTAAATGATTCCTTAAAATTCCTGGGATTTCTGGAGTTATTGGTAGAAAAAGAACACTGATCAACGATCGCACGTGTTCCGCGGGCAACTCGAGCCGGAATCCAAATTTAAAGAACTGCGCATGTGCGGCCCACCACCGTCGGCTCGACGGTGTACCAAGTGTGGAAAATGAATGCAAACCTGCGGCGGCCCACCACCGTCGGGCCGACGATGGCCCGACGGTGAATCAAAAGTGGAAAGGGATTGAAACCTAACGTCGGGACACTACCGGCGGCTCAAAAGTGGAAAAGGATTGATAGCCAACGTCGGGACACCACCGTCAGGCCGACGGTGGCCCGACGGCTCAAAAGTGGAAATTTGGATCGAACCCTCACGTCGGCCCACCACCGTCGGCCCGACGGTGTACCAAGTGTGGAAAATGAATGCAAACCTGCGGCGGCCCACCAGGCGGGGTCATGCACGTGGGTTTGTTTATCCCGATGACTTCCCATCAACCACCTCGCGCCGGAGATGCTGAACTCGCTTATACGGGGACGTACGCGTAGACACTACGTTTTTGGCATGCTTCATTCAGGGTCCCAGTGAGAAATTTTGTAATCCTTGAAAAAGTAGAGTGGTCCGGGGCATGATTAAAATAGTGAAATTTGGAACCCACAGCCATTACACAGTGGTACTGCACTATAAAACTTAAACGCATAATCTCCATTATCCGGTTACCGGGTGTGGCGGTTTCAGCCATGCGCATAGACTCAAACTCAAGGCATTGTCAATGGTCGTGAGCAATCTTCATACAGAAAATGTGAAATATCTCTAAAACCACACCACCTATTAACAAATCGCCTGGTACAGATATAGAAAACATCTTTACCAAAAACATTATATTAAATTTATAAGGTTAGTGACTTACGACCATTGGCATTGACAATGCCTTGAGTTTGAATATAATACTATATGTGGGTTCTTCTTTGCTGCTGGTCCTAATTGGTTGGTCCTCACATTGTAACTGTTTTTGTCTAAATTAATTCTCCTTTTCATACCAAATGAAGAAAATTCCTTTTATTATACCCCAAAGAAGCAATGACAGCAATCCAGTGAGAAAAAAAATTTTGGTTTATTTTTTTTTGCAAAAATAGATTCATTTGCCTAGTTCTGAACACAAAAGTTATAATATTATTTCCTAAAATGCATTAAAAGTGAAATAAAAACTTTGTGTCACGGGTGAAACACGCGTAACGACGAAAATTTATTTTGCGATACAAAATCCAACAATGGATCAAATCTCTTCTCGCCGTGATTTTCAAATATATCGTGGGCATCTACACACCTACTGATGATGTGGTGTCAAGTCATAAACAGGATGTTGCGCTATGATGCTATTAGTGTGGCGTGTCACACTTCGATGAAGATGAAACACGCGTAACGGCGAAAATTATTTCGCGATACAAAATCCAATAATGGATCAAATCTCTTCTCACCATGATTTTCAAATATACCGTGGGCATCTACACACCTACTGATGATGTGGTGTCAAGTTATAAACAGGATGTTGCGCTATGACGCTATCACGCGTTCACCTGTTGTCATCTTCATCCTCTAAGTCATCGCAATATCTTTTTCTACATAAGAAAACTTATAACACTCAAAAGAAATATTTGCATACATGTAATGTGTACAAATAATGCCCTGAACAAATACATTTTTTGCATGCTATTAGCAGTGTCTAACCTAAGTCATTATTGAGTGTCACATGAAACATGCGTTACATGTTACATGTGTTACAATTCCAAGAACATCAGAAGTTAGGGAAGTGTTCCAAGATTACTTTGAAATATGTCCACAGCATCAACAACTAATAAGCATAAATATTTTCACCATCTGTGGTGCTTGTTTCATCATGAAGGAACAACTTTTCATTTCCATGTAACGCATGTTTCAGTGTCACAATTTTATATCTTCTCTGTTCTACTCTGAAGTGGACGAACACTCATAAAATTGCACTTAGTTACTCCTAGTGACTGCTGTTCAAAACCTAACTAGGAAATAATAAGGGTCTTGTTCTAAATATTACATAATGAAGGTTTTTGTGACGGCCGAAACACGCGTAACATTCTCCACTTGGTCATGTTCGAAGCCACCCTGACTTGTAGTCTGGGTCCAAATTGTTTTTGTTTTAAATTGTGTCTTAAAATTGGATGTATATGGAACACAACAAGCCTAATTGGGATAGGCTGTAACATATTTCAGTTTTGACCTCCGATTCCCCCTTTTTAGGACCAAAACTGAAGAAGAACCCATTATAAGCAAAACTTGTAACACTCAAAAGACATACTTGCATACATGTAATGTGTAGAAATAATACCCTTAACAAAAACTTTTTTTGTGTGCATACTGTTAGCAATTTCTGAGCCAAGTTATTATTGAGTGTCACATGAAACATGCGTTACATGTCACATGAAACATGCGTTACAACTCCAATAACATCAGAAGTTATGGAAGTATTACAAAATTACTTTGAAATATGTCCACAGCGTCAAAAACTAATAAGCATAATACCTTTTCATGCTCTGTGGTGTTTGTTTGATCTTGAAGAAAAAACTTTTCCTTTCCATGTCACACATGTTTCAGTGTCACAATTTTATAAGTCCTCTGTTCTACTCTCAAGTGGACGGACCCTCATAAAATTGCACTTACTTACTCCTAGTGAGTGCAGTTCAAAACCGTACTAGGAAAAAATAAGGGTTTAGTTCTAAATCTGACACTAGGCGGCTTTTTGTGTCACACCGAAACACGCGTAACGTTCTCCACTTAGTCAAGTTCAAAGCCACCCTGACGTGCAATCGGGGTCCAAACTGCTTTTCTTTTAATTGTGCCTTAAAATAGGATATATGTGGAACACAACAAGCCTAACTAGGATAAGCTGTGACGTGTTTAAGTTTTTACCCCCGATTCCCCCTTTTTAGGACCAGCAGCAAAGAAGAACCCATATATGAGTATCTAGGTACACAGCTCAGCACGAGACACGTCACGGCTGAGCACGCCACACCGGATAACTTACTGCCGAGTATGTCGGTGACAATTTCTTATTCAAATATTGACTATTGCCTTTGTTTTGGTCTTCTAGACTCTAATCAATACCCATGGCAATAAAATAATTGTTAGGCATGATACCACAAATTGCAAAAGCGTGTGCATTCTCGATGTTAAGATAGTGTTCACAGCTAATGCTATATTTATAATTATTCCGAACTAGAATCTAATTCCTACCGTAGTTGGTGAGTGTTCGAACGAACGTTTCGTTTGTAAAAATAGGATAAATAAACTTTCAGAAGGAGTTTGATTTCCAACAGCTTCCCTTTGAATTGGGCATCTTTTCCCAACTGCCTCCTCTTGATGTTGGGAGATTAAAGCAAGTAAATTACAAAGACAACGAGCACTAACCTCAAAGGTTTCGTGAGGACGTCAACTGCCAGTTCATGTGTTCCGTCAACTGAAGATGTCAATGCACACTGCGGTGAGTCTGGTTCAATGTACTAGTCTAAACACGTTGATACGCACACGTATGTATCGACGCAGTGTGACGGAGAAGTAGGTTACATCCGGTTTGTTTGGTCATTATTCTTAGGGAAATGGTGGAGGATGAAAGTACAGCGGACTGAAACTAAAAAATGTCGGGAAGCCAGGCATTGGAATGCAAGTGTTTCGGCTCTTTGGCTTGCTGTTCGAACCCCACTTCGTCGACTCTCTCATAATATAAGTTATAAGTTATATCTCCTCTCAATACCTCCTCGTTTGATCTCAGAAAATATTGCAGGGGGATGCCCGGTTAGCTTTTCACCTTCTAGTTCTACCCACGATTCCGTTTGTACTCGCAGACTGGTCACCACAGGCAAAGACCCTATAAAACTAAGACGGCTCACTCCCTGTGAAAGTACAACGTCTGAACACTTTGACTTCTGGATACTGAATGGTTTATTCACGGCCTAGGGCATGCTTGACCCGCTGACTAAACTTTCCATGACGTCATCTCATTAGCATATTCCTTTGTCTCAAAGTCTGCATCTCATTAGCATATATTAACCACAGTTCTATATGTCTACTACGCATATATCACATCCCCCCCTCAAAGTATTTCTGAAACATGAAATGTTACAAAATAACCATGAAGAAACATTCAATATACAAAAATATATGCGTACTTAACTTGCACCCAAGTCCTTGCAAATGTCCGAGCGCACAATGCACCTAAGTCCTCACAGTCTGGCCGTAATGGCCTGACGTCATAAAGTGTCCACAAACATCATAATAACAACAACGAGAAATAGCTGAAACAAAACTTAGTCCTACATGCACATGTTACTTGCGTGCACACTCAATCTACAATGACCTCCTACAGGTCTAACCTGCTCGTCGGCCTTATCAGCCGACCTGACCTACTTAGATTAGCCGCACTGTTTACATTTGGCACTGACGCTGACCCAGTTTGCGTCTGCCCGACCAGCTCGGGCCACCCCCCCACAGGCGCCCTGATAATCTGGACCCGGTTACGATACAACATATTACCTGACTCGTTCAAAATTTGATACTCTCTCCCAGAAACACCAGTCCGTCCCAAAATAACCCCTTTTTTCCATTCCCCAGCATTATTTTTGTATTTTATCTTATCCCCAACTTTCATAGGCTTGTGCGCCTTACCACACTTCCGGTCATGAAACGCTTTCTGACTACGCTGCCGCTTGGCTGTCTGGCTTTTCTTTGGACTCTGCGTTTCAGGCACCAAAATGTCCTTTGCCATAGGCAATCTGCCTCTCAACCTCCTGCTCATGAGCAATTGCGCTGGAGATGCGTTCAGGACAGGCAACGGAGTATTACGATAATTCAGCAACGCCAACTGAAAATCAGCCCCAGTTTTCTCACACTTCTTTAACATGTCCTTGACTGTCTGGACAAACCGTTCTACCTGGCCATTGCTACGAGGATATTGTGGACTGGAATACACGGCCTTGAACCCATAATGTAGTGCAAACTCCTTCTATTCATGACTCTTAAACTGTGGACCATTGTCCGACATGCCTTGACTAGGAATACCGTGTCTTGCAAAATTATCTTTCAATGCTTCAATAACAGTGACATACGACGCATCGTTCAACAACGTCACCTCTGGAAACTTGGTGTAATAATCTACAGTTATCAGGTAATTCTTATGATTTAACTCAAATAAATCGGCACCAACTTTATCATACGGTTGACAGGCGATCGGGTGGCTTATCAATGGCTCGTTATGTAAATTCTTTCGGTTGTTTTGGCAAGTGTCACAACGACTGACCTTCTCCTCAATTTGCTTGTTCATATTTGGCCAAAACATACAGTCCCGCGCCAACTGCTTGGACTTCGTCACTCCCAAATGTGTCTCATGCAACGCCTCTATCATTTCACCTCGAAGAGCTGGAGGAACCACCACCCGATTGCCGTTCATTACAAGATTATTTTCAACTGTTAACTCGTGTTTGTACGGAATGTACTGTCTCAGACACGGTGATGTCTGTATGCGTCTAGGGTCCCACCCATCTTCAATGTGTGAGATCAACATAGACATATATACATCTTTTTCATATTCAGTTACAATCTTACTCAACAAACTCGACGACTGCATGTCCACTGCAGCAACGCAGAACATGTCATCGAACAGGCTATCACGACCTATTTTGGCGCTATGCGCCCTGGACAACGTGTCTGCAAAAAACATCAAAGAGCCCTTCACATGACATAACTGAATATTGTAATTCTGCAATCGCATTCGCATTCTCTGCATTTTAGCCGAAAGTTTATGTATTGGTTTCTGCATTATCGCCACCAACGGCTTGTGGTCCGTCTGAATTTGAACTTCTTTGCCAAAGATATACTCATGAAACCTCTGGCATCCGAAACATATGGCGAGCATTTCCTTTTCTATAGTGGCATAACCACACTGCGCCGAGTTAAGCGCACGAGATGCGAGTGCGATCGGTTTATCATCTTGTATTAACACAGCCCCTAAACCTGACTGACAAGCATCCACTTGAATCACAATAGGTTTCTTAACATTGTAGTATGACAACACAGGAGCAGTTCTTAACTTCTCCTTCAACTTATCAAACGTGCCCTGCTGTTCGGCTTGCCAGTGCCATGCCACATCTTTAGCTAGGAGCGTGCATAGCGGTTTGGCTATCTCGGACATGTTGGGTATGAACTTGTGCACATGTCCAACCATGCCCAGGAACCTTTGGACGCCTTGTTTGTCACGCGGCTCTGGCATGTCAACTATTGCTTGTATTCTGTCTGGATCAGGCTTCACACCCTGCTGGGTAAGTTGATGACCTATATATTTTACTGTAGTCTTACATAACAATGATTTAGCGTCATTTAACTTTAGATTAACCGACCTAGCTCGGTCCAACACAGCTCGGAGCCGCTTGTTGTGCTCCTCAACCGTTGACCCATATACCAAAATGTCGTCTGTGACTACCCCGATACCGGGTATATCGCCCATGACATGGTGCATTTCCTGAATAAAAATGTCACTGGCTGTTTTGATGCCAAAAGGCAAGCGGGTATACCTGTACCGGCCCCACGGAGTATTAAACGTGCACAAACGTGAACTTTCATCATCTTGTTCTATCTGCCAATACCCTGTCTTTGCATCCAAAACTGAAAAATACTTTGCATCGGCCGTTTTGGCAATGATTTCATCAATAGTTTTGGTAGGGAAAGGCCCTCTCTTTATCGCTTTGTTCAACTTAATCGGATCCAGACAAATCCTAATCTTTTTTCTTTTTTTTTACGATAGTAATAGAATTAACCCACTCGGTAGGTTCATCTTGTTCCACTATGACACCTAACTCCACCATACGATCAAGCTCACTACATACTTTACTCTGAATGGCAAACGGGATCCGTCTAGGCAGATCAATGACAGGTTGAACAGACTTATCAACATGAATGACAGCCTTTGCTTTAATCAACCCCAAACCCTGAAACACATCTTTGTATTCGCTTACCAACTTCTCCGCCCCAGCGCTGGAACTGTTCGTCGGTTTGGAAATGTTCGTCGGTTTGGCAATGTTCGTCGGCTTGGATATGTTCGTCGGTACAGCGCTGTGCACCTCATCCACCCGTGCCAGCAGGTTCAACGTCACACAAGCCTGCTTGCCCAAGATAGGCTGACAATCCGGCACCACTTGGAACCTAAGCACTCAGTCGTTGACGTCCAGCAGTGCCTCTCCATCAGGCGTGATCCGATGACCGGAGAACGTCACCAACGAACATCTGGTGTTCGTCAGTCGCCCCGGAGCAACTCTGTCGAACACGAACCTCAGCAGCACGTTCGCCTCCGAACCGGTGTCAAGTTTAAACTTGACAGGACAACCGTTCACCCGAACGATTGCATGCCACAGCTCGGCATCCTGACCAGCACCGCGGTCGACAGCCCCGACAAACAGATCCGTTGCCAGCACATTGACTTCCACCGGATCCGGGTCTTGCTCAGCATTGTGAGGGTCGGGCGCTTCGATGTTAAGTTTGTTGACTCTGCCCAGTCTGCTCCTACAGACCTTACCGAAGTGCCCGATCTTCCTACAGGCTATGCAAGCCTTTCCTTTCGCTGGGCAGACTCCCCGGCGGTGTTCATATCCACAGTTCTGGCAGCGGATCTTGAACTCTCCTGCACCGGCGCTGCCAGGATTCCAAGATGGTGATTTCCAAGATGGCGTCGCCGATGACCGAACCACCGGTGCAGGGGTACGCGCATTAGCATAATTCCGAATGAAATCGACTTCCTTACTTTCAACGTCTGATTTGGTGTCCTCCAACAGATCTGAACTGAACTCACTCATTTCAAACATACTTATGCATTTTACCAACGTTAACTCCGTAGTTTGAAGCAATTTGTTCCGTAAGTTCACATTCTTAACGCCAGCCACAATTCAATCGCGCACCAGCGACTCCTCCACCGTCCCATACTCACAATCTTTTACTTTGTCTCTTAACGCCGTGATGTATGTAGCCATATTTTCTAACGCTTGATTATGTGAATTGAATTTATACCGTGTGATAATGATACTGCATTTCCAGACACAGTAAACTCTAAATGCTTCTGTAAGCGGTCTGATCTTGTCCTGATCAGCGAGAGCAAAATCCATATTGGTGAATACCTTTTGCGCCTCGTCACCAGCAACATGAAGAAAGATGCAGCATTGCGCTCGTTCTGTCTTCAATATGACACCTGCCGCAGTGGCATATATATCATATGCTCTGATCCATGTTTTCCAGTTTGATCTCGCATTGTTGCTGAGGACAAGCTGACCAGGCAGCCGCAAACACGGCAGTGTATTAGCGGGCGGCATTCTTCCTCATCTGACACCATGTGAAAGTACAACGTCTGAACACTTTGACTTCTGGATACTGAATGGTTTATTCACGGCCTAGGGCACGCTTGACCCGCCGGCTAAACTTTCCATGACGTCATCTCATTAGCATATTCCTTTGTCTCAAAGTCTGCATCTCATTAGCATATATTAACCACAGTTCTATACGTCTACTATGCATATATCACACTCCCTATCTCTCCCATGGTAATATGAATTTCGCAGTGCCACCTTGTGGTGGGTTTGATCGGCCCGGCTGCTGGTTGGTGTTTCACATGTAAACACATACAATTATATTATACATGAGATAGGTAAGTATGAATACACATCAACATGAAATTGCTATGAACAAATACACATCATCATCAGCATTGCCATCATCACACATCTTCCACATTCATATATACATTTATACATATAATATAGCAACTGTTTAACCAAGAGAACAGCCAGCGCACCAAGTGGTGGGTTTGATCATTTTGATTACACATTAGGGGCCTACAGGCTCAGTGAGCCGTCTTAGTATTATAGGGTCTTTGCCACAGGATGGATGAACAAAATTAGAATGCATTTTATTCCAATGGAACATATACCAATGGAAAGAGCTTGATTGGAACTTAATCATAGTAGCCATATAATTTTTGTAAAGTAAATATCAAGAAAGTTATGTTGATTTGAAGTTGTGAAAATCAGTAGGCCTACCTTGTTCTATAGAGGGGGTGTAATGATGTCACAAGACAACTTTCTGGTACCATATTGGATTACATACAGAAGGCTTGCAACTGCCTACACTGTGCTTATTTACTGATTTGTTGGTTTATTTGTCACTGTTTTGAGCAGTTTGGCTTCAGAAGTTGTTGCTAAAGTGCTGTAAGTAAACACATTTGATGTAAGCTGCTCAGAACCTCCCATAACACAAGAAAAATCTGTTTTACTGCATCTGCATGCATTCACAACATGGCTAGGGAGGGTGCTCATAATCCAAGATGGCAGCCCGCTGACAGCTAAGTAATGACGTCACGTGCACTCCCTCTATAGTAAAACTGCTCAAAGCTGTGACCCAAAATCCAGATTTTGCACTTCAAACTCTCGTATCTTTTTTAATAAAAGATTTATTTAGATGAAACTTGTACTTTTCAAAACACATAACAAGATCTTTAAAATGGTTACATATATATGTGCTACGACCCCAGGCCGTCCTCCTATACATACGGCGTGGAACGACACATTTGCGATGGATCCCGTCCAAACGATAACACATAGGCATGACCAGACTGCTACTGCCATCATATCATTAAACCCAGAAAACTGCGCAATTGTGGTGAATCCCGTCAAACCATTAATGCTCAGGCCTGGCTGAATCATAGAATTTGCAGTTCATCTCAGGTAGCCGAGGGAGAAGGAAGCACATCCGGGTCCAGCAATTAGCATAATCAACTCATGACGGGAGGACGTTCATTGAGTTGCTCCGGCAGTTTTTGATCTACGACGACATACTACCCAGATAGCACACCGCCGTCAGGCCGACGTTGGCTATTGGTCGCACCGCCGCCACATACTTGCCACCTTCGGGC
Organism: Branchipolynoe longqiensis; assembly: GCA_030323885.1. Lineage (NCBI taxonomy): Eukaryota > Metazoa > Annelida > Polychaeta > Phyllodocida > Polynoidae > Branchipolynoe > Branchipolynoe longqiensis. The sequence goes on along the minus strand of CM059198.1, from coordinate 16,022,678 downwards.
CAACGGTGGTGGTCCGCTGCTTTTTGCCATTTTTCCCCCACACATTTGCCACTGTCGGCCCGACGGTGGTGGTCCGCCACTCTTTGCCTTTTTTCCCCACATTTTTATCACCATCGGGGCGACGGTGGTGGTCCGCCGCTCTTTGCCTTTTTTTCCCACATATTTGACACCGTCGGGCCTCCATCTAGCTGACGGTGGTGGTCCGACGCTCTTTGCCAACCCGGTTCGAGTCACAAGCGGTGGACGTGGGCGAGTTGAGCAGGGTTCTTTTTCTACAAATAACTCCAGAACTCGCAGTAGGTTTATGGAAATATTTCACGCGATTCATTATGAAGATATATAGAATACTTTGTACAAGTTTGATTAAGTTGTCGAATATATTAACAAACTTATTGGCGTTAAACCGTTTCGTTAACTGCCGGTACGGTAGCTTTGAGATTTGCCATTTTGTTTTTATTGTTGTCGGACCTCCATTATCGCTATTGTATTTTAGCGCTTTTATCGTTTTTAAAACCCAAGAATGTCGGAGGATACAAATTAATGTGTAGATTTGGTTGTTACAAGTTAATTAGATAAATTATTTGTGCATTTAGTGGTGGTTTTCGAGTTAAACAATAATATTTTATGAATATAAAACAGGCGTGGTGTTGACGGCGTTTGCCGCCGTTGGCCCGATGGCGGGCCAGTGGACAAAACAACATCGGCCCGACGGCGGTTTGCCACCGTTGGCCCGACGGCAGTTTTCCGCCATTGGCCCGACGGCGGGCCAGTGGACAAAACATCGTCGGGCCGACAGCGGTTTGACACTGTTGGCCCGACGGCGCGGCCACCGTTGGGCCAACATCGGCCCGACGGCTGTGTGCTACCTGGGTAACTGTAAGTATTTATTTGGAAATGGTGCAGTTTGGTTATGATACCTTTTGGCACCTTTTGACAAAGTTTTTAGAACTTTGAGATGTATTTTTTGTTACTTTTATGGGTGTTTTACGATTTGTGAAACATCGATAGAACAAAGCGCCATGTTTTCCTTTGTTCTACAACCCGCCCGTTGCCGAACGGAGATCGATGTGGTTGGAGCCACATCTCATTGGGATTTGTTAATCCTGGGTTTCTTTTATGGATTCCCCAAAATGTTTTAGGCGTACCTCTGAGTTTTGTAGCATTTTCTCCCAACTTGTTGGCGCAGTAGCCACAGGAGGGAGAAGTGTATGGAACAGAGAGTGTGGGAGGCTACCGATACACTGGTCCCTACCCCTCGTTTGGTTTTGGTTTTGATACCATTCACCTACGGCATTACACATTAGCTTGCTCACGCCTGTGTTGGAACAGTTTAAATACGTTCTCCAACACCACTAGATGCACAAAAATTGGTTGTACTTAACCTGTTTGTGACATTTGGTCGAGTTCAGTCGGTTTATAGTAACTTTCTTTTGATTGTTACAGAATTCTGATGGCTATGTAGCGGAGTAAGCCTGGAGCTGGAGCTCGGTTGACAGATGACTACGACTCGTCGCCGGTAGTGACAGTGATGCCATCTCCGGAGCACGTCATATCAGAGGAGGTCAGTGGGCCAAAGGTGCCAACTGCAGCCCCATCTGATTTAGAGACTAGACTGACGCAGTTGTTGGAGACGAAACTCGAGGAGTTTTGCCTGGCCAGATCTCGCGCGAGAAAGAGGCTGGCTCCCGAGGTGGATGACTTGGACTGAGAAGACGTCTCAGACGAGGAGTTTCCAGATGTTGACTTGTCTCCAGAGCGAGTAAAAATGAAAAAGAGAAAGAAGGCAAAGAAGGCGGTGAGCTCGTCTGGTGACGAGTTCACGCAGGTGAGGAAGAAGGTGGTCAAGCGAAAGAAAAGTAAGAAGCGAAAGACCAAAAAGAAGAAAGACTCTTCATCAGATTCCTCGTCGGACTCGTCGTCCACGGAGCCCAACTCCGACACAGAGCGTACCGGTGTTTACGCTAAAATCGGAGGAACAGTAAGAAAGAAGTGCCAGGTGGAGAAGGCTAAGAAGGTCCTGATTACCACCATGATGCGGGAAACCATCAAAGGACACTTCAATACCTTTAAGCCCGCAGAGGTAATCACCAAGCTGGGTGAGAAGCTGACCGGAATCAAAGGGATCCCGGATTCAGTGGTCAAAGAGATGGACCGGGACATTCATCTCAGCGATGAACGCAAAAACTTTGAGGGAGTACTGCATACTGTTCACAAGGCGGTCTTAGGGGCACTGACTGCGATTGCGCCAGTGGCCAATCGGATGCAGACTGAAAACAAGTTCTTGTCTTTGGCCAGAACCATGGACAGTGGAATTGCCATGCTCATGGCAGCAAGCAACTTCCTGTCATACATTGATTGTTACAGAATTCTGATGGCTATGTAGCGGAGTAAGCCTGGAGCTGGAGCTCGGTTGACAGATGACTACGACTCGTCGCCGGTAGTGAGAGTGCCGCCATCTCCAGAGCACGTCATATCAGAGGAGGTCAGTGGGCCAAAGGTGCCAATTGCAGCCCCGTCAGCCTGTGGCACATCGGATGCAGACTGAAAACAAGTTCTTGTCTTTGGCCAGAACCATGGACAGTGGAATTGCCATGCTCATGGCAGCAAGCAACTTCCTGTCATACATACATTTTGAAAATGTTTTCAAAGCAGTCTGTATGGATGCCGGCAAGGAAGTTGCCAGATCCAAGAAAGTCGTCGATAACGTAATATAATAAAGAGTACACCTTGTTCCTCCCGCCTAAGCCAGTGAGGGGGAAACCGCTGGAAAAAACAAAAATGTTTGGAGGACAGCTACAGTACCTCTTCAAAGAGAAGATGGGAAGCATATGGATGCCAAAAAGACCACTGGGGGAACACACGTTTCCGGAAAACCCGTACGGATTTTCGAAACCATCGGACCGGCAGAGGCGGACGGTCCAGTGCGACCTACGGCTTCCAGCCCAGAGGCCGAGGACAGCACCACCCTTTCGGCTGGAACGAAGGGAACCATCCCTTCAAGAGGGAGTACACTCCCAGAAAGTAGTTCCCTCGCCCTGGGAACAAGTAGAGGTTGCAACGCAAACTCCAATGGCCACAGAAACACCTGTAAGCAATTTTAATGCTGGCAATATTCAAAATTGTTTGGATGAATGGAACTTAATTACTGATAATTTGACAATTTTAAGTATTGTGGAGGGAATACGTATTGCCTTTACGCAACACCCGGTACAGAAAACAATTCCTTTTCCCTATCGGTTTGATTTAAATGAGAGAGAGGCACTAGATAAGCAGGTGTTGGAATTTTGTGAGAAGGGTATAATAGAACCTGTGAACCATGAGAGAGGCGAATTTGTTTCCAACATATTTTCGCGACCTAAACCAAATGGGGATGTCAGAATGAGTCTAGATCTAACAAGACTGAACAAGTTGGTTGAATATAAACATTTTAAAATGTTTTCTCTCAAAACGGCAAGAGATTTGATAACAAAAGGTTCCTGGCTGGCTAGTGTGAATCTTAGAGATGCCTACTACACAATTCCGATTTGCAAACCTGATAGGAAATTTCTCCGGTTTGTTTGGGATGATAAATTTGATGAGTTCACCTGTATGCCGAATGATTTAGCTTGTGCCCCTCGCTTGTTTACTAAATTGCTCAAACCAATTTTTTCGCTAATGGCAAGAAAAGGACATATTATGTTCCCATATATTGACGATTGGTATGCAGGTATTGCAGGTATAGCAATACCTCAGGGAATCTGACGCCCCTGCCTTGCAGAGTTGTAAACCACTGCCTTGTGGTACTGGTCCTTGACAGAACCGAAGGCTAAGGGAGCAAACCATAAACAGAAAACCATGTCACTGTGGCAACATTAAGGGCGGTTGATGTATGGAACTCCCAACATCTCCCGACCAGCCACTGCAGGGACAAATAGTTTTGCGCCTGTCTTGACATGTTCTTGCCGGTGTGAAACCTCTATTTGCTCCCCGAGAGAGTGCCGCTGGTAACTTGCAAAAGCCAGCAGCACTTCAACACTTTTGCAGGCAGCTTTCATGAAATGTATACAGTCCAGACAGAGCGCTGACCTATTCAATGTCGCACACTTCAGAGCGAAGACCAAGACTACTCAGATAATGGTGAGAGAGCTACTATTCGCAGATGACAGTGCACTGGTTGCCCACTCCGCTGAAGAGATCCAGAAAATAGTGGACGCTTTCTCCGATGCATCAAAGAAGTTTGGTCTGAAGATTAACATCAAGAAGACAGAGGTGCTGTACCAACCATACTCTACAAGAACCCGAGAGGAGATCATGGTTGACGGACACAAGCTGAACTCTGTTCCGGAATTCACCTACCTCGGAAGCACTATATCAAGTGATGGACGCATTGATGCTGAAATACAGAGGAGGATGGCCAAGGCTAGCGCATCTTTCGGCCGACTACGCCAGAGACTCTGGAACAACAACCATGTGTCCATTGGGGTCAAAGGCAAGATCTACCGTGCAATCGTGCTATCCACCCTACTATACGGAGCCGGTGAAAAAGCTGCATGCCTTCATGATGCGATACCTGCGTTCAATCATGAGACTAACCTGGAAGGACAAAGTGACAAATAAGGAAATACTCGAACGGACGGGGCTGCCCTCTATGGAAGATCTTATGATCAAAAAGAATCTCCGGTGGACTGGACACCTCATGAGGATGACATCAGACAGGCTACCAAAGCAGATCCTCTATTCTCAACTGTCTTCTTGCTACAGAAAGAGAGGGTGCCCTCGTCTCCGGTTCAAGGATACCATCAAGAGAAACCTGAAGCTGAGAGACATTTAAGACCGACTCATGGACGCAACTCTCACAGCAGAGAGCTAAATGGAGAGCGGCAGTCATGTAATGAAAGCAGTCTTTGTCACATCGCGACCGACAGCATGATGATGATGATGAATGATGATGGGTTTATGGTAGCACAATCAAAGGCAGATTGTCAGAAGGCAGTAAATGATCTCTGTGCAACATTCACCAAATTAGGATTTTACATCCATGATAAGAAGTCGGTTCTTATACCAACAAGAGAGTTAAAATGTTTGGGTTTTCTATTAAACACAGACGATATGACGGTGTCACTAATAAAGCAGAAAGTAGATAAATTTATTGATAGTGCTCACCATTTGTTGGAAATAATTAGCCCAAATATCAGGCAAGTCGCAGTGTTAGTCGGAATTATGATAGCCTATGCCCCAGCTATCCTATACGGGAAAGCTCACATTAAATCGCTAGAGATAGACAAAAATTTTGCGTTAGCACGTACAAAAGGAAATTTTGAAAGAAAAATGACTATTTCAGCAGAAGGCCTAGCAGATATTCATTGGTGGTTTGAGAACATTCATTCTTCCCCGGTGGTTACAACAGATGCATCACTAGATGGATGGGGTGCTCATAGGGACCATCAGGCGACAGGAGTACGATGGCTAGAGGATGAAATTTCAGATCATATTAATGTCCTAGAACTTAGAGCAGTTTATTTGGGTTTATGCAGTTTAGTGCGTATACCAAAGTTTCATGTCAGAATTTTGACAGATAACACTACAGCGATGGCCTACATTCATAACATGGGAGGGACTTAGTCCAAACCTTGTAATAGAAGAGCAAAATTGATTTGGAATTGGGCTCAAGAGCATGACATATGGCTAACAGTAGCACATATCCCGGGTAGTCAGAACACACTGGCAGACAGGAAAAGCCAAAATTTTCATGATCCTTTGAGATGGGTGTTGAATGACAACATTTTTGAACAAATTTGTTAAAAATGGGGACGGCCACAAGTGGACTTGCTTGCTTCACGAAACAACTACAAACTATCTAAATATGAACAAAAGAAAAATATCAGGGGCAGCATTCAGACTTCAGCAAGGCTTTTGACACAGTAGATCATAAGATTCTACTTCAAAAACTCAACCAAATAGGTATAAAATCAGCCACAAAAAAATGGATCGAATGCTACCTGAGAAATATGGAACAAAAAACCAAAGTAGAAAATAGCATCTCAGAATGTGGAGTCCTGCAGGGGTCAGTCCTAGGACCACTACTCTTCATAATATACATAAATGACCTAGAGAAGTGGCTAGACACTGAATGCCTCCAGCTATATGCAGATGATACTGTCACATATGCTGAGGGAAACACTGAGGAAGAGGTAACAAATAAACTAAATAAACTACTACAGAAACTGGGTGACTGGTGCGAATCTAATAAAATAACCATAAATGCCAGCAAATCTAAAAAAGTCCTCTTCACATAGACCACTACCAGAAAGTAATGCCCAGTGCAAACTAGGAAACCAGGTGCTGGAAAAAGTAAAGCACTACAGATACTTAGGCTTAGAGCTGGACAGCCAACTAAACTACAACCTATACGTCACAAAAATCATACAAAAAATAAATCACAAACTCTGGTTATTTGCCAAATTAAGAGAATTCATGACACAAGAAATGTCAATAAAGGTCTTCAAAGGAATGGTACTCCCATACTTGACTATGGAGACACAATATACATGGGAGCAAAGCAAGAACTGCTCAACAAGCTCCAAATCCGAAAAATAGAGCATTAAAAATATGTCTCAGGGTAGACAGAATGCACCCCACCTATGACCTGCACATGCAAACCAAAGCAAACTTGCTTTTAAAAAAATAGAAGACTAGTACACCTCAAAACACTCACATTTGGGTACAGTCGTGATAGGAAATACCAAAAGCAACCAACCAGAAACACACAAATAAACAATGCACCACTAATAAAACAAAGGAGCCGCATAAAGGCCCATGAAAGAAGCACATTAGAAATGGTTGCTAAGGCTTGGAATGCCCAATCAGTAAAAGAAAGGCAAATCCTGATCTAAAGACATACAAAAAATATCTATGTAAAAAAGGGATGACGCTGATGACACCGTAGGGCCAGAACTCCAGCTGGGCATGTGACAGATCATGGCCCACAAACAGGGCTGCCCCAAGGGAGAAACCTGGACCACCCTCAGTAGAAACAACCACAAACCATTAAAAACAAAGACTCCCGATCTGAAAACATATAACAATATATATCTAAAAGAAAAGGGAGACCCTGAAAACACCCTGGGGCAAAACCACAGAAGGGCATGTGATAGGGTCATGGCCCACAAACTGGGCTGCCCCAAGGGGGTAATCTGGACCACCCTCAGTAGATAACAAACAGCTACAAACTACGTACAAGCCTATAATTGTAGAGTAGGCTATTTCATAAGTGGTAGTAAAGCCAAAACCAAAAAACTAATATACTATTCTCACCCACTACAAGGGCGATCAGAACATAAAACCAATAACACCTACACTTAGAACTAAAACCATTAGCTATCTAACGGTCCTTCCCTATTTCGGATCGACCTTGGACAGCCAAACCCAACACAAAACAAGCTCAAACATCTACGAGACAAGAACACACTTAACTGCCAACTGCTACCTAGCAGACCTTCCCTATTTCGGATCGACCTTGGATAGCCAACCCCAACACAAAACAAGCTCAAACATCTGCACATACTAAATAATCACCATGTACCTGCTACTGTGTGAGAAACAAAAACATCTTATCACCTCCTACTGTGTGGTAAGATTAAACCACTACTACAACTGGCCAGCATTGAAAACAAGCTTGAGCACTCAAGCTTACATGCTATGGACAGTATAAACACATCATCAACAACAAAAAAGATGAAGAAGAACATTTTATCTATATTGTGCAAAAGACAGCTTGTTAATAACTTTAAAAGTAACACATGCCATAACACAGTGGGTGACATGTTGAGTGTTATACTTTATGTTCGACTGACACTCAAATCGCGATGTGAATCTCTGTATGTTTGCTGTGTAGGCGAGGTAATGAATACTCCTTCCTGAGTAGATCGTCTCTCTGTATGAGGTGTACGCTACCATCAAGCTCATGTTGGTTGCACCCTATTTGCCCTGCATGAGGTATATATACATACACAAACAGTTGTCATCTTCGATCTTGAGTTGGACAGTGACTGCCACTGCTTCTGTGATTTTCAGGTATTTCTTGCATTTTGTAGAGATGCACTCACATACCAGTCAGGGCAAGTCGTCAATGATATTGAGCGCATTACTGTTCTTCACTCTGATGGAAAGGTTGTGGTCAGGTGGCATGGGTCGGGATTGTTTCCTGTGCTGAAAGGCACATACACTGTTACAACTTTCACATACATAAGGGTCAAACGTGGTGTTGGCACTCTTCCTGTACCCTACCTTCAACTATCCTCATTCCTGCAGTGTTATTTCAAATGGTGTGGGGCAACTGTACATTATGGACAACTACAACGATTTAATAAGTTCAACACCATCAACCTAGACCTGCGAGATTTGAAGTTGGCATTCCATCTCTTCTATTTCTATGTAAAACAGGAGACAACATTCACATAACTTAGTTTATTTGACTTACTCGGGGAGGTTGTGTACATGAATGTTTTGAGAATATCACTATGCATACAGACATATTTTCAGGAAGATTTCAAACGGCATCACAAGTTAGCACCACCTGTTTGTCGGAAAGAAAACAGGAAATGTGATAGTTTGTTACAGCGTTGTCCTTTTAAATATAACAAGGGATATGTCCAGCGTCAAATGCTAAGCAGATTCCACCCTTATCCCCTCAAAAAAAGGACCAGAAAGAACTCAAGTAAAAGGCACGCTGTGAATATGCTTTTAAAGTTTGTTTAAATGGAATCCTAGAGAAAACAAAAAGAGAATTTAATAGGCTTATTATAATAGTAAACAAATTAATTCCCCCAGATCCTAACTATACCATCCAGAAAAACAAGAGACCTGCGCTATGTTAGAATAATCTTTAATGAGAACTTGCAATTTTATCATTTTTGTTTATAATAGTAAAAACAAATTAATAATTTGTTTTCAAACCAGGAAAATGGGACTATAGGAGAACACATACAAGATTTTGTTTAAACAACAAGAAATGGAACTTCAACAAACCACGTTTGTTGCTTATCATAATTGTATATAAAAAAAAAAATATTAAAAAGAGAAGACGTTAAGAAGGAAACAAGTTTTTAAGGTGGATCTCAAACATGGATTAACATAATCTGGGTGTAATGATTTGATGCGCAGCTTCGTAGTCGACACAGAAGAGTATAAGGATCGGAGGGTGCTGCGACCCATGTCTGTTTCAAGTACACTTGTGAAAGTCAAGGAAACATGTATCAGGGATAAGATCAGGTCACACACCCAACGAGGTGGGAAACAGCTCATCACAATATGATACCACATATGGCACCAATTACTGACGTCTGCGATATTGTAGGAATGAAAATCAGAGTATGGCAAAATAATATAAATAAATAAAATATCCGATACCGGTATATCTACATGTAAGTTTGTGTAGACAGCATTGTGTAGCTTGCCCACCCACATCACAGCCACCCCTAGCTGGGTGATCAAACTAGGCTCACTAGTCCCGAACATGCAGCTGCTACCAGTGACTATCTGGTTTTTATTTTGTTAATTTTAAAGACCTGGTCACCGCATTTTACTTTGTATTCCTCATGTGAGTATTCGCTATATCCAGGGTTGGCAGTTTCTGCTGCTTTCTGGTTTCTGCCATGGCGGAAATATGTTTCAGTCATCATTTTGGCGGACATTTCAGAAATAGTCCCGTAGACTAGGTATTTCAGTAAAAGTTGGCAACTTACTTATTTAATTGGCGGTTCTTGTTTCTGCCAATTTCTTTGTTCTTGAAACCCAAATAAATGATCAATTAGTGATCCTTAAGAAGCATCCCATAAGCTTACTATAAATTTAGAACTTCAATTGCTGTGCCAGTGGTGTTCTCTGTGGCGGAGTGGTTAGAGTGTCTGACTTTTTTCTAGGTTGGACTCCTAATCTGAAGGTCGGTGGTTCGATTCCCCATGCCCCCATCTCTGCCAATTTGGATTTCCACCGCTGTGTATAACTTACAGCGACATCAAAGGCCAGTTGCTCTCATACCATGTCTATGTGGTGTGGGAGGTTAAAAATCCCTTGGGTCGGTAAAAGTGTAGGCTCGGGCTTTCTATCGACAAACTGTCTAATGGTGAAAACAAGCCTATTCAGGCTTATCCATGATAGGCAGTATAAATCTTCAACAAAAAAACCATTTCCAATAGACCTCATTTCTTGAATCTGTCGGCAGAAAACTTGTTTCTGCCACTTTCTGCCAACCGTGCAGCAGAAATAGATTTCTGCCAGCAGAAACCCAAACCTGGCTATACCGTAACAAAATATTCACATTCTAGAAAATCAACTAACTGTACTGATAACTACTAAGAATAGTCACTGGATAGTCGGTATAATGGTTCTGGACAGATCCGTCCCTACATACTGGGTTGGTGATGAAATAATCCATTCCGTGACATCACGCAGGAAAGGGTAGGTGAAATTACACCTGTATATGATATAGTAAAAGAGCCTCAAATTCACTATTTTTAAAGTAGGCTTTGTGGTGCTCTGTACGAAGTGCTGTATTACAGTGAACTGCTTCTTTGCAGCTCTTTTCCATAATTTGTGACTCATGAGTGTAAACATGTTTCAGTTCTATTTCATACAGAAATCTTATCCGACAAAGTTGTTCTTTGGCCTATGTCACTATAACAACTGAGGATGACCATTAGGGTTGATTGACTAACATCCACAGCTTGACCACATATGCTCCATATAGCCATGATTGGGTCCTAAGCAATCCCCCACAGTATTGTAGTGGTCTGCACTGACCTCTCAGGCAAGTAACCACATAGACAGGTAGGCGTGGGGAGTGTGTTGATATCAGGGAGCCTAGGTGGTGTAATGGTTAGCACACTGGCCCGGAGTGCAAAGAGATGTGGGTTCGAGTCCCGCTCTAGGCTAATATTTCCCATTTTCATCACCCCCACGACACTGGTTGCCGTGATCAGGATCCTGTACAAGCTTTGCGCTGTATGGTTGTTGAACCTACCCTGTGTATGTATGTGTTAGTGCATTGCCTGTATGTATGTAATTGTAAGCATTACAAGACTTACAATTCCAGGGGGACGAGTGTAGTGGTCTGCACTGACCTCTCAGGCAAGTAACCACATAGACAGGTAGGCGTGGGGAGTGTGTTGATATCAGGGAGCCTAGGTGGTGTAATGGTTAGCACACTGGCCCGGAGTGCAAAGAGATGTGGGTTCGAGTCCCACTCTAGGCATAATATTTCCCATTTTCATCACCCCCACGACAGTATCTATCGATAGCTCCTTTTGGACAAGTGGTAAAGCAGCAGCACAAAGAGGGTGCATATGTGCTGGTGCGCTCCCCAGGCCAGTGTGACAGCAGACAGGAACCTGACCAGGGAGGTTCTTTTCCCCTCTACCCAACACCACAGGCTGGGTGTTGGGAGGGTGTGGGGGGGGGGGGGGAGATAGCAGAAGCAATAGAACATAGATAGACACGAGGTACAATACAACGCAATATCTAGATAGGAACGAGGTACAGTAACAGGCAGTGTAATGCTTGGATGTACTAGGTAGATGGGCTTTTATAATTTGGTAGTAGTCCTGGCCGGTGTTGTGGTTTCCCGGGGACACCAGTTTGCCAGGGACACATTGCTTCTGCGCATGCATCAAGATCGAACAGCATCGTCACTAACCATATAAATTTAATATAATGTTTTTGGTAAAGATGTTTTCTATGTGTACCAAACGATTTGTTTCTAGGTGGTGTCGTTTTAGAGATATTTAACTTTTCCTGTATTTTCTGTATGAAGATTGCTCACGGCCATTGACAATGCCTTGAGTTGGACGGTACGCTCAGTGAAAAACATTGGTTTTATTCAAAATTAATAGAAATCAAGAACGCTAACCATATCAATTTAATATAATCTTAATGGTAAAGATGTTTTCTATATGTGTACGAAGCGATTTGTTTCTAGGTGGTGTCATTTTTAGAGATATTAGATTTTTTTTGTATGAAGATTTGCTCACGGCCGTTGACAATGCATTTGAATGGAAGTGTCCCTGGCAAACTGGTGTCCCTCAGAATCCGCAACACCGGACTAGATGAAATTGCATTAATCCGATAGCAGATAACACAATTGCTCCATTGAAAATAATATTCACATAAATTATACAGCACATACTCGTGAATAAGTAGAGATGCATTGGTCATGCTACTTCCGCTTTAAACTGGTACACCTTTCCTTAGGCAGATTTGCCATGACACATCATGATACATCAGCAGATCCACCATAATACAACAACCGGAAAAGGTTTCATGACGGTTAGAGGGAAGTCAGATGTTTAACGAAAAATATACATTTTAAAACACAATTTAAAACAGGGGAAAGTGGGGGGGGGAGGGGGGAGGAGAAAGTGAAGTGGGGAAAACGGAAGTTAAAAAAGGAGAAGCAATATTATATTGAGAGCGAGAAGATTGTGGTTTAGTTGATGACAAAGGAAAATCAGATCTATTTGGTGTAAAAGATGTTCTCAATTTAACTAAATATTTAAAATAATGACAGAAACTAAACAATCAGCGGACTATGCTACTTTACAGGAGCTGGGTATTGATGGAGGGGGACAATACGTCACTTCCAAGTTGGCCAGTTTACCGTGTTACTACGTCAACACCACTACTTTCCGGTCCTACTAACTCCTAGTGACAGGGTGATTAAGGGCAGCACTGAATGGATGGTACCGCACATAACCTTTACATACGTAATTGCTAATGATAGTGTCATGGAGGGCTAGCATCCTAACCATTACTCTATCTAGGCTCCCTGATGCAATCAACCTATCGACGCCTAGCTTTTTAAATGGCATTTTACCCGAGGACCTCATCACAGTCACCCCCCCCCCCCCCACACCCACCTCTGGGATTGTAAATCTGATAAATAACACAACCGGGTGCAGTGGCCGAATCAATAGAGTGCAGGCTTTCCGTGTGGAAATATTACATTGATACTTGTAGCTAGCTAGCCTGGCACTCGGCACGACTACGATAGGGCAAGGACTGGTTAGCTCAGTGTCAGGATAATGTGACTGAGTGAGAAATCAGGCCTGCTCTTCCAGTGGAGCAGCACTATAAAGTCACCATGAGTGCATACTATCACAAATCGGTACCCATCCTGATATGATCTTAGATGTTGGCAGAACGATACACTTACAAATATCCAGTTAGCATGCGCCAGTATGGTTCAACACTGTACATCACAAAGTGTACAAAAAATACTGGTCATGGTACCAATGGCAAAAAGGGTCGTTTTTCCAAATGAGGGGAACATTACACTTAGATTGAGATTTTATCCCACACTTCTGCCATTCCAAGGCTAGTCCTAACCAGTATGCTACCTAGGTTCCCTGATGCAATCAACCTATCAACCTACCTGTGCAAATGGCAATTTACCTGAGGAGGTCAGCGCACCTCACCCTTGATAATGCTGACTGAACATTTGGTGGTTCTGACAGGGGTCAGTATAGTATTCCACTACTAGACTCGTGTTTTACAACGATCATTTCTTTTAAAACCATATGAAGCATACAGATTCCAGCACTCCTCTACCCCCTCCATCCACCATTAGGGAGTTCCGGGGGACCTGGTTGAGCAGCGCGGGGTGGTAGGTGGAGGAACCCGAAAGTGACATGTTATGAACATAGTGTAGGCAAATCGGAAAAGGCTTGCAGAATGTGTTTGTAAAAATCAAAACAAATGCATATAATAAATATTGACAATGACAATATATATATATATATATATATATATAATATCAATTAAACCTCCAGATCGATGCTAGATGGCTGGTGGCGGCACCTGGTGATTCAGCCACACATCACAACTCTAATGCCCGCCATACACATGCTGGCAACGGACTGACGATCTCCTCTCCGGTCACACTTTACCCATACACACAGATACAGTGAAACCCCGTTATAAGGCGCCCGATTAAACGCTTAGGGGTGTAGGTGTGTGTGGTGGTGGGGTTAGGTGTGTGTGGTGGGTGGGTGTGGTGAGGGTTTAGGGGTGTTGTGGGGTGTAGGTGTGCGTGGTGGTGGGGTTAGGTGTGTGGGGTGAGGGTGTCGGGGGTAAAGGTGTGTGTGGTAGGTGTGTGTGGCGAGGGATTAGGGGTGTTGTGGGGGTGTAGGGGTGTGTGTGGTGGTGGGGTTAGGTGTGTGTGGTGAGGGTGTCGGGGGTAAAGGTGGGTGGGCGTGGTGAGGGTTTAGGGGTGTAGGTGTGTGTGGTGGTGGGGTTAGGTGTGTGTGGTGAGGGTGTCGGGGGTAAAGGTGGGTGTTGTGAGGGTTTAGGGGTGTTGTGGGGGTCTAAGTGTGTAGTGGGGGTATAGGTGCGGTGGGGGTATAGGTGCGGTGGGGTAGGGGTTGAGGGTGTGTGGTTGGGGTGTAGGTGTGTGTACTGGGTGTGTGGTCGAGGTGTAGGGGTGTCTTGCAGTGCAGCACATCGTAGATGCATACCTGACTGATGCTCACTGGGGACTGATCACGTGATATATTGCCATTAGACATTGCACTCATGCAATACTAACGATTGCATACAACCAGTGGTGTCAGAACTAAGAGATCACACCACCCAATAACGATTTAAGAAACACAGACAGTTTCCAATTCTAATCTACGCAAAGTTACCTTGGAGCAAACAAATTGTGCCAACATAAGAAACATGAACAGTGACTGTGGTACGGAGTGTACTACTTGATAAAATATACATTTTTGTTGGGGTTTCTCACACAACTCTTATATATGACTTCTATCTGTAAAATTAGGTCATATAAATACCAGCTCATATCAACTGGCAAGTCAAATTGGCCTATGTCATCATAATGCAAATGTACACAATGCCAACCAACATAAATAAACTATACAAGTCAATTGAGCATTCAACAATCTCGATAGAAAAGCAAGATCATTATTCCTTATTCACACGAACAAATCATAAGTGATCCTCACAAGGTAGCCGCATAAACCTTTTGGACAGGTACAGTGAACGCAGCGCTATTTTGACAGCGCTAAATCCCTGGTGTCAGAATGTGGCACTAAGAAATAACCTTGGGAACTACTCGGACAAACCATCTATTAAGCCTTAGTTACAAATGACTTACGGCGTGGGTTACGGTCACCATACAGTGACCGTACGTTTTTTTTGCTCACTGCAAGGGGTTGCTGTTGTTCTAAGTTGAAGCTATCTTAACTTTGGAAAATTGCAACGCCGCAGGTTAGGGGTATGATTAGAGAATTTTCAATAACCTTTGGAGGGGATATTCCAAAAAATATATTTATAAATTTTGTTTATAACGATAATGATTGAATTGGAAAAGTTATAGTATCTAAAAGGCCATATGTATTTGATTTGAACCCATGACAATGTTGCAATGACCGTACGATTTGTGAATAGATAAACCGCAGACCGTAACATTTGCATAAACCGCAAGACACACCATAACTGTAGCACCATACGACGACCGCAGCATTTGTGACCTAGGCATTGTTCCAAATGCTGCATATTCAGTACAGCACAGACTTCCCGTGTGGAAGGTCGGGAGTTTGAATCCCGGTCGAGTCAAACCAATGACTTACAAAATGGATATTTGCTGCTACCTAGCTTGGCTCTCGGAATTACTAGGGTTGGGGTTAGCTTAGTAGCAGGAGTGGTTAGCGCAGTATCAGTATAATCTGAATGAGTGGGATATCAGATCATGGTGCCGACAGACTGGTCTCCCAGTAGGGCATGAGTTTCAGCAGTTATATGTCCTATTAAATTGACTTGACATTTCTCCCATGGAGCAATACACATTTAATAAGTGCATTTATACTTAAATTGGATATGAAGGATCAAATCTCAGCCAAGTGCGTTAGCTTTGAAAATATTTTGCTTTCACCGGATTATGAAATTTTAACCAAACTCAATTTCAAATAAAATTACACAGTTCGATAAAAGCATAGATTTTCACAAGCAAAACACATACAATTTTCCAGATTTGAACCTACATATCCAACTGGTGCACTTACTACGTATTTGGCGTTGCATAGAAGGGGATAATATGTCAATTTAATAGAACCTGTTAGTGCTGAAGCCTATGGTATCAGAACATTGACATAAATGCCACAATGAATTTAGTATGTTTACATTTGAAATATCTTTTTTTAACTTTTTTTAAAGTAACTTTAAACCAAATTTACTTCAAATTAAAATAATGTAAATTATAACGATACACCTAATATACTTATCTCAGTAAATCATCGGTCTATGCAAATTAAAACTATTGCAGTAGGGGCATTACCTGTGCTATTGGTTGGTTCTAGAACACAATTATTTACCGTTATTCATTACACACACCACCAATCATGTAGATAAAATGCATTTATACATATCACATGGTGTCCGTGTGTTGAAAACAAATGAGTGAAGGCTGGACATTCCTCGCCCCCCCCCCTCCCCATCACGTGTAAATAAGGTGTAGTGTGTGATTAACTTCAGCCTTGTGCATGCTGCGTTCGACCTGGGTAGTGTATGTCCTGTTAGCTGTCTAACACAGCCCAGAACATTGAATAGTTAGTACAGAAGCATGTCGCTGGCTCCCAACACAGTTACATTATACACATATAAATTAACAGAAGTTCTCGCATGATCTATATTACTCCGCAATTATTTACCGATTATGACTGGTGGCACCCCCATCAAAGCGCCAACACATTATTAACCACGGCTGGCTTCCTAACTCACTCAAATCTTTTCATATTTTATTTCAGGTAAGGGCAGATAACCTCTTGGCAGAGATTATAATCACTCAATATATCAATTGATGTACATTATCGCCCTATGCGACTGATTCCAGACAATCGCCACAAGGAAGAATGGGAGGGGTGCCACTGGTCACGTGCGTTGGGTCATTCTTTAAAAAGGGGCACGAAAGTGTGACATGGAAACCAAAAGTGAAAACCTTCCGAATAATAGCAAAAGACCTTCCAAATAATAGCCTAATCCAATGTCCTATGAAGGTTTGTATGTTGTGCATATGTCAGAGTTGAAAAAATGAATTTCACTTTCTGAATTAGAACTTATACAAATTGAGCAATATATTATTATCACTCGTGTAACATGAAAATCAAAGACACATCCAGAACCCCATTTTAACATATACAACATAGTAAAACAAGATTTGTATTGATTACTCTTCAGCAGACAAGGTTATGACTTCCAAGAAAAAACTATATAAATAAGTTGAAAAAAAGTTTGGCTACATGCATAGTGTAAATGTTCACTTTTTCACATTAGCACAAAATCATAAAAGTAAACTTTTAATTTCTTTCTTGGGATAGCTTCAATAAATGTAATATTGTAACATACTTAATACACAGAGGATACAATAATTATTTGACTTGCAATCAATAAAAGAAAGAACAAATTATCAGCATTGTAATGTGGAAACGAAATATGTGGTGCCCAGTTTTAAAGAATGACCCACATACAGATACAATGCTAGTTATTCCCTTCCACGTGTTTATACCTGTATAATGCTCTATAACTCACATACATGTATATACATATGTATATATCTACATGTATATACTATGTAATATACTTATGCATGTGATGTATAACGTATTATGTGAGTATAAAGATGCATAAGGGAGTTATTATATTGTTATAGTCCATAAGATTCAACACTTTACTGGTGGCGCCCCCTTTGGCCCACCTCACTTCCACTGGATGTTGACAAGTGTCAGTCACACCGAAGGATTTTTTTGACTGAGTATATTTAACACAGACTATCACATTTGTAAGCTATCCAACTACATTGTCGTGACATCACCATTTCTAGCAATGGCGTCCCACAAACTGTCCTCCATTGTAATTACTGGTGTATATGTCCCCAGGTTCAGCCTTGAAAAAAAGCACGCTGTATAGCAATTAATGCGCATAGCTCACAACTAGTTTGTTGGACAAATGTAGATGGATTGAAGATAAAAGAAAAGGGGGAAACAAATATAACATTCCCACCAGTGATACCTGCAGAATAAGTAGTCGTTTACAATTTTAAAGTTATCTCTATTTGCACAAAGCTTACGTAGGGAGGATGGCGGAGGGGAGGGGGGGGGGTGCTGGAATGATTCAGCGTACTGATTAAAACGGTAACAAATTTGATTGGGTTCATAGACAATGACCTCGAAGACTGACAGTAAAATGAAGTAATACTTTTCACCCAGGCTTTGTGGTAAATGTGCTGAAATGTACATGTGAGAGTTTTGTCTTGGAAGCAATATTGAAATGCACAGCTCAAAAACATAGATGGACCCACACACATACCCTCAAAAGCAACTGTTTTTCTTTAATGTAAGCATAGACCGTAACAGACATGTAACCAGAATACAATTGCCTCAGCACTGAGGAATAAAGTTTATGAATACACTTGCCAACAAATCTTTTTTTTAAAGTTGCATAGTCCGATAAAAGCATCAAATTTTCAAAAGCAAAACAATTGTCTACATTTGAACCTACATATCCAACTTAAATACAGGTGCACTTAGTAAATAGGTGTTGCTTCATAAAAGTGCATTAGAAACCGAAATCGATTACTGCTGAAGCCTATGGGATCAGTGTTTTGACAAGCATGCTAAAATTAATTGTACATGTTTACACTTCAAATATCTCCTAAGTTAGTTAATTTAAAACAAAGTTACTTAAAACTAAAGTAAGGTAGGTTATAAAGATCAACTTATTATACTTATCTCAGAAAATTACAGAAATTCAAACCTATCGCACTATGCAACTTTAACCAACAACAACAAAACAACTATTAATTAAGTAGGACAGGCGGGGTTAGGAATTAGTACTCTGCACAATTTTGAAAATGCTGACAATTGTGAACGATTCGTAACCTTAAGCTTGACCATAGGGTGCCAGAATGAGTTGAGCGCCCGCTTCACATGTGGAAGGTCATGGGACTCGAACCCGAGCCGAGTCAAACCATCGATATAAAATTGATAATTGCCGCTACCTCGGCCTGGCGCTCAGCATTACGAGAAAAGCGGAAAGAGCAGTGAATGAAGAAGACCAATTATTCCAAATTGACATTTCCCATTATAATGCAAATTGGATTTAGTTACATAATTACTTTGGAGAGGGTGGGCAGAGAAAAAAAAACCAACACATACGCATATCACAAGTAACCAAATAAGGAATTTGGGGTAGGCAGGTCTGGCTGGTGGTTAATACCACAGAAAGGTTTTTGTAGTTGTTTCAAAAGTAAACTATGTGCTGAGACAATTTCACTGCAATCCACATTAGAAACAAATCCAAACCAAAAAAGAGACCAGTTTAATCACCAGGAGGCATGTGGTTATCGGTGTAAATGGAGTTTAAAATATAGGGCCGAGAGTGAGGAACAAAAGTTTTCAGAGCAGAGACTGATTTAACCAAAAAAGGCAAAGCACCACAATTTGGCTCCCAAATAGGAGATTATATAATGAAAACCCTAGGCGCCATCTTGCTGAGGAAATATAACCCCAGCTCCCTAGTCATAGAGAGCCCGGCCAAACAATTACCCACAGTGGGACGTTTGTTTAGATCTTAGATGTCCTAACAACATCTAAGATCATACCAGGACAGGCACCAACTTGTGACGAACACTCATGGCAACCATATAGTGCTGACCCATTCCGATACTGAACAAACCAGTTGTTGCCCAATACTACTAATGCTGAGCGCCAGACCAGGTAGCGACAAGTGTAAAGTTAGTAAGTCATTGGTTTGACTCAGCCTAGAGTTCACAACCACGATAGTCTGCATGGGAAGCTAGCCAACGCTTTTACTCATGTGGCCACTTCGTCCAGTCCACTGTCCAGGGTGATGTACTAATGCACATCATTTAATCCTGCTTAATAACTAGATATATTTGAATATAAAATAGCTAAATATCAGATAATCAGAGGTCAGTATCAATTACAACACATCACAGGGATATGATCTCGCAAATACACCGGGTTTCTTAAAGGAGCTGGATATAGACTAGCATGGCCAGTTCTGTACTTGACAAAGGCTCTCCAACAGATCTTTGCATACCTTCCAACCATGTGTTAGGAGACTAGTATGAAACAAAAAGAAGTGTCACCCAGTTTCTGATTTTACTTGTTATAAGGCTTTGTAGATCCTCGTACCGTTTTCTACTTATTCTCTTTCACCAGAGGAATCACTCATGGTTAGCTGAATATTTAAATGTATACCATCTATGAGATCCTAAAAAAAGGTATTAAAGATACGTAGAAAGACTCCAACATATGTTGTACCGGCTTTGTGCCACCTGAATGGCACACGTGCTGGAGAGCATTCGACATAGTACAGAACTCACCATTCTAGTCCATATCCAGTAGTCTAACTATATCTAATAATATATGGGATAGGTACATCTTCATTCAGTCGTCGATGTCAACTGAAACGAACATGTGCCGCTGAAGTAGTTCATAGGATGCATTTATTATACCCCATGAGAGAAGTGAGCGCAAAAAGTTGATTCGTGCACCCAGGAATAGCTTAGTCCAACTGCGGTTGCGCTCATTAAACACAGTATGGAAGACTTTGTTCATGCTCAAAAACTCCCCACCGAGCTGTGACTGCATCCTTGTCTTGATAACGTTGACCGGAAAGAAGAGGGTACTGATGCATGACCCAAGCAGTGCCCCACTAAGAAAATCCTGCATAATAATGTACGAATTGACATTGGATGGTGGAAAAAGGCGTTTGATTTTCTCTCGAATCAAGAAGAAGAAGCAGTTGCTGGGACCATTGCGCAGCAAGATGGCAGTGACACCCCTGTAGTATTCCCTGAGTCCATACACTCGAAGTGCGGAGAAGGAATGCGCTGTGTTCTGCAATTTATGCTGATATCGTTTATCTTGGAGGAGCGTCTGAATCCGTTCGAGTGGTGCAAGCACTGCTTCAGTCGTGCCTGCCAACATGGCCGCTGTGAGTTTCCTGGCAACGGTTGGCATTCCCGAGGCATTTTCCCGAAGGAGAGTCCGGTATGTGCCATAGCAGCCGAACATGATTGCCAAGCAGCTGGATTTCTGCATAAGAGGCGGCATAAGACCCCGGTACAAGTTTGCAAAACCTTCACGGTGTAGCTGCCCAACGGCGGCATGGATGTTGATCCCGTGCAGCTGCTGTCGAAACATGAGTTTATTAATTGGGAAGGTTGTTGTGATGTTTAGCACAGCAGCGCCCCAGCCACAAAGAAAGTCCTGGTAGTGTCTTCTGCTTTCCTGACTCATGGAGCCTGTTGTCTTTGCGGCTGCATGCAGAGCAGGTGGCTCCAGAATCTTATCAGCAACCATCTTATCCTTTTATCTGGAGACCACAAAAGCGAAGTAAGTATACAACAACTTTCATATCACTATTAACGCCATTCAGCATTACTCATTGTGTGTGAATAAAAATGTATTGGTTAGAAACAATTAAGATGAGAATAGTTTCTTACAGATTTTCAAAGAGTTGCAACGCAGCAACTAGTGAATTCGTCAGAAAATGGCCTGTTGGTGGCACCACCAGTAAATAACATTCAAATATGAAAATGATAACAATAATAAAATCCCCATTATACATCAAAGACAGAATTAGTTGATTTTTTTTTCATAGAATAAGGTATACAGCACACGTAGTAAATTAGACACCAACACATTCACACGTATATAAAACTACAGCAACCCAAATCGTTGTTTCTTAAGGCTTGACGTCCCAGCAATATCAAAGGTATTATCAGGACTCGAACTGACTTGTGACAATGTGCACCCATGACTTAATAGTACTGCCCCACTGGAAGACCAGGCCGCGGGACCATGACCCAATATCCTGATACTATGCAAACAGGTCCCTGCATTATCCTATTAAAGTTGCTGTCAATTTAAAACAATAAATATATTAGAATGATCGTTACCATAATCTACCCTACTTTAGTTTGAAGTATCATATATATTAAATGGCTAACTTTGGAGATATTTAGGTGCAAATATGCTAAATTAATCTTGGTGTGCACACCATAGGCTTCAGGAGTAACATGTTCTATTAAATAGACTTAGTATGCCCTTCTCTGCGGCAATCAATGTTGAACACTTGGTAAAAAGAAAATCACGTGACAAGATTTTTAACGGCGGTTTTTGGCTGCCATATTTGCTTGAGACAGGAATGTATAATACCAATGAAAAATAAACAAAACGTGTTTTCACTGAATTATTCCCATTGGTTCTTGGGGGTATAAACAAAAGGAATTGTCTCCATTTGGTGTGAAAAGGGAATTGATTTAGAAGAATACGGTTATGTGAGGAACCAACCAATTAGGAAAAGTATTGAACCCAGAACTAGGTGGTTATTCATTCTTTTATAAGCTCCATGTGTTTATTAACATTCAGTACATGCATACAGATAGCTGTGTTTAGAAATAATATAATGTTTAATGCATATAAAACACGATGCTACACAATTTCAATTCAAATAGCAAACATCAGTAGGTCTAGAGCTAGAGATTGACAGATCAGTTACTATAGCAAGTGTCTACTTAGTGTTTAGAAATAGCCACCACATGACCAGAAAACGCATAAGTGTCTTGATTGATGGGCACAGGACAGGGCTGTTTCTTGGGGCTTTATGTATTAGCAACGTCTAAGGTCCTAGCAGTAAGGGTACCGTTTTATAACAGTGCACTCATAGTTCTGCCCCCTCGGAGTCCAGGAAACCAGTACCATGACCCGATGTTCTACACAGTCACATTTTCCTAATAGTAATACTGATCTAACCAGTCCTTGTCCATTCCTATTAATGCCAAGCACCAGGCGAGGTAGCGACAAGTATCAATTTAGGACAAGCATCAATTTAGGACAAGCATTCCTCAACCTAGATGGGAAGCCAGTGCTCTTACCGGTTCTTCCACCGAATCCGATCCTGGAGGGTAATAAGCATCAACACTGGAGGAAGCATTATATGCCTTCCGTAAATATGATAACTACCTCAAATAAGGGTGTGGGATGGCCAGGATCTTAATTTGCATCCAACTGGTTCATCCTGCTGCTGACAGCCATGTCTTTAACCCTGCAAAGGGTTACAGACTGCATACTGCCTTAGAGGACTCCCAAAGCCTGCTCATGTAAATTGTAATACATGACTTTTACCCAAATATGAAAATGCCTGGGGGATAGAAAATTCCATATGAAAATGGACAATCGCCCTCAAATGTTCATTCCATAGAGATCTTTCATTGTGCCATATTACCACATTGTGCTATTTTTTTAGGCGACTGTATCAACACTAAATTTGATCTCATCAAAAGTGACATACACCAACACCTCCATTAACGACATTTCATTCAGTCATTTCTTTATAAGCTCATTGCGAGAAAAAACAAACTTGCCTGATCCAACAAATGGATATAAATTATTTATGTTAATAGAGGTAGACCTGAATAATTTATTTCTAAGTGTAAAGGAAAATATTTGTGCTTTGTTTTTATATTGAAGCTGTCTGAAATTTATCAGAGGGTTATTTCAGCATTCAAGTTCCGTTACTTAATGTTTCACTTGACATTGATTCAGTTAACTTCATGGGTTTTAGGAACCTAACCACGATATTAATGGCGGGAGTTGGTGTATTTCCAACCATTTACTCAGCTACCATCTGCAACTGAATGCATCATCAGGAGTCTTGCTATATAGCTGTTGGCAGTGTAAGTTTACTTATTCAGTAAGCCATCCATTGGCAGCAATTTACACATACTGCCTACAAGTATAAGTTTCCACCAGCTGTACCAATTCCCGCCATCCCTTTCCTACCGGCTCTCACAATTCCAGCTATCACTTTCCTGAATACCGGGGAGAGCATTCCCCATTCACATATTTTATTACATTTTTCTACTTCACCATGCTTATCTAATTCACTTATATTTGCGGCGGTTTTAGACCACGTTAAATCCAGTGTCATGGTGACTCCAAAGTGCTCATTTTCGAGGTCTACCTAAAATAAAGTGAAGTAAGGTACATTATAATACTTCAACCTAATATATGTATCTAAAAAATGGCAGAAACTCAAAACCATCGGACTATGCAACAATAATAATGAAAGTATGACTTGACAATCCTCTTACCCCCGCCCTATATGATAATGTCACCTCAAGCATAAATTAGAAGAACAGTGAAAGGGACCTGCAGTAAAACATCTCTAAATCAACCTAGCATGGGACCGACTTTAAATGGTCCATTTAAGGAAGTGATCAGCTTAGGGAGTTTTTTAATCGTTAAAATGGTATTGTCACTGTGTGGAATATCGTTTGGGACCCAAACACACCGATCGGTATAGGGGAGTGGTCGATCTGTGGAGGTGGTCAGTTAGAGAGGTTTTACATTATTTACTACCACGGTTTGAGCGAGCTGTAGCTAATACAATATTGCAACCACTGTAACTATATCACTGTAATAGTGTAAAGCTCTGATCATGGGTTCATTCAGTACCTGCCCATTTAATGTTCATCTAACCACTAATTGGTGTTCAGTTTCAAAATTTTGACGTGCCCCCTACTAATAGGTGATATTCAGTAACCTAGAGAAAGCAGACATTATGGTCGCAGTACTGAACAATTGTAGCTAGGGACAAAACTTTTGTTTAAAATGAGCTAAAAATAGCACTCAGTTGTTATACGGCATCATTCACTCTTTTCACACCGTCTTTTCTATTATAAGGCCACTCAATAAAAATTTTATTTCCACATTAATGAGTTAAAAAAGTGTTTGTTTTACTGACAGACTCATGTATCGTTCAGTGTGTTGTTTTTTTAGCCAGCTTATTAATGTAGCAAGTTTTTACTTCTGTACATAACCTATCGTGTCTGATTTTTGCACTTGCGAAGAGCATATGTGTACAAAACTCTTGCAAAAAGAATGACATTTGATACACCTGTTAAGCAAGACAAGTGTATCAAATAAGCGTTCAAAAGTGTTTGTTTTCATCTACCTAGAAATGTTGGAGTCGAAAAATAACATCGGTAACTTTCGCGTCCGGACCGTTATGATCAGAAGTTCTCGTTCTTCTGTACATAACAGTGTCTGCTTTTTCTCAGTGACCAAATGTAACCTTTCCAAATAAATAATTCTTCAGTCACCTCTAAGTATTTGTTTGCATTGTGTATTTGTGTTTGTTTGCTATTTCAAGCAACAAAACTTGAACACAGAATTTGCAACTGCCATAACTGGACGCCAAGTTATGTATGCAAGATATAGTGAGTTTCTTCTGAAGTAGGCCTACACTACAGTCAAAATAAAACTTTCTTGCTCTAAATTATAACTCATCCATTGTATACTTGCAATCAATATACTAATTTTAATAAACTCATTTAAGTTGAAAATTAAACCGAAATAAAAAAGTAATTAACAAAAAAGTGCAAGCGAAATTTAAGAAGTGTCGAATGGAAAGATACTGAATTATCTGTCTATAAACTACAATGACATCATAGTACATGCACTTGATAGTGGTGCGCATTCAGCACAAGTGAACACCATAGCGGTAATTGTGTGAACTGAACAGTCACGTTGACAACCAGTGCAAGAGCCAAGACTGCTGACGCCAAGACAAGACTCACAACTACAGCATACCTCATGGACTGAGTCTGAACTCTGATGCTCTTTGGAGAGTCAGCGCTCCCGTTACTGAGCGATAATAAAGGAAATGTACGTGACACCAAGTTTGTTGTGTATCTGCAGCGTGACACTAACTATTTATGAAGTGCAGTTTGATTTCTAAGCAATGCCATTTACAAAGCCTTACATTAGCTGGACATACAATGTCATGTCATGGACAAAACGACGAATCGGTCAAGTGCATTTGCAGCAACGAAAGGGATCCGGCCATGACCTCTATTTTTACCTTCTTTTGCTGTTGCCACCTAGCGGAATAAATATTTTAAATAGCTTTCCCTCCAGGTTGCGCCACTTTAGTTGCTGTTGCGCTTTTAAGCCCCGTTCACACTGGCGAGTTAAAACGCTTCATCTAAATCGCCTTGCCTAGTTCGCTTCACATTCGCCGTGTGGACGCTACGCTGAAGCGATTTATGGCTGAATCGATGCATCTAGTTCGCTTCAAATAAACCACCTCGGGAGGTAGTATCCCAGATAGCACACAGCCGTCGGGCCGACGTCGGCTATTGGTCGCACCGTCGCCATCGACTTTCCACCGTCGGGCCGCCGTCGGGCCGCCGGTGGTGTTCCGACGTTAGGGTTCAATCCCTTTCCACTTTTGAGTCACCGTCGGGCCATCGTCGGGCCGACGGTGGTGTTCCGACGTTGGGAATCAATCCCTTTCCGCAATCGGGCCACCGTCGGAGTTCCGACGTTAGGGTTCAATCCAAATTTCCACTTTTGAGCCGTCGGGCCACCGTCGGTCCGCCGGTGGTGTTCCGACGTTAGGGTTCAATCCCTTTGCACTTTTGAGTCACCGTCGGGCCACCGTCGGGCCGCCGGTGGTGTTCCGACGTTAGGGTTCAATCCCTTTCCACTTTTGATTCACCGTTGGGCCATCGTCGGCCCGACGGTGGTGGGCCGCCGCAGGTTTGCATTCATTTTCCACACTTGGTATACCGTCGGGCCATCGTCGGCCCGACGGTGGTGTTCCGACGTTAGGGTTCAATCCTTTTCCACTTTTGAGTCACCGTCGGGCCTCCGTCGGCCCGACGGTGGTGTTCCGACGTTAGGGTTCAATCCCTTTCCACTTTTGATTCACCGTTGGGCCATCGTCGGCCCGACGGTGGTGGGCCGCCGCAGGTTTGCATTCATTTTCCACACTTGGTATACCGTCGGGCCATCGTCGCCCCGACGGTGGTGGTCCGCGCATGCGCAGTTCTTTAAATTTGGATTTCGGCTCGAGTCGCCAGCGGAACACGTGCGATTGTTGATCAGTGTTCTTTTTCTACCAATAACTCCAGAATTACCAGGAATTTTAAGGAATTATTTAACAGGTATGTTTATTAATATGCTTAGATTATTTTGTAAAAGTTTTGTAATTTATTACGAAGTATTAATGGAATTATTCGTGTTAATACGACTTGAATAATCCGATACCGTTTGTTTACTTCGAATTGCCACTGGACCACGTGCGATCGTTGAGCAGTGTTCTTTTTCTACAAATAACTCCATAAATCGGAGGAATTTTAAGGAATTATTTAACAGGTTTGTTTATTAATATGCTTAGATTATTTTGTAAAAGTTTTGTAATTTATTACGATGTATTAATGGAATTATTCGTGTTAATACGATTTGAATTACCATGTACGGAAGGTTGACCAAGAACCGCCATCTTGTTTTTTTCCGAGATTCGAAGACACTGTCACTATAGTGTCAATACGTACAGGCTATATTAAATTTATAAGGTTAGGGTTTTCGATTTCTATTAATTTTGAATAAAACTAATATTTTTGCCGCCGTTTGTCGCCGTCGGGACGACGGCGGCAGCCGCCGTCGACCCGACGGCGGCAGCTGCCGTCGGGGCGACGGCGGCAGGTTGGACAAAACAACGTCGGCCCGACGGCGTTTGTCGCCGTCGGGCCGACGGCGTTTGTCGCCGTCGGCCGACGTTGTTTGTCGCCGTCGGGGCGACGGCGGCGCCGCCGCGCCCCACGGCGGAGGTTGGACAAAACAACGTCGGCCCGACGGCGTTTTCCACCGTCGGGCCGACGGAGCGGCCGCCGTTGGGCCGCCGTCGGGCCGACGGCTGTGTGCTATCTGGGATAGATGAAGCGATTTATCTGGTTCCTGGGTAGTGATAGTGTAAAAGAGCAGTGCTTGCCAGATACAGGCTCAGGTGTAACTATTGCTGGTGCCCGGCAGTGTTAGGGCCCGATTAGGCCAAAATCTATTGAATGCGATCATATTTAACAGAATTACATACTCAAATAATGAAATTTAATTAAATTAACCTTAAATTCCAGGCGATATTAACGTAGCAGCTAGATCGGCGTCGAATCGCCGAGTGTAAACAAAACAAATAGCAGGGCTTGCCAGATACAGATGGGGGTAGTTGCTCATGCGCAGATATCGATTTCCGCCTTAAACCGCTCCGTGTGTGGACACAACACTAGTTCGCCTCATCTAGTTCGCCTTATCTAGTTCGGCCTAAAGTTGTGCTGTGTGAACGGGGCTTTAGTGTATGCCCTTGTGTAATTTTGTGTCCAATGTTTGTTAAAAGTGAACTGCCACTTGATTCCGCATTATTATATGGTAGTGATCAAACAAAAATTAGGGTGGGAATTTGTTTGAAACTTCTAACAGTGTGTAAATTGACCAAATCCAAGATAGCCGGCATGGATCTAATTAAATACTTTATGCCATATCTTTGCAACCAGTTGAAGTCTCCCATTATACTAAATACCATATACCACTAAGACGGCTCACTCAGCCTGTACTGTGTAATCAAGAGAACAGCTAGAGCACCAGGTGGTGGGTTTGATCATTTTGATAGTGTTATAATGGGTTGTGCAAATGGTGTGTGTGCTTGAGCGGGTGTGTGTGCATGTGTGTGTGTTAGTGTGCTGGAAGAAGGATGCTGGGGGAATGTGTATATTGTGGTGGGTGTGGGTGGGGTGGAGAGGTGGAGGGGCAGGGTGAGGGTAGTGGTGGTGGTGGGAGTTCTATAGGAGTAGCAACCCGCAACCAGTGGGAACCTCCCCCCACCCCGCTTACATCAGGGAGGGGGTCGTGAGGTATGGTGTGAGAGCTTTGACTGAGAGGTGGGTGAGGAGGAGGAGGGGAGAGGGAGTGCAGGGGAGCAAGAGGGAGTGTGGAGGAGGAAGGTGTGGTGTGAGAGCGCCGGAGGAAGGAGGAGAGGGGGGGGGGGGGGGGGGGTGGGGGGGGGGGGGGAGAGGAGTGTGGGGTGGAAGGGGAGGCAGAGAAGAAGGGGGAAGGGCTACACGAAACAGGAACTGGCATGTCTGGGGTATGTCCGGCGTGTGTTTCGACCGGGACAGGCTTGCCTGTTCTGCGAGTTGAACCGTGTTGGGCATCGACGGATCCCTAAGTTGTTTCTGCGGTGGGCACAGTTGGCTCGTCACATTTGTGAGGGCCACCTGCACACCGCTCCTCTGTGGAGGTGCACCAGACCATTCAACGTGGTGAGTGGTTGTGAGGGCTGTCCAACGCTAAAGGTGACTGGGCAGTACTTTTCAACCGCGTGCCACGGCGAAATGATCAAGCATCTGATGGAGGGCCACGGAGGCATGATCGCTGACGTCGTGGAAGGGCTGAGTGAGATTCAGTGGAATCCTCAGTCCGTGTCAAAGCGGGCGGTCTCCTTCACAGTGAAGCAGTAGGTATCCCAAGTGCTTTGCCAATCCACCAATAATCAGTGTGTGGAGGCTTAAAATTCATCATTTTCAATCTGTTGGTGTGTTCTAAGTTGTTAACCAATTGAAATAAAATCTAAAGCAACATAAAGCTTCATATTTCTTCTTTCTAATAGTACCATCCACATTAGGATATGACTTTGATCAGCTACAGAAAATCAATGCTTTGTCCAAGTCCATTTATGTAGAAAATCACCATTTGTTTCATCTAACTTATACATGAAACTTTACACTGCTTCTTCAAATCTCTGACGCCCATTCACCAGAGCTAGCATCATCATGCCAATGATATCATTTTGTTGCCAATACTACAGGCCATATAGTCATATTTTGTCCTTGAATAAATTCTTTGTCCATCTATTTTAAATTAAAATTTAAAATGTTCAATTAACCACCATTTCTGAACTGAATAATGGATAACTTAGGTTTTTACATGAAAATAAAGATCCTTTTTTTCTTAAAAAAAAGAAGTTAATCATGATTCTTAGCAATGCATGGTGTGAAGGCGTAAATTTGAGACAACATAAATGTTGGCTCTCCTTAATAATTGAATGCTAAAGTTGTTATGCAATTTGCCAGTTGTTATGCAATGTGCCATAAACACACTGCCCACACACACACAGGGTTTGAAAACATTTTTTTTATAAACATTCACATCTATCAAATTGTATTGTATGTAACGTAAACAGAAAGAGCATATTGAAGGTAGTACAGTGTGAAAATTTCATACAGTTATCTTGTACGGGTGCTTTTCTGTACCAAATAAGCGTGCTCAAAGTTGGGCATTTCCTTTTACCGAGTTTTATCACTTGTCAAATTGAGCTCTGGACCATTTTAAACCTATTTTTTTAAGCTTTTCCCAAGGATATGTAGTCCTGAAAAAAAAGAGCAATGACAAGACTCATCAGTAGGTTAGGGATAAATCAGAATAATATAATATGGGTGCCAATTTTTTCCACAACCACTTGGGATACCTTCAAGCAGCGCACCGACTACCACTTCAGCAGGGAAACCCTTGTGCTGCCTAAACAGCACAGGTTGATTG
The DNA here is from genome assembly GCA_030323885.1 of Branchipolynoe longqiensis. NCBI lineage: Eukaryota > Metazoa > Annelida > Polychaeta > Phyllodocida > Polynoidae > Branchipolynoe > Branchipolynoe longqiensis. The sequence goes on along the minus strand of CM059198.1, from coordinate 15,992,241 downwards.
CCCTGTTGTTGTATGACCCGGGGTCGGCAGAGGTGCGTCGTGAGCGGTTTTATACCAGTCGTGGGGCGCATCGTCGGTGAGAGGCGGTTGGGGTCGGGGTGCAGTAGCTGTGAGGAGGGAGACACTGTGGCAGAGGGTGCATGACGTCTCTGCGAGCTACGGGCGTGGTGGTAGAACCGTCCGTGGTAAGGGGGTAGGGAAGAGGACCTCGTCCCTGGTGGCGCTGCCCGATGGCTCGGCCATTGAGCTGCAGCGCAATCAGGGGTCGGACAGGTCAGCTTCACCTCCCCCACCATCACCTCCACCTCCTCCATCTGCTGCACAGCAGGGGCTGAAGGACTGGCCTGAGTTGTCAGTCGTGACGACGGCTCAGGAAGAGGGTGCTGCAAGAGGTGGGCGGCGCCGTAAACGCAGGAAGCTGGTGGCTGCGCTGACACCCAACACTCTGAGTGTGGTGGTGGCATGTGCTCCGGCGACCGTGGCGACGGTGCAGGTGGCATCGGTTTCTTAACCGGTGTCGTTGGGTCAGGTTCCGCAGCGACGTGTGTTGGCGGCTGTGGGATCTGCCGCTAAGTTGGTGGTAACGGCGTCTGCAAGCTCGGTTGTAAGACCTGTGGAGGCTGCGTATGTTGTCGTTCCTTCTGCGGGGGTGGTGACTGTGCGACCGGTGGTGGCTGTGGCCCCACTGGCCAATCATGGCATCACGCTCGCGTTGGAGGGCATCACAAAGTGTCTCTGTGAGGCCAACCGCTTGGACATCACGTCCAGGATCACAGAGTCGGTCGGCGGCCTGGTCTAAGCTTTCATTGAGGGCTTTGACGCGGTCGTGGTCCAGACTCAGGATGTTCTGGCACGCAAGGCTGAGGGTCGGCGCGGTGCTGACATTGACTGCATTGCTGAAGACAAGACGATTGTCGAACGTAAGTTGGAGGCATCGTGCGAGCAGAGGGCGTGGCAAGCGGTGGTCATCAATGACATAGACATGACTTTTCATGCCTCGTTTCACCGCGACTTCCGAAGCTGGGATGGATCATTAAGATCCTTAGATCTATCCGGCTTCAGCATTGAGGACAGGTTACGTGGGCTGCCGGCTAGCTTGGTGTCTGATTCTGCTGCGGCATATTGGGCACTGCTGGAGCATGTGGCTAGTGCGCCTACTGACGCAGACTGGGATGTTCAGATGACAAGTGGTGGGAAGGTGAACGACGACTAACTGTTAACGCAGTTAGCCGTTGCTCTCTCCTGCCCGAGGGATTTGGACGTCCCATCAGAAATTCAGATGACAAGTGGCGGGGTGGTGAACGATGAGTAACTGTTGGTGCAGTTAGCCGTTGCTCTCTCCTGCCCGAGGGATTCTGGATTACATGTAGACAATCAGATGACAGGTGGCAGTTAGTTAGCGGTGGTCGACTGCTCGCGCAGGTGATTGGCGCTAGCTCTGTCCGAGGGATTCTGGGTGTCACGTCGGGGTAATTGCAAGTCCAGCACCCCTGTGGCGGTTATTCTTTTTTTTTATATAAATAAAAAAATATAATATAATTTTTTTTACAGTTCATCTCCCTTAAGGAGGTGGATACCACCTTGTATATATATATATATATATATATATAAGCCTCCCCTACGAATTGACAAAAGACAGCAGATTGGGTTGGTTCGTTTATTCGACTCCGGGCTGAGTGATAAATGCTCTACCTAATAAAGCAAAAAACTGGAGGCAAGTGACGATTCAAACCAACTCGAGCAGCGTCGAGAACGCCAGGACCGCAGCAGGGCCAGCGGACGACGGCAATTGGACAATATTAAGTCGAGTAGAATCGAAACTAATAAATAATAAATAATTCTCCAAGCGTTTATATGTATATAATAGATTATATATAATATAAGCCTCCCCTACGAATTGACAAAAGACAGCAGATTGGGTTGGTTCGCTTATTCGACTCCGGGCTGAGCGATAAATGCCAAAGGGAGCCGAGCGACTCCGACCCAAACCGATCAAGCTGTCTAGGAGCACAAGGAGGCTGCAAACCTCATGTCATCCATAATCCGGACAGATAAGGTTTTTTTTAGGTATGCGTATAGTGTCTCGGAACCCCCATCCCGCCGTACCTTAATTTCCTCTACCGCGGCCACACATAAGGCTAAAAAGGTGCAGCCACCTCGGCGAAGAGAATGTGATGATAAGTCATTGACATCCATACCTGCCCTTGCTGCAAAGGTCTTTAGAGTCTGCTGGTAAATAGCATATGTCATCAGTGTAGAGCCGCCCGACCCATCAGAAAGCCTGAATGCTTCCTCTCCGGGTCCAGCGGGTAGCTGGGTGAAGTGCAGTTCAACAGTAGACTGCGCACATCCCAGGGTCGGCACAGCGAGCAACGGGGACATCCAATAGTCTCTCAGCGAACAGAATGGTCTTACTTTTTCTAATCGTTATCACCATGCCCCAGTCAAAAATTTTAAAGACCCCCCTCCGAAGAGTTGAGTCCGAGAGGGTGGCCTGCGCCTTCCGCAGAAGGGCTCTAAAGGAAACTAGTATAGCCGAATTCGGCGCGTAGAACTGCTCCTGAAAGCTCTTTTGCTCCCTTCTCAGCTGAGTATGAAACAGTTTAGCCCTACAGCAGAGCAACCCCTCCGGGTCAGCATCTAAAATCCTGGTGTTGCTAGCACTGTCGTCGAGGCGGCTCAGGGAGTCACAGATAACATTATCATTACTATGAATGTAAACAGACTTGAACTCAAAATTCCTCCCCACCGCCATCCAAAACAATCTCCTGAGATAATACATGATCCCACCAGATCTCGATCTGCCTGTGCTCAAGGCGGCCTGAACGACAGCACTATCAGTAACCATAACGACAGTTGCATCAGCCCAATTATGTGACCACCTCTCACAGGCGGCATAGACCGTAGCCATCTCCTTAATATTTATATGAGAAGAAGCTACATGGCCCTCGGGACTCACGTGATGGTGACCCACGTAGCCAGCGAGCAATCTATCGTCCGCCTCAACAAAAGAGCCGACCAGCCAGTAATTACCGTGAAGAGCATCAAGGCCCCATCCAGATGCATCACTGTAGGAGGCAATGAGGGGGGCAAAACGGCCCAGAATTTTGGCCTTGCCATTAAACTGGAGGCAAAAAACTGGAGGCAAGTGACGATTCAAACCAACTCGAGCAGCGTCGAACCCGCCAGGACCGCAGCAGGGCCAGCGGATGACGGTGATTGGACAATATTAAGTCGAGTAGAATCGAAACTAATAAATAATAAATAATTCTCCAAGCGTTTATATGTATATAATAGATTATATATAATATATATATATTTAATAATAATATAATATTGTATATACTTTTTTTAGTGCTACGGCGTTATTTTTACATTGATAGCCACGATGTAGTTAGTATTTCGTACTGCCTAATTCTAATATTATATTTTCTTTGCAGTGCGATTGTTGATATTATATGTTGTGGTGAAGGGCTCAGTTTTCTCCCGATTGGAGGATCTAGCTTCTTGTGTTCTGCCTATTTTTCTGCAGTAAGGGTCGGAATAATTTTTGTTATATACATATACATATAAATTAATTATTTTCTTGATATTCCTCAACTTTCACCCCTTTTTGACTTCCTTTTTCCACACTATTAGAAAACAGTCTTTCGAAATTTATTTAGTGGATCAAGGTTGTCAATGGTGTGGGAGTTGGGGGGTTGGCACTGTTCAATTTCAAACTCTCTATTTTCATATGCAGTGCCTCCCTGACTCTTTATTTTGAACTGCAATCTTTCCATTTCAAATTACTGTCTATAGTAAGCGCATCTGGCAGAACATGATAGACAGCGTGTGCATTGGCTCCTGTTATGACAGGGGAGGATGCACATGGATGTAATTTACTTTGTAGGAGGTCAGGTTGTCGCTGGCGCCCAGTGCTTCTTATGAAATGTATTACATGCCTAACGTTGTATCTGCGGAGACTTTCTCTATTGCTATAAGTAACACCGCCCTTCTACTTTCATGCACTCTACACCGGAGCGGGTCGCCAAGCATGGCAGGTCCTGGGTGTGTCTGTGTGACGTGTCCATGGGGTAATACCATCTGTGATCTACTGGCCAGGCGATGCGGGCACAAGGAGGACGGGCAGACGAAGCTCCAAGAGGAGCCGCTCCATGCAGAAGGAGGAGCGCCCCTCTAACTGTTCTCCTGAGATGGGGGAGCGGCGGAGGGCGGACTGAGCAGCTCTTTGCTTCCTCTTGTCGAAGGGGTTCCACCTGGGGGGTATGAACAATTCTCTCCCAGCAAAAAACATTCTATACACCAACTACATAGAGGCTGGGAGAGGTCGTTTTTGTGTGACTCATTAAAAGCTCTTTCTTCACCTAGATTGATGCCATGTTTGCCTTGCAGCTAGCTAGTTACATATTGCTATTCGCTGCAGGCAGGTCTAGGCATTGCGCATAAGGATACAGAGCTTTGTAAGGCTTCTCTCCCTTTCAAGTTAGTTCTCATGTTGAATTCTATCATTTCTCGATTCTCATCGGTTTGCAGTCTGCAACCGGTGAGAGTCTAGGGGGGGGGCAGTGTAGTAGTCTGTACATGAGCTCTAGTACCACGCGGTAGCAGCGTAGACTACGCCGTACACCAGCGCAGTACCATTATACTGCACTAGGTGGCGGCAAGGGTAGCCATCGGGCAGACCCTGACTGGGCTGCCCTCTACTGCGTGTGGCTGACCCCCCCCCGCTCCCCCCCACACACACACCTATGGAGTCGATGTGGGATCTGGCGAGTCAGGGGGTGGGTCAGATAACTACTGATGCCGCGGAGAGCAGATGGTTCAATGAACCAGGTTGAAGCGTACACTGATTGAATATTGGTGTTCTTCCGTGTGTGAGCGTGCGAGTGAGAGTCGGAGGGCCGTGGGCCATTACACCTAGCAAAGTTATCCTTCATGGCCTTGATAACCGTGGCAGACCCCGTATCCTTCACAAAGTGACCTCAGGATATTTAGTGTAGTAATCTACGGTTATTAGGTAATTCTCGTGATTTATTTAAAATAAATCCGCCCCTATTTTTTTGTAAGGTTGACATGCTATCGGGTGGTTTATCAGTGGCTTGTTATGCAAATTCTTCGGGTTATTTTGGCCTGTGTCACACCGACTGACTTTTTCCTCAATTTGTTTATTGATGTTAGGCCAGAACATGCAGTCACGCGCTAACTGCTTGGACTTAGTGATACCCAAGTGCGTCTCGTGCAATGCTTCAATCATTTCACCACGGAGCTTTGGAGGTACCACAAACCAATTGCCTTTCATCACTAAGTTGTTTCCTACTGTTAGTTCGTCTTTGTGTGGAATGTATTGTCGTAGACATGGCCGTGTCTGTATGCATGTAGTGTCCCAACCGCTCTCGATGTGTGTTATTAACATGGACATGCATACATCATTTTCATACTCTTTGACAATTTTACATAGCAGACTGGATGATTGCATGTCCACTGCAGCGACACTGAGTGTGTCATCAAATAGGTCAGCATGACCTATTTTGGCACTGTGTGCTCTGGACAATGTGTCTGCAAAGAACATTAGAGAACCCTTAACATGACACAACTGTATGTTGTAATTCTGTAATCGCATTCGCATTCTTTGCATCCGTGCTAACAGTTTATGTATTGGTTTTTGCATTATCCCCACCAATGGTTTGTGGTCCGTTTGAAGTTGAACTTCTTTGCCGAAGATATAGTCATGAAACCTCTGACAGCCGAAACATATGGTGAGCATTTCCTTTTCGATAGTGGCATAGCCGCACTGCACTGAGTTGAGCGCATGAGATGCGAGTGCGATTGGTTTGTTTTCCTGCATTAACACAGCACCTAGACCTGACTGACAAGCATCTACCTGAATGACAATGGGTTTATCAACATTACAGTATGTCAATACAGGAGCAGTTCTCAACTTTTCTTTAAGTTTGTCATACGCAACTTGTTGTTCACTTTGCCAGTGCCACGCGACATCATTAGCAAGGAGCGTGCACAGTGGTTTGGCGATCTCGGACATATTCGGTATGAACTTGTGCACATACCCAACCATGCCCAGGAACCTTTGGACGCCTTGTTTGTCGCGCGGCTCTGGCATGTCTACAATCGCCTGTATTCTGTCTGGATCTGGCTTTGCGCATTGTTGGGTAAGTTGATGACCTACATACTTAACTGTAGTTTTGCATATCAAAGATTTTGAATCGTTTAACTTAAGATTTATGGACCTAGCTCAGTCCAGCACTGCTTTCAGTCTGTCATTGTGCTCCTCCACAGTTGACCCAAATACCAAAATGTTGTCCGTTACTATACCGATACCGGGTAGGTCGCCCATGACACGCTGCATTTCCTGAATAAAAATGTCACCGGCTGTTTTGATGGCAAAAGGCAGACGGGTGTTCCTGTACCAGCCCCATGGAGTGTTAAAAGTGTATAACAGTGAACTTTCATAGTCTAATTCGATCTGCCAATACCGTGTCATGGCGTCCAAAACTGAGAAATACTCTGCGTTTGCCGTCTTAGCGATAATTTTGTCAATAGTTTTTGTAGAGAATGGCCCTCTCTTGACAGCTTTGTTCAACTTAGTCGGATCCAGACAAATCCTTATCTTATTAGTTTTTTTTTACGATTGTTATGGAATTAACCCACTCAGTAGGTCCATCTTGTTCAACAATTACACCCATTTTTACCATACAATTAAGCTCGTCATGTACCTTGTTTTGAATCGCATATGGGATCCTCCTCGGTGGGTCGACAACAGCTTCCCAGATAGCACACATCTGTTGGGCCGACGTCGGGCCGACGGCGGCTGCGCCATCGGGCCAATGGTGGCAAACCGCCGTCGGGCCGACGTTGTTTTGTCCAATCGCCCGCTGTCGGACCGACGTTGTTTTGTCCACTCGCCCGCCGTCGGACCGACGGCGGCAAACTGCCGCCGGCCCTATGGCGGCAAACCGCCGTCAGGCCATACCGTATAATTCAAATCATATTAACACGAATAATTCCATTAATACGTCATAATAAATTACAAAACTTTTACAAAATAATCTATACATATTAACAAACAATCCTGTAAAATAATTCCATAAACTTACTGCAAATTATTGTGTATTTGTAGCAAACCCTGACATAATGACAGCGTCTTCTCGGAAAAAAACCAAGATGGTGGTGCTCCATCAAAATTCCGTACCAGCATTCAAATCATATTAACACAAATAATTCCATTAATACGTCGTAATAAATTACAAAACTTTTACAAAATAATCTTTGCATATTAACAAACAATCCTGTAAAATAATTCCATAAAATTTCTCTGATTTATGGTGTATTTTGTAGAAAAACTGCTAAACCAACTCGCGCACATCCACCGTTTGCGAGAACTGGAAATGTTTCAAATCCAACGACAAAGACGAGCGTCGGACCACCACCGTCGGCCCGCCGGTGGCCCGACGGTGGACCGACGGTGGCAAATATGTTGGAAAAAAAGCAAAGAGCGGGGGACCACCACCGTCGGCCCAACAGTGGCCCGACGGTGGCAAATATGTGGGGGAAAAAAGCAAAGAGCGGCGGACCACCAACGTCGGCCCGACAGTGGCCCGACGGTGGAAAGTATGTGGCGACGGTGTGACCAATAGCCAATGTCGGCCCGACGGCGGTGTGCTGTCTGGGAAGTTGTACAGATTTATCAACATGAATGACATCATTCAATTTTTCAGACCTAAACCTTGAAAAACATCTTTGTTGCTCGGGGTGTAAATGTTCGTCAGCACGCCATAGTGCACCTCGTCTATGCACGCCAACAAGTTCAACACAACACAAGCTTGTTTACCCAAGATGGGCTGGCAGTCCTGCACCACTTGTAATGTAAAAGTTTCTGCCGTCGATCCTGATCGACGCCTCACCGTCAGGAGTGATCCGATGTCCCGAAAATGTCACGAGCGAGCACCGGGTGTTCGCCAGCCACCCCGGTGTGACCCTGTCGAAGATGTTCCTCGGAAGAACGTTCACCTCTGATCCTGTGTCAAGCTTGAACTTGACTAGATGACCACTCACTCGGACGGTCGCATACCGAGTTTGGCATCTCGTTCGGTGCTGCGGTCGACGGCACCGACAAACAGATCCGTCGTCAACCCATTGACATCCGCCGGATCTGGGTGTTGTTCAGCGTTGTGAGGGTCGGGTTCTTCCACGGTCAACTCATTGACACTGCCAAGCTTGCTCCAGCAAACTTTCCCGAAGTGCCCGACCTTCTTGCAGGCAACGCATGTCTTGCCCCTGGCCGGACAGACTCACCAGCGGTGTTCATAACCACAATTCTGACATTGTATTTTGAATTCGCCTGCACAGGTGCTGCCAGCTTTCTAAGATGGCGACTTCCAAGATCATGTATGCATTTTTCAAGTGTAAGATCAGCTGTCTGTAGCATTTTGTTTCTCAAATTAATGTTCTTGACCCCAGCCACCAAACGATCGCGCAAAAGCGATTCTTCCACCGTTCCATACTCACAATCTTTAACTCTGTCTCTAAGTGCCGTGATATAGGTGGACATGTTTTCTGTGCCTTGATTATGAAAATTGAAATGGTATCGTGTTATTATCAAATTACATTTACTGGTACAATATGCTTGAAACACTTCCGTGAGTGGTCCGATCTTGTCTCGCTCAGCGAGCACGATGGACATGTTGCCGAAAACCTTCTGAGCTTCTTCGCACACGACGTGAAGAAAGATACAGCATTGCACTCGTTCTGTCTTCGTTACGACTCCTGCAGCCATGGCATATATGTCATATGCTCTGATCCATGTTTTCCAGTTCGATCGTGCGTTGTTGCAGAGAATGAGCTGTTCTGGCGGCCTGAGGCCCGGCAGTGTGTTAGCAGGTGGCATCGTCCTTATCTGACACCATGTGAAAGTACGACGTCTGAACACTTTGTCTTCTGGATACTGAATGCTTTATTCACCATCCAGGGTCCTGAACCACCAGCACCCTTAGTCTCTGACTTCATCTCATTTACATATTCCGTTGTTCTCAGCTTGTGTGGATGTCTATTATGCATATATTACATCTACCAATGAGATGTTTGCATATTGTGTACACAGTTTTAAGCCAGAGTATGTCAGTACGCAAAAGTAATGCTGTACACCAAAAGAAAAGTAGAAACTATACATTTCTTTTCCACTGGAGTACCCAAATAGGAAATTTGGGTTAGGCAAGATGTACCTACCAATACTAATTTTGATTATTTTGTACAAAGTTTTTGGGCAGAATACACCTACCTACATACAATTACAATTTTGTGTGACAACGAAATTTGGAAAGCACAATTCTTTTTGGAAAGTACACTATATTTGTTTCACTGGAGTACCCAAATAAGAAATATGGGGTAGGCAGGTCTGCACTATTTAAAGCTTATGATTTATTACTGTATCTTCCTTGTGTTTTGATATTAAACACAACATAACAATTATGTACTTTCTTTCAAACCGTGCGTTCCTTATGTTTTGATATTAAATACAAAATACAAATGCATAATGAATTTAGAATTATTTGGTACACATTGTCGGACTTTTGTTTATGTGCTCTTCAACCACTGACTTTAGAACCTGACTACCCCCCCCCCCCCCCTGCATCAGACTGTAATTTTAATCAAACTTCTCACACATTAGGCCTACACTTATTACTGACAAGCACAAACAGTATTTCACGGGCTACGCATGAGTAAACTGACCAAACTATTTAAGGTATATCGCACCGTTAGACTTCCACACAAATCATTTGTTTGTTGGGGTTTTATGTCCTGGCATAATCTAAGGTATTATCACGATGGGTAGGCTACAGACTTAGTGCACACTCAGGGCACTTAAATAGTACTCCTGGGAGACCAGGGCCGCGTTCAGGGTCCGTCTCGGAGGCCCCTCGGAGATGGCACTGACGTCACGCTAGTCTGAATTGCACAAGCAGTTTGTCGCCCCGAAAATGGCCACCCCCATAGGCGGCGGCCATTTGCAATGAAAATGCTGCACTGTGATAGGCTGAAACTACTGGATACGGCAGCCATTTTCGAGGTGCTTTTTGTCTCTTATCTGAAAAGGGAGGCATTGCCGCAACATCGCCGCGACGCACTCTGAATGAAAATAGGCCAAAAAGCATTGCCGCGACGTCGCCGAGACGGACTATGAATGCGGCCCAGGCCACCATCACCATGACCCAATTTCCCATTCAATCATTGCCATTGATTTGAGTCGACTGGGAATCAAACCCGCGACCTTTTGCACTGGAAGCCCGTGTCCTACCGATTCGGGTACCGCTTCCGGTGCAGTATAGATCATCAAATATTTCATTATCTTATATCTTAATATAACCACACAAGATTAAGATCAAAAGTAAACAAATCGATGTCCAGCAGATAAGGTCATGTTGTTTTCTAAGACAGCACCCTAATCATTGTTTGGAAATAAGATATTTCCCTATTTTGGTCAAACGACTGGCTCGGCTGAACGACTTCCGGAGTTCTTATAACTTGTACCCTGTTTCTATGCAGAATGTTGCCCGACTCATTTCAAATTTGGTATTCCCCTCCCAAAATCTCTGTTCGCCCCAAAATCACCCCTGGTCAACTGGTCGCCGACCAACATCCCTAAACATTGGCAAGCGGTCACCGACCGCTCACGACCATGTCTTTGATTCGATTCGGACAGAGGAAGCTCGAGACAGGTGTGGGAGAAATAAGGTTTATTCAATGTTACGTCATATCATGGTACAGGTCATTTGAAGGTCTCAATATCAGTACTCAGTCCACCTGGTCGATATTAGCGGAGGGTAGCTGGAGGACCTGGGAGCCCGAGGAGGTAGGCCCGGGAGCCGACCCAATGCACAACAAGGCTCTCGGGGCATCTGCTGGGACGATCTTGGGGACATAGGCATGCACCGCGTCCGACTCCCTGGTCCCCTGGGCCATGATGGCTGAGAGGTCGACCCCCCGGGATGAGCACGCCTGGGCAGCTCTGCCCACGGCCTCGAGGGCTGCCCGGAGGAGAGGTGTGATGTCGCGTGGAGTGAGAGGCATTCCCGTGTGCGTGAGGAAAGCCGGGGCATCACCCGGCGCTGGCACGAGGGCGATCGCTCTGTCCCACGCTCGGGCGGGACACAAGGGTGACCCGGGAAGCGCTGGCACGAAGAGGGAGACCGCCTGCGCCGGGGAGGGGATGGTCTTGGACGATGATATGCACAGGCGGTGGCCGCCCGGTCGGCCTCTCGGATTTGTGGCGCAGCGGGTTCTCTGCATTCTGCTTTGTGACGTGGGTGTAATTTTTTCCGTTGTAGTGACGTGCTTTGTGACGTGGGTAAGTTGCGTGGGTGGAAGCGGGCAGGAGAAAACAATCCGCGTTGGAGGTTATAGCCCGAATGCGGTTCAAGCCATTTGGACGGGAAGAGGGGGGGGGGGGGGGGAGGGGTGCCCAGTGATATGGGGGTCTCGGGCTTCCCCCGCCGGATCAACCACACTTCGAAATTATGAGCCAATGTAGCGAGTTGGTCGCAAGGAGGTCGCGGCCCTTTTGCTCATATAATAAGGTAGAAAATAAACATAATCCCTTTTGCGGCTTTATACTCACATAATGCTTATACATCACATATATATACGTGCAGAGACTGATGCAGTTTCTGGGGTGGCAGCATCACCAGTCATATTTGGAAATAGATGATGATGAGTGAAATACAGACGACTTAATATATATATTTATATATATATATATATATATATACATATATATATATTAAGTCATGGATATAACCTAACAAGACAAAATTACGAATGAAGCTTATTAGCAATATACACAGATACATAATGTGATGTGACAATGCATAGCTTATTTCAACAATTATGATTTAGCATTTCGTCTTTTTCTTCTTTTTCTTTAAAAGATTATTTAGTATTAAAGGAATTAATGTTAAGGGTCCCAGTTGCCTGGTACTGGGCCATCCAGCAGAGCCCCCCCCCCCATCCCCCACCCTACCCCCCACCCCACCCCCCACCCCCACCCCACCCCATCAGATGCCCCAGCATTCATTTGCCACACGGGGGGGCCCCCTCACCCTGCAGATACTGACCCCGATGCTGCGGGAGGCGCTTGTGGAGGCCAGAGGCCTCGAGGTTCACCGTCCACAGGCTCCGGCGGGGCCATGCAGGCCTGCGCCATGAGAGGTGTCGACTTCACGGCCCTAATGGTGAAAGGGACCTGGGAGTTCACTGCCATCTTCAACTATGTCCCCTGCCTGGCCCCTTTGGAGGCCCCCTGAGCCTTAGCATGCTTTGGGTCGGCTCCGGCAATACCAAGGTCCAGGTGATCGGGGAAGGCTCCCTCGACTTGGATGACGTGGACTGATCTCCCCTTCGATGTACCATAAACCTGTACCTTTTTTCTCTCAATAAACCCCCCATTGAACTCCCACATGGTCTCTGGCTTCCCTCATTCAAATCGGCGCATAATTTCTGAATTGTGGTTGATTCGAGGAGGCAGTCGGGTACCCACAAAGCGGATTGGACAAACATCACTGACCTACAAACCTCCCCTTGCCTAACCGCCATTCAGCCTCACTCCACAGTGTCGATTGATTCCCCCCACCCCTCGTACCTCATAACACTGCTAAATCAAATTAATCTTTCTCCCCACAAGGTCTCCGGCTTCCCTTATTCGAATTGGCGCATAATTTCCTAATTGTGGTTGATTCAATGAGGGGAGCCGGGTACCCACCACAACCCCAGCGGGAAAGACAAACTTCACTGACCCAGAAACCTCCCACCACCCTACCAGCCATTTGGATTTGCTTGGCCGTTGGACACACAACATTTTACCACACCCATTTACCCTCTTTTTTAAGGACTGATTGATTGATTGATTGGTGGTTGCTTTACGCCGTGTCAGCAGCATAGGCCATATTCACGGCGAGAAATTTAGTTTTTTGTTCAAACCATCGCTTTTACATGTAAAAGCAGACAATCAATTATGTGCCAATAGACACTCATTAAATTAGAAAGCTCACAATCATATATTTGTGGTCAAGGGAAACAAATTCCCATAGAAAAAGAAAAGTTTTATTAATAATTGATAGAATTTATTTAGTAAACTATATGAGGTGATACAGTCCAGCTGCCCTCAAAAAGGCTAAAATGTTTTCTTGTTTTACTTTAGTAAAAAGGTCATGCATACTGTCTGCAGTGTAGAATTGTTGGCACAGGGCCAAAAAATCAATGCAACTTGCCGACCTCCCGCATGAGTCTGTGGCAGGATTTCCAGTTTAGCGGTGAAAAGTCGGTATGTATGGAGCAGTGTTAGGGAAACACCGTGAGTTTAAAGTCGGAGATTCTAACACCAGCCCATAGCAGGTTTACAGGCAGTGTTAGGTACTGATTACGGCCAAATCTATTCAATGCTATCATATTTAACAGAATTACATATGCAATAAGTGAAATTTCATGAAATTCACCCTAAAATCGAAGCAATATTAATGCTGCCGATAAATCGGCGGCGATATTAATAGTGTCGAATTGACAAATTTAAACTAAGCAAATCGCCGCCGCTGCCGCCACCGCATCGGCGGCGATATATTAGAGCCAAATCTATTCAATGCTATCGTATTTAACAGAATTACATACGCAATAAGTGAAATTTTATGAAATTAACCCTAAAATCGAAGCGATATTAACGCCGCAGCCAAATCGGCGGCAATATCCATACTGTCGGATATAAACAAAACAAATCGCCGCCGCCGCCGAATCGGCGGCGATATTGTCAAATAGCGGTGATCGCCGGGAACAGGCTCAGAGGGATTTCCCAAATCTATAAATAACTTCACGTTTAGCTAACACAAATTGTTTAGTCGCCCATGCATACGGCATGAAATACTTTGTGATGCCGGTGATAGCTACCCGGTGTTAGATGGTTACCACCACCCGAAGCTAACACTGCTTCATGCATACGGCCCTAGGGGTCAAAGCCGCCGGCACCCAGCCGCCTATCATGTGATCTCATTAACATATTCCTTTGTTCTCTTTGCGTGCCTGGATATCATTTACGCATACATTCCGTCCGGGAATACCCCAGTCACACTATACTTGCGACCACTTTGCGACCACAAAAAGAGGTGGTTACAAAATGGTAGAAGTATTTTCAAAGTGGTCGCAAAGTGGTCCTTACTGATTGCCGACCTCTGGGCAACCAATTTATTTTCAAAGAGGTTCCGGTTGCTGCATCTAAAACCTCCTTACGACAAAAATCGTTCCATGGCCATTTTCAGGTGTTGGCGACGAGTCGCCTTTTTTTGGTTGCAAAGTGGTGGCCAGTGGTCGGAAGCCCTCGTGTGACTTGGACTTAACAAGTAGACACCTCAGGTAGAAAGAAGTCCTGAGCATTCTGGCTATATTTAGGTAGATATATAGTTGACGTAATGGGACAGTCCTGTCTTACCTGTTCCATCAACCATTATCTGCCTACTTATAAATAAATAGTTGCACCTTGAAAAATATTCTTTAAATTCGTTGCACTTTAGAATTAAAAAATAATATATATATATACACATATATAGGCCTATATATATTCATACATTTACATACATATACATATGCATATATGAATACATATATATATATATATGAATGCATGCATACATATATATATATATAAATATATATATATACATATGTATATGCGGTTAATTTCGACATTAGGGGCGCACATAGAGCAGTTTACATATTTTATTTATTTAGGAATTTATGTAATAATGCGATACAAAACAAAAGTAATCTGGTGTTAGTTAGCACAACTCTTCGATTATCCCGAAATTGAAACTTTCTATTGCATGTTTATTGTTAATTAATACGACAAATATTCTTTTATGGTGGGAGGTAAGGTATCCCACGTTAACTTACTTGGATGCATGAAACTGCTATATAATAGTTTTATTTGTGAATAGTCTTTCCTCAATGTTGAAATAATGAGTCTTCCGGGTATGAACAATTAATTTATATAAGTGTAGTGGTCTGCACAGACCTCTCAGGTAAGGAGCCACACAGGTAGCCGTGTATAGGGTGATGGCATCAGGGAGCATATGTGGTGTCATGGTTAGCACACTAGCCCCGGTTCAAACCCTGCTCTAGGTGCAATATTTCACATTTTGATCCCCCCTCCCCTGACGATATAAGTGTGAAACAGTCAAGCCCCGGTCACATACATGTTAGTGGACGTGGGTCAAACGTGGTGTATGTTAAACTATGTTGAAATACGGTAAGGTACAGCAGGTTTTGGACTGGATAAATACGCTATGATACAGATAAAAATGTTACGGTATGGATGCCGGTACGTTCAACTACGTTAGCCTCCAGATCCACTACGTCCACTAGCGGCTAGGTGACCAGGGCTTCGTCCAAGTATGCTAGAGTACACTAGAGTATGTTAGTATCACGGATGCAAATTCAGCCTCTAAAGTAGCACTCTTTTGAACATGTCCAAATATTAAATCGGAACTCACGGCCCACCCACATTATTAAGAAGTTAGCATGACGGAGAAGTATGGATGCTGGTATGTTCAACTATGTTAGCCTCCACTCAATCAATCAATCAATAGTTCCGTCCTTTAGTCGAGGGTTGGATGAAATGGTTCTCCACTTGTCCCGATGGTGTGCTGTTCTGATTAGACTGTGAATAATTCAAGCCTGTCCACTGTGAAATATTTGTAAACCATGATGTTCTTGGTCTCCCTCTCCCTCTGCTGCCATTCACCTTCCCTTCCAACAATGTACGGTATATTGAACTCTGACGAATGATGTGGCCAAAATAAATAAGTTTCTTTGTCTGTATAGTGGCAAACAAGCTTTTCTTATTTTTAATTTTTCTGAGAACTTCTTTGTTGGTGATCTTCTTTGTCCATGATATTTTCATCATCCTTCGATAAGTCCACATCTCAAATGCTGCTAAACATTTGTACATTTTCTTAGAGATTGTCCATGTCTCAGCCCCATACATTAGAGTAGACCACACATAACACTGAAGAATACGCTTCCTTGTTTGTATTAATATCTTACTTGATGTTAACACTCTATACATTTTGGAGAATGTTGTTCGGGCTATTGTTATCCTTCTTTTAATTTCTTCCTCACATCTCCCATCAGCCTCCACTATGTTCAACTATGTCCACTAACGTGTATGTGACCAGGCCTTCAGTTACAAGAGCAGCATAGACGGGCTATTTTAAACATGGGATAATGCAATATATCTGGTTATTTGAGTTGCATAATGCAATAGATTTCAGTTTCCACCAGATTATTTAACTAGTGTAATAAATTAGGTTGATCATGATAACCCACCTTACTGTTGTTGCAGTTCATGATTAATAAAATCAGTTTGAAGTAATTTATTATAAATGGCTAATTTAGGAAATATTTGAATTTAAAAGATGCTAAATATTTCTCCGTATTCCCCCCCCCCCCCCCCAAATGTTAATGATAGCAAAGAAATGCAGGACAGCTTCTATTGCACCGACTTTCCGCTTAGAAGTAATACATGCTTGGTGTCAGTGCTTTGCTTTCCAACCCATATGAAACTAAATTTTGAAACAAGAGACAAAAAATATCAAAATTGAACTCTGGGGTAGTCTGACGATTCAGTACAAAAAAGAGAAACCAATACAAATCAGGAGGACAATTGAAGTTCTGTTTATTAAATGTTCCGTTTTCCGTTGCTCCTCGCATTATCCTAGTGGCGCCAAGCTCCAGGGCCGCATTCAAGGTCCGTCTCGGAGGCGCCACGGAGATGTCTCGGCGATGCTTTTTGGCCTATTTGTGTTCAGAGTGCGTCTCGGCGACGTCTCGGAGATGCCTCCCTTTTCAGACTGGAGATGAAAAGCGCCTCGAAAATGGCCGCCATATTCAGTGGTTTCAGCCAATCACAGCGCAGCTTTTCCATTGCAAATGACCGCCGCCTATGGGGACAGCCATTTTCGAGACCACAAAGTGCTTTTGCCATTCAAACTAGCGTGACATCATGGCCATCTCCGAGGCGCCTCCGAGACGGACCCTGAACGCGGCCCAGGCTACGTAAGAACCCGTGTACATTGTTCAGTCAGGCTGATTTTGATTAAACAACTCGGGTCATCCGAATCACTTTTTGACGCATGCGCAGGGCCTACAGCCTCGAGTTGCATAAACGAACACGCTCGAGGTGTAAAAAATGGTGGCTTAATCCAAAACTTTTGTTGTTGGAATAACCGCTATAACTACAGCAAAATAGGATCTAAAGTATTTTATCATTGCATAGTTTAGTTATATTTCCATTTTATTAATCTGGGTTATTACAACAACAAACATTAACAAAACCAGGTAGGACTTGTACTGGTAGGTGTTATCCTACAGTACCAGCACACATGTGACGTCATTGCTCCTGATACCCCCAGCCAAGACATGGGGCACTGGGGTGAGGTCATTTTGCACATGGCCCTTGTATTTTTAGGTTGACCTCACGGTGTTCTATTTGAAATCTTGACGACTCGGATGACCTGAATGGTCCGGACCGTCATATTCGAATACGGCCTCATTGAGTTGACACCGCCAGTGTTTGAACCCATGACCTTCCACACCAGAAGCAGCACTCAACTCATTCAGCCATCCTGTGTGGTCATTAAAGGCCCAGTCACACCTCCCCGGATTGGGGGAAACGGACAGAAACCAAACAAAGTCCGTTTTGTGTCCGTACAAGTTTGGAACATGCACAAAACTAAGAATGGATGATGCCGGACTGACGTCTACGGTTCTTGTCTGGTTTGAGTTTGTTTCGTCCATTGGCTATCTGTTTCATATCTGTTCATCCGGTGGCCTTCGCAACACTTTGACACATTTTAATACATTTTGATACTTATCACCACCGGACTAGACAATTCTGTCCGTTGCTCAATCTGGTGACGTGTGACTGGGCCTTAAATCAGATGTGGTTTCACAACGCAATATTACTTGATTGTAAATTTAAATTTCACTTTATTTTACAATAACCACCTTCAATGACACGATTCTGATTAAACAATTTAAATAACGCCCAACACTAAAACACACAGTATTTAAACACAAACTATACAGTTAATACCCAAGTGAGTAAATAACAGAGGTAAAACCAAATATGCATCAGTGTTCAGGCTGTCAACTACTAGCTCAAATGACTATGTATTCCCACGAGGAACAAAACTCCCTACTGTTAAACATGGTACTATCCCACCTCAGAACATCTGCTTGGAGAGCCAGCAGCCCGACGATTGGAGTCTATGCACCTGTCTCAGCGCGGCCGGTGTTGCAGTTTCCGCAGCACACCAGTTTGCGAGGGACACATCGCTTCTGCACATGGTTCAAAATCGAACAGCATCATCACTAACCTTATAAATTTAATATAATGTTTTTGGTAAAGATGTTTTCTATGTGTCCCAAACGATTTGTTTCTAGGTGGTGTGGTTTTAGAGATATTTCACTTTTGCTGTATTTTCTGTATGCAGATTGCTCATGACAGAATTAACAATTCCTTGAGTTTGACAGTACGCGCAGTGCAAAACATTAGTTTTATTCAAAATTAATAGAAATCAAGAACCCTAACCGTATAAATTTAATAAAATCGTTTTGGTAAAGATGTTTTCTATATCTGTACCAAGTGGTTTGTTTCTAGGTTGTGTAATTTGAGAGATATTTGACTTTTTCTGTATGAAAATTACTCACGGCCATTGAAAATGCATTTGAATGGATGTGTCCCTCGCAAACTGGTATGCCGCGGAAACTGCAACACCGGTCCGGATAGGCAGACGTGGGGACCAGCGGCCGGCTTCCGGGACGAATGCACAGGTGCGGGGCAATGGGCAGCTGGTGGTGGGTGGTGGTAGAGACTAGTGATGTGTCGTGGTGGGTGGTGGTGGTGGTGGTAGATGGTCGTGGTAGGTGGTGGTAGATGGTCGTGGTAGGTGGTGGTAGATGGTGGTGGGTTGTGGGTGGTGGAAGAGACTAGTGATGTGTAGTGATTGGTGGTGATAGATGGTGGTGGTAGTGTATGGTGATGGATTGGTTGGATGGGATGGGTCCTGACTAGATAAAAGATTCACCCTGTACTTGTAGTACACGGGTAAACTACACCGTAGTCTAAATACGGACGAAAATAGCTTTAGTATGGAACAGGAAGTAGAATGCCTGCCTCCAGTATCAAATGGTTACTTATATCGACACAGAATTGGTGAAATGGGAGAGAATGCAAAAAGACAAGATGGCAGCCATCGAACGCCGTCGATTTCACCTTTAAATTCTATTAAACTACATGTTTTATTATATTTTTCAAGTCAAAGGTAGCGGGGAAATATTAAGACATATAAAAAGAACATTGTTGCTTCTTAGATTGTGAAATTAGGCTCTCATTTCATTTCCCCACTGTTTCGACAGCTTTTATATAGGGTTGGTATTCACCCGTGTACTGCGAGTACAGGGTGAATCCTTTATCTAGGTACCGACATGTGATAGTGCACACTCATGGCTGCCCTACTGGGAAATGAGGCTGCTGGCACAATGACCTGATATTCCACTCAGCCACATTATCCTGACACTGAGCTATCCAGTCCTTGCCCTATGCTATTAATGCCGAGCACCAGGCTAGGAAGTGACAAGTATCAATTTGATAAGTCATTGGTTTGACTCGACCAGGAACCAAACTCCTGATCTTCCGCACACGGAGCCCGCGCTTTACCGAATTGGCCGGCACGCCTGGTAGTGTGTTGTGGTGGTCCTGGTGGTAGTGTGTTGTGGTGGTGTGTGGTAGTGGGTAGTAATGAGAAGTGGTGGGTTGTGGTGATAGTAACCAGTGATGTGTGGTGGTGGAGGTAGTAAATACTGATATATAGTGGTGGATGGTAGTTGGAAGTGACGTGCGGTGGTGGTAGTGGATAGTGACGTGTGGTGGTGGTAGTGGATAGTGATGTGTGATGGTGGGTGGTATTGGTAATGACTACTGATGTGTGATGGTGATAGGTATTGGTGACAGTAGGTGTAGTAGGTGGCAATAGTAGATGGTCCCAGCAAGTATTGCCACAGCACTTCCGGTGACTGTTTTAAACACCTGTTGGTTGACTCCTCCCCTCCATCCCAGCCCCCCCCCCCCCCAACTCCGCCCATTCTCCAGCAGCGAGGTCCGTATCCGGTAGCCTGATAGGAACGAGCTGCTCACAGGAGGAGGGGGGTACCCGGGCCGGCAGGCAGAGCAGGCAGGCAGGCAGGCGGGGGCGGGAAGGTGAGTGGAGTGTGGGGGGGGGGGGGACGCGGCGAGGCTGGCGGGTGGGCGGGCAGGCGTGGTGGCTGTCACACTAAGTGACGAGCCATTGTGTATGAGTAGCTCGCTCTACGATCAGTTCAGACCACCAACACACCGTGGAACAACTCATCGAATCATTGAGAAGTAAGTGAGCAATGAGTGAGCAGTACGTGAGCAATAAGTGAGCTAGCTGTCAGTGAACAGAGACTGAGTAGTGAGTGAGCAATGAGTGAGCATTGAGTGAGCAATGAGTGAGCAGTGAGTGGGCAGTGAGTGAGCAGCGAGTGAGCATTGAGTAAGCTGTCAGTGAACAGAGACTGAGTAGTGAGTGAGCAATGAGTGAGCTGTCAGTGAGCAATGAGTGAGCAGTATGTGAGCAATGAGTGAGCTGTCAGTGAACAGAGACTGAGTAGTGAGTGAGCAATGAGTGAGCTTTCAGTGAGCAATGAGTGAGCAGTGGGTAAGCTGTCAGTGAACAGATACTGAGTAGTGAGTGAGCAATGAGTGAGCAGTGAGCAAGCAATGAGTGAGCTGTCAGTGAACATATACTGAGTAGTGAGTGAGCAATGAGTGAGCAGTGAGTGAGCAATGAGTGAGATGTCAGTAAGAAATGAGTGAGCAAGCAATACGTGAGCAAGCAATGAGTGAGCAATGAGTGAACTGGCAGTGAGTAATGCGTGAGAAGTGCGTGAGCAATGAGTGAGCAATGAGTGAGCTGTCTGTGAACAGAGACCGAGTAGTGACTGAGCAGAGAGTGAGTAGTGAGTGAACAGGGAGTGAGCTGTCAGTGAACAGTGAGTAAGCAGAGTGCGTGCTGTCAGTGAACAGTGAGTGAGCTGTCAGTGAACAGTGCGTGAGCAGTGAATGGTCTGTGAGTGAGCTGTCAGTGAACAGAAAGTGAGCTGTCAGTGAGCAGTCAGTGAGTGAGCTGTCAGTGAACAGTGAGTGAGGAGTGACTGAACTGTCAATGAACAGTGAGCAGGTTGCTTTGGACTTTTGTTTTAGCAGTTCTGGCTATCACACATCATGGAATAGCCTCTTAACCAGTTTTTATATATATTTTTGTTATTGAGGCTGTATTTATACTGTCCATAGCATATACCAGGCACCCAGGCTTGTTTTCAATGCTGGCCAGTTGTAGTGTTGGTGTTATCTTACCAAACAGTAGCTGCTGATAAGGTATTTGATTGCCTGCATTTCAGTAGCAGATAGATAATTGGTTGGTATGGTTAGTAGCCTCTGTTAGTTTTTTTTTATTTTCTTGGCATATATGTATTTTATTTTCAGTGAGCAGTGAACAGGTTGGTTTGGATTTATATTTATAATAGCTTATAATTGAACCCCAAAATGGAGGTTATTTTTGTTTTGGAACCCTTCTCTCCACATACATTCACTCTCACACACTTACTGGTGGTGATCGATCTTAATGCTGGTGTACAAACTAATATTGCTGTAGGTGGAGCTATTTTGGTTTTATTCGTCTGGATATAGTTCTTTCCATGTTTGGACATACTGTTCCTCCAGCCGTGAACAATTACAACTATGTATCTGAGAATATGACACAAGAGGATACTAGTTTTACTACATCAGTATAGTATGACGGACGGTGGCGGATTAACCATTAGGCTAAGTAGGCGTAAGCCAACAGGGGGCCCAGAAGGAAGGGGAACCCAAGAGCATACAACAAATTTGTTGAATTGAGTGTGCTAAAGCCCAGCCTAGGGCCCAAATGGTAGTTAAATCCGCCCTGCGTGACATCATACAGTATAATAGGAAACACAACGCACTCAGTGATGTAACGTGATATAATAATCAGCAGATGATACAAGGGCAATTTTCGAAAATGGTACAAACATTTCAATTTAAGATTTGAATTTTCAATTATTTAACGCTAATTAAGTATGGTATTTTTTGTTGGAATACTCTACACCCGCCCCCATTCAAAGATATCCTCGCTTAGTATTTTGACATCATTGGCTCAATCATATTCGAATCCACTGCTCTGAGAGGCATATCATTTCACAGTCACCTCTCAGCTGACACAAAGTTAACAGGCATTTATAACTTATATCTTAACATAAATTGTATAAAATTGATGTAGGTATGAAAACTAAAATAGATATTGTCACACGTAATAATATATCATAATTAATCATAACATAATATATCATATATCATAACAAAAGCAATAGATTTAATTGGGAGGCTAGCTGCCACAATAACATTATTGGGGCTTGGGGGGGCAGGACTCCCATTGTACCCCCCCCCCCCCCATCCCATGCTTCCACCGCCCCCGATTTATTAGGAGGGATTTCCTGTCTGTGAACCAAATAAATGTCTACAACCTATAGTAAAAATTACTTTTAGATAATAGGGGCCTGACATGACAGGGCTTCTTTCTAAACTTAAAAGGAAACACCCTTTATTCAAAGGAAGCAAGTAAATATCAATAGGTATGTAAAGAATATATTTAGATTTTTAGATTAAGAATTCATGTTGTTATTTCATCTACCCAACTTTCCGACATTCTTTCTAATGAGTTGTTCAGCAGCCCTGTCTCAGAGACAGTGCTGTGGAAGTAACTAACGTATTACTATTATCTGGGTTGTTGTTCTGAATATAGGGATTTATTTATTCACAATGCTTTTAAAGTAGAAGGAAGGCACACACATTAACAATGCACAATAAGCTGAAGTGCAGTCCATTTCCTATTTGAACATCATAACAAATCAATTCAATTCAAATGTTGCTCTATTGGTTTCAATGCAAAACACCTATCTGATTTGTTTTGCCAACCAGGGTCATTCTTGGTGTTAGTCACGTGATCAGGTTATAGTGACGTCACTGGTCAAGGTATCTGTAGGCCTATGAGTATGTATGATCTTATGACAGTATCACAGGAGGGTGAGAGGTGGGTCGGGTGTGTGGCATGTTTACTTAGGGTGGATGATATCGGCAGGTTGTATTGACACAATATGATGTTTGGCTCCTTTTTCTTCTTTCTCTGCTAAATTCTGTCAGATGAATATATTTTATATATTTGCCTCGGAACCAAGATGGGTTGTTTCTCTCGTCCGTACTATGGTTAATATTGTCATAGGGGTGATGAAAATGGGAAATATTGACCCTGAAGCAGGATTCGAACCCACACTTCCTGTCATTCTGGGGATAGGATGTTAATCATTACACTACCTAGGCTCTCTGATGCAGCTACCCTACCCATGCCTACCTGTCCATGTGGCTCCTTGCCTAAGACTTAGTAAGAGGTCAGTGAAAACTACTACACTCGTCCCTCTGGAATACAAGTCATTTAATGATTACAACTACATCCATACAGGTAATGCACATACCTATACATACACATGGTCCTTGGTAGGTTCAACAACCGTACAACCCATAGCTTGTACAATATTCTAGTCCCGGCACCAGCACCATGAGGGTGAGGAAAATGAGAAATATTGCACCTCCGAAGCAGGTTTTTAAACCCACACTTGTCATTCCAAGGCTAGGATGCTAACCATTTCACTACCTAGGCTCCCTGATGTAATTACCCTATCCACACCTACCTGTTTATGTGACTACTTGCCTACGAGTAAGAGGTCAGTGCAGACTACTACAATATGAATTGCCTCATGTAATGCAACTTCTGCGCTACCCATATGGAGGTTGGGGGGGGGGGGGGGGGGGGGGGGGGGGGGAGGGAGGTCCTCGCCGGGCCTGTCAGTGTCAGGCTGAGGGTAAAGCACACTAACACACATCAGGGACGTAGCTAGGACATTTTGCGTGGATAGGAGATGTGTTCGGGAGAGCAGATCATTTCTTGGAACAAATGAGTGTTGAAGGCGCGACGCAATAGAAGTGTCTGGGGATATGCCCTCACCATGGACATTTTGAAATCTAGTGGCTCTGGAACGCCATTTTCAGGTATTTCAATGAGGTTACATGCTGGGTTGTTGTTTTTTTGTGGGGAGGGGGGTGTGTAAATCCCTTTTCACCCCTCTAACTACGTTCCTGTCATTGACACACACACATGTATGAAATAAGTGGTATTTATCTAAAGGGCTGTCTAAAGTGGTAAACATTACATGGTACAAACTACTTTTATCGCTTAATAAAATACCCGTATTGCTATTGTCCAGTTTTTTGTTGTTGTTGTTGTTGTTGACAATAGTTGATTAAGCAGGAGAATTTTCGATCTCGGACAATTGGTCTTCCTCATTCCACTGGCCGGTAGCGACAAGAATACATTTTTAAATTATTGGTTTAACTCAACCAGGATTCGCACCTGAGGAGTTCGAATCTGATGACCTACAAAAGCGGCAGGCAGGCATTCAACTCATTTGACCACCCCATCTTGGTCTGTAGTCAGATGTTGATGTGTACTACTTGGGGGTGGGGGCGGGGTGGCAGTGTGTGTGGTGTGAGTTGGGGGGTGGGGGGAGGTCTGGCAAAGTAGTAGGTACTCTTTCTACTACCTGGAACATGTTTAAACTTTGGACCGCCGCTTGCTTACTCAGTACAGATTGCAACGGGGAACAGCGATCGAAGGAGTAGGGACTAGGCCCTTCAGTTATAGTGAGACTTCCGGTCACTCACTAGTCATTCTTATCAGATATGGAATCGGACTGTGTTTGCCAGGGACCTGTATTTGCTTTGCGGTATCACAGGCAGAATGTTACTTTTGTTAGTTTATCAATCAAGAAAGTTGATAAATGTTTCTTGCTTCTACGGTCTGTGTTGTGACGCTGACATACAAGAGTGTAGGCCCTAGATTATTTTTAAATCGGTGAGATTTAAGCGTGTGGTCTACATAAAGGAACACCCACATCAGTAGGCCCTATCCTCCACAAATTGAAGGTGAGGGTTAGGCCTAAAATGCAGGTAGAACGTGTAAAAGTACAGATGTCTGAACACTTTGACTTGTGGATACTGAATGCTTTATTCACCGTCCAGGGTCCTGAACCACCGGCACCTTTTGTCATGATGTCATCTCATTAGCATATTCCTTTGTTCGGGGCCGGGTTCACTGCTGTAAAGCATTGCTAGTATATGTCAATTGTGACTTTCCTAGCAACGATGGAAGGTCGAGCGCTCGGGCTCAGACCCATCAGACGTGTTTCTGCATGCTCTGATGTTTTAGACGAGATTTAGGCTTTTATTGTCGAAATTCCAAACTGATTTAACTTAACAAATATGGGAGGGGATACAATTATTGTACTTAGTCGTTATTCAGTGAAATTGATCTATGAAAGAACTCTTACATTGTTAATTAGGGTAAGAATAAATCCGTGAGCTCTTAAGAAGTAATTGGAACGTTCCTTGCATTCTTTACTATTCTCCAGTCTTATATTATTAACCGCTATGGTCAACTTGATATTGGTATTCAATTGTTCTATAAATGTATTTAATTAAGGGCCTTCCGCCCCACAGACTGTATGCAGTCGAACTACCCACCTCTGGGGATATAGTAGCCACCTTACTAGCCTGGGTGAAGTTAGCGTGAAGGTGGTCAACCGGTGGCGAGACGAGAGGCGATAGCAGCCTGGCGTCAGGCCTGGGAATTCACATGGAAACAACCATATATTAACACGTAGGCTCACCTTAAGCTGGGGGTGGAATAGCCGAACGGCTAAACAAGCAATGCAAGCTTGGCCTTTCGCTGGGCAGACTCCCCAGCGGATGGCGATTTCCAAGATGGCGGCCCAGACGGACGAACCACCAGTGCACCGGTATGTGCAGTCACATATCTATTTAGAAAGTCGACTTCTTTGGTTTCAACGTCTGATTTTTGTTCCTCCAACTGATCACAACTGAACTCACTGAGCTCGCACATGTTTATGCACTTTTCTAACATTAGATCAGCTGTCTGCAGCATTTTGTTCCTTAAATTTGTGTTCTTCATGTCAGCCACTAACCGATCGCGCAACAGCGATTCCTCCACCTGTCCATACTCGCAATCTTTCACTTGGTCCCTTAACGCACTAATATACGTGGACATGTTCTCAGTAGATTGGTTATGAGAATTAAAACAGTAGCGTGTTATTATTAAGTTGCTTTTACCTGTACAATACGCCTGGAATGCGTCAGTGAGCGGTCCGATCTTGTCTCATTCAGCGAGAGCGATGGACATATTGGCAAAAATGCAGCATTGCACTCGTTCTGTCTCCGTTACGACACCTGCAGCAGTGGCATATATATCATATGCTCTGATCCATGTTTTCCAGTTCGATCTTGCGTTGTTGCAGAGGATGAGCGGTCTGGCAGCCTGAGCCCCGGCAGTGTATTAGTGGGCGGCATTCTTCCTCATCTGAAAAGTACAACGTCTGAACACTTTAACTTCTGGATACTAAATGCTTTTATTCACCGTCCAGGGTCCTGAACCGCCGGCACCCTTTGTCATGACATCATCTCATTAGCATATTCCTTTGTTCTCCACATGTGTAAATGGCCAGGTAGACCGCATGCTAAAGTGTCACCAAATATTCACTAAGGCAACTCTATTCCTGTGACATGGCTAAGCCCCGCGGCTACTGAACAACTCGTAAAGTGTCGGAAGGCTGGGTTATGGATAGAACTCCATGAATTTGCTTCATTGATTGATTGATTGATTGGTTGCTTTACGCCGTGACAGCAGCAAAGGCCATATTCATGTCGAGAGATGTTTGTCTTTTGTTCAAACCATCGCTTTTACATGTCAAAGCAGACAATTAATTATGTGCCAATAGACACTCATTAACTTAAAAAGCTCACAATTATATACTGTTTAGTCAGCAAGAACTTGCCCAATAGTTCTACATCGCAGAACTATTGGGCAAGTTCTGCGATGTAGGCATAGGCCTACCGAATATACAATTATATTCGGTAGGCTCGGGAGTCTACCGAGGGAGACCCCCGAGCCTAGCCAAAACACAGGGCCGTGGCTCAGGGGGTCGTCCGACGGGGTCCACCTTGGGATGAAGTTGAGGATCACATCAGATAGATGAGAGGTCAACTCCCCCTGTGGTGCAAGTATGAGCTGCACCTCCTCAGTCCGAGAGGGTGGGGTGCTGCTTCGATGACAGTAGCTGCGATTTAAGCTGGTGCCATCGGTCACGTCACCGGGATAGTGGCAATTGCAAGCATCTCTCCCTGGAGGAAGATTAAGGCTAGTTCTCAAAGTTCCACAAGGTGGCGCCACCGCAGCGTTGTGGCCGTTGCCCGTGTTGGTTAGTTTGTGGAGATTTCTGGAAGGGGCGCCACATGCGTTACGCAGCTGCCCCCCCCCCCCCCTCCGTCTCCGATGCAAATTACCATGCTACGAATAACATGCACAGTTCTTTACGGCGAGGACGAGACTTTCATATAATGGGTTTATTATCAGTCCATGAGTCGGAAGGGTCAAGTTACAGTTTCATCAGGTCACATGGGGTCAAATCGGGTCAATCAGGTCAGGTTGAGTCAAGTCAGGTCAAATCAGTTAACCGTAGTTCGTCAATTACTCATTTATCTCGTTCAGTCCATTAATCATATGCTAGACTCGAACCCTCAATGAATTCAAGGGTGGGTTCGGGGCCGGTTCATCAGTGTGTCCCAAGGGACATATATATGTGCACAGCAGCTGAAGTCTGTGACCCCAGATTCATGATTTGTTCCTTAGACGCAGGTGAGGAGCGAGGCCTCCGGGACCCTGGCTACTGAAGGTTTGGGCACAAGGGACAATGGGGGTGCCAATGTTTGTTATGTGCGCGGGAGCATCCGACGGCGCTGGCAACAGTTGCACCGTCCTAGCCCCGATCTTTAGCGGGGCATGCAGAGAGGTGCAGAACCAGCACAAACAAGGACAGAGCGTGCCCCCGTGTCTCCCTGGGCTTTGACGAGGCGAGCATGATGCAGAGCCTGTCTGGGGCTGGCATGATGGTGTCACGTCGGATCATGCGAGGTCCAACTCAGCAGCATTTGAACTGGGAGAGCAGGTTAGTAGTACACAATGTGCTCTAGGGATCAACATGTGCAGGTGTGGGAGAGGAGGGCCAGTGTGATAAATGGCGTGTGCTGGACCGGCCTGGTGAATGTCCTCTGCACTGTTTGAGACCATTTCAGTGAAGTGGGCAGCAAAGGGAGCGTCAGCAACACCTGCCTTGCAGACCCAGGATCGTGCCTCTGAGTAGGCATAGGCCACTGAGGAGGAGGACATAAGCTTGCGATGGAGGTGCGTGGTGTACCATCCAGGGTCATAGTCTGAGGCAGAGGCCACATTGTCAGCGCTCACCATTATGTATGTGGCATTTGTCAGAGATGAGATTCTCACAGCCTCGAGCTCATGGATGGTTGTGAATGTTGGTTAATGCTTCATTGTATGGTTTTGCATAGCAGTGGTGTGGGAGACACCCCTACCAGTCAGACAGGAGTCGTGTCAGGGATCCCAGTAGGCCCAACCGGCAGGAGAAAGGAGGTAGATTGTTGTCTCCCTCCGCCACATGCCTCTTGAACCAGAGGATATCCTTTCACAGGTCAGGGTCGACATGCGCACTCCCGGTTGAGGCACTGTAGGATATGGCACATTAAGTTCCTCGCTGGTTGGATGTCCACAAACTTGTCCATCACTAACTGTATGGCCTTCCTGTTCATCAGGGACCAAGGGATCCAGCGATTGCAGTCTCAGAGCCATCTCCGGTCGACGATTCTGTGTCACCTGGTGGGTTCACCTTACGGTGGGTCATGATAGGGTTGCCCTACACCCAAGGGGTAGTGGGTCACTCGGCAAATAGGCCCAGCAGGGCCTCTTGGGCAAGTTCTGCGATGTAGTTAGTCATAGTGGGTTTGCACAGGGTCCTCACAGTGACTGTCAAGAGTGGGGGTCGGAGGTGTGGCCACTGAGTCGTTGTCGGAAGTGGTGGGGTTGACCTCGAGGTGGTTAGGGCGGTCTATGTGCTCATACAAGTCATAGTCAGCAAGAAGGCATGCCACCTCTGTATTTTCGGACCTGACGCAATCGGCACTCGGGCCACCAAACAGTTCTGTAAGGCCGTGTGCCGAGCTGTTGTATACTATAACCACCAGTGTCTTGCCCCACTTCCCTCCCATTTTGAGCTACAAATCCTACATAAACCTAGGTTCCTCCCTGATTCTAGCTTATGACCCAGTACTAGACCTTAGAGCTAAGACTCTGTCAATACTCCAAGCCTAACCCAGTTTTTTCCTACATTATCGCTAGATATACCTGATTTTAAAATGTGACTGCCTTGTTATTTTTGCCTTTAAGATAGTATTTTTCTAGCCAGGCTACTCAGTGAACCACCATGCCAATCTCCTACGCCTCTACAAGTACGGGCTCGTGCTTCCTACATGGCAAAACAAAGGAGCACATCTGAGGAAATACTTTTCCTTCTGGTCAGATCATGGAGTTTCCCCATTAGCTCCCTCAATTACGATATCTTGTCTTTTGTTATGTTTCTCGCAGATTCCGTAATATCACAAGGCGCAGTCCTTAATTATTATAGTAAAGTTAAGATTTGGGTCTCAGGGAGTCCTGGGTCTCACCCGGAGTTCGCTTCCTACGAGATCGCTATTCTGAAACACGCCACAATTAACAACTCGACACGTCTCTAGAGCCACTGCCATTACGCCGGGACAGCTCTGTAGTATCATTAGGGTTCTAGTTACACTTACTCCTGTGCTCCGGTAGCGTTATTATTAGGTTTCTCGACATTAATGCGCCAGGAGTAATTTAGTAGCCTCTTCTAAACCTCTTATTGGTCCCCCCCCCCTCCCTCCTCACTCATCTAGATCAGATATAACGTTAAGGTCTTCCAAAACCAGGTCCTGCTCCACCCCTTCCCTCATTTACACTCTCCCTGCCATCCTCCACTCTTGCTGCTTTCCTGTAAGTGCCTGCAAGCGATATGCTAGAACTGTTGCTCTGTTTCCTGCCTTCCGGGGCTCCACTTACCTCCAATATTCTGTTTTACGCCCTTCGGACCGCTGCTCTCACTGTGTTCGGACACAACAAGCACTACACCCTGCATAGCCTTCGGAGATGTGCGGCCCAAGCTTGTGAGCTAACAGGATTACCACTACCAGGAATTATGGAAGCAGGTACCTGGAAGTCGAACACTGTAATTGCCTACCTGGGGTAGACTGTTGTAACTGACGCCCCTTCAGCGCTCACCCATCTATCTATTGGTTTGAGCGCTGTATAGGTTGTCTACTCATCAGTTCGTCAAGCTGAAGCAACTTTAACAAAACAATTCCGCGATGAACTGCTCGGTCACTGGACCTACTTGAACTCTTTACTGCTCAACCGCTTCCGGTTATGATTTATTTTTATGTTAAATAAATATTATTAAACCATGTTCTGCCTTCCCATTTATCCGAGTGCGTGAATTAGGCCATATTTAAACAAACAGTTGGTGATAGTCCTTTGGATCACACAAATCAGGGTAGGGCGGGTGGTTTTTATTGTTTTGGCATATGACGTCATCATCTGGTTAATTTCCGTGTGACACAGCACTGAATAAAGAGAGGTAGCTAAAGATGTCCTTGGACCCAGGCATACGGTTCCATGGGTGCTGCGTCCTAGTGGACAATAAAAACCAAATTTACAACTGACTCAAAAGTTACTATTTTGCACAGATTATGTATGTGCTTACAAAAGTAAAATTGCTGCTAGACGGACACATTTTATTTTTAAATCAGGGGCTGGAGATTTTTCAGGCATGGGCTGGGGCAATCAGCACTTTTTCATGTGAATGAGTTACTATGCAGACACTCAAACTGTCAAAGCTAAACTTCACAAATAGTTTATGGACCTTGCAACATTTCATCTCAATTCTGAGTATACACATCAACACATTAGCAACGTTTGAATTGCTACTGGTATTACAGTCAAACATGTAAAGTATCCAACTATATACTCAGAATGCAGTCGTATTTGAGTAGCAATTTATTAATGCAATATGCATGCAGCAAATAATTCCCTGCACAGGCCAACATGCAGTGAATTCAATTATGTACCGAGATGCAATTGACAATTTTCATTTGATTCACTTATGACAGCAGGTATTAATAAGGCATCCCGACTTGTTGGTGCGACATGAACGTGCTCTTCTGTAGCCTACTTATGACATGGGTTACAACCACTTAGTTCAAGCTACATGTCTCTCACGAATTTAATGCATTTATTTTAATGTAGCAAATTTCCACTAGAAAAAGAAAATGCCTGGAAGAAATCATCCTAACCGTTTCTATATATTTAAATACTTACATATATTTAAATAATTATATATATATTTAAATAATTATATATATATATACATACATACAGTAAAACCTCTAAATCGACCGACCTTGGGACCCGCCCTTAAGTGGTCCATTTAGGGAGTTACAATATGGTTACAATGGTATTGTTGGGATCCAAATAAAGCGATCGATATAGGAGTGTGGCCGATCTGTGGAGGCGGTCAGTTAGACAGGTTTTACTGTATAGAGAATATAACAAGCTATATATAATTCTCTGAAACTGGGTACCAATGTGACACACAGACCAAAAATGAAAACATTTCAAATAGCAGAATCCATGTGCAGACAAAGATTTACATATCGAATGTCAGTTGAAAGAAAACACCAAACTATTTCACTTTTTGATTTTGATCTACAAATTGAGTAAAACGTTAAATTACTTGTGCAACATGAAAATCAAACACATCCATAACATCAGTTTAACAGACACAACAAATTCAAACAAGATTTTATTGATTACAATTAAGCAAAAAAGATGGTCTTACAAGAAAAAAAGTGGAACAAAAAGTTTGAGTAAATGCATGGCTATCCATGTGCAAATTTCAGTTTCATTTTAGCACAAAATCATACAAATATAAATTTGATCAATTTTGTGGGATAGATTAAATATGCGTAGTATTGCCAGTGCTTTGAAAAAGTTCTGAGATGGAGAGTTGCAATTGTAAAAGTAGAAGTTGCACACACAACAACACTATGGAGTAATCTGTATTGTAGAAAAAAGTACAGATCGCAGGTGAGCATGTATGACGTAGACGACGCTGGCGGCGTGCATCGGCTCGTTTTGAAAGCCCTGATTGCTAACATACTTAACACACAGACAACAATAACTATTCGGCTTACTGCAGACAAAACACACACAAAATCTCCACAAAAATCATCATGTGGTAAATCAATTATATGGCACCCAGTTTCAGAGAACGACCGATATATATATATATGGGTTCTTCTTCACTGTTGGTGTTAATTAGTTCATCCCACACATTGTTAGTTTTCTCCAAAATCAATTCCCCTTCTCACACCAGATGTAGAAAATACATTTTGGTATACTTTCAAGAAGCAAGGAGAGCAATGCAGTGACAACAAATGTTTTGCTTATTTGTTAATGATAAAATTTAGAGTCCTGTGTCAAAAATATGACACCCAAAAATAGGAATGGCAATATCCTACTGCAGGTGACAGAAGCTACTTCATAGTAGACAAAATATTTAAACATAGCTAGCATCCAAAATTGCTAGAAACCTGATTTCAGGACTGTTGAGTATATCTGTGTATAACAGCATAACGCCGGTTTCTTTTTGTGACATGCCATGAAACAAGTTCACGCTCAATTTCCCCAAAGTCAGGCAATGCAAGCAGCGGAAAACACGGCTGCTACAAGTAGCATAGTACCATTGATGCAAGTATTTGAACATGAAAGTCACTAGATTATTTCCTAAAATGCATTAAAAGTGCAGTGAAAACTTTGCATCACGGGTGAAGCATGTGTTATGGCAAAGTGTTAAGGATGTTTCAATGTCACAATTTCCCCTAATTCTACTCTCAAGTGGATGAGTCCTCCTAAAATTGCAGTTACTGTTAATGATTACTTTTCAAAACTTGTCTAGGAAATAATAGTTCTTGTTCTAAAAATTGCATTTACATTTTGTGTCACAACAAAAACTGTGTGATACTCTCCATTGTGGCCACCTGGACATGCAGTCGGGGTCCAAACTGCTTTTCGTTTAATTGTGTCTTTTAAATGGATGTATGTAGAACACAAGCCTAATTGGGATAAACTAACATATTTCAGTTTTGACCTCTGATTCCCCTTATTTAGAACCAGCATTGAAGAAGAACGCATATGTATGCATAGACAAATATATATTTATATTTATACAACTTAGGAATCATTCCAGTTTTGGATGCTGTGACAAAATTACCGGAGGGGTTGGGGGGTATTGACTAGCAACTGATAGAACCCGTCATTGGCATGCTTTAATGCTATTACAGTAGTACCTGTCTTCAACGAACAACTACATCGAGACCAATGATGCCCTGACACAGCAGGTGTCCTGTTATCAGAGGGACAAGCAATTGAAACAAAGACAGTTTGTACACTGAAAACTTGTCCAGATATGGCAGGGTTCGCTGAATAGTGGTCACCGAAAACAGGAACTACTATATATATCATGGATGAAAGTGGTCTCCGGAAAAAAAAGCGGAAATGCTGATATTCACCCATAGGCTTAGCATTGTCAGGGAATCGCTGAAAGTTCCCAGAAGTCAGATTTCATACATATTGGTATGCGCTGATAGTGCTGCGGCGTTTGAAGCATGTATTAGTAGTACACACTGCTAGTGCTGCAGCTTTTGCACCACATATTGGTATACGCTGATAGTGCTGCGGGCGTTAGAAGCACGTGTTAGTAGTATATGCTGCTAGTGCTGCAGCGTTTGCACCACATATCGGTATACGCTGACACTGCTGCGGCGTTTGAAGACGTCCTGGCAACATCTAAGGTCATATCAGGAAGGGCGCAACGTATTAGTATACACTTATAGCTACAGGAAAAATCCTGGAAATCCGCGAAATCGCGGAGATCTTTCATCCCTGATATATGTATAATCATATCTCAAATTGGATTTTTCACTGGCAGACAATCGCTGTACTACCCACATGCAAAGATAATATGCAAGATAACTGCAAAACTTACAACCTGCTAAACAGTCAATTAGTGACTACCACTAAGTGCAAGTACAATGAATGTTGATAATCGATCACGTAACAGTACTAATTAAATAAACCTTGCAGAAATGATCAGAACAAGAACAGATCAATTTAATGCCCCAATACAGTCCACAACTGTTACCAACTGTAACACTATCCAAGTTAGCAACCGCGATTTGAGTGCTAATACAATAGACCTAATTAAAAATCTGCGCCCTTCCTAAATAAAACTTTGGGTGCTCACTGTTATGGGTCTACAATTAAAGGCAGTTGATCATTAATACATTTTCGCTGCATTTTGTATGATAAGGCCATTTCTTTTTTTATTATAAAATTCCTATTCAAGGATACAAAATCTATTGGCAAACCAAAGTTGCCCAGTTAATTTAACCATTGATTGCCAAACTAAAACACATACCAAAAAAACGTTGCTTCAGCTCGTCAGGGAAAACAAGCTTAAACTTCAGCAGTCAAATTACTAAGATTGAAATTGTCATCTTATTCTGGCATACTGTTATTTTGTGTGCATTTGTGGGGTGTTTTGTGTAATTTGATTAATGCCCCATTAGAATTAGATTCGTTTGCTTTGTCGTGGGGCTTTATGTCGGAGCAACATCTGATATCAGGACCGGACACTTGGCTCAACCAATTTACTTACTGCACGACAGCATTGCTGGTTTGGACCGATTGGAATACACTAGTTTCCTCCACTGCTATTTATTCAACTTGTAGAAGGCGGTAATACAGCCACCAACATCACAATTCCGTTAACTTCCTGGTGAATGCATTAGTTCCACTACACCTTTAGTGACATCAGATGACACTCATGTGAATTTGAAAAATCTATTTATAGACAATATAATTTACTAGTCAGCAGAATAACATGCTTTATTTAGTATAACTATGATCAATCTGATCTTGAGAATGAACATGGCTTTGCATTTGAACTGGTACATAGTTCTGAATTTGAACTGTCATTGGGTTCTTGGCCGGAATTGTCACATGGCTGTTGTCTGGAATTGTCACCCGGCTCTCATCTGAAACGGTCACATGGCTCTCATATGGAACTGTCACTTGGCTTTCATATGGAACTGTCACTTGGATATCATATGGAACTGTCACTTGGCTCTCATATGGAACCGTCACTTGGCTCTCAGCTGGAACAATTACCTGGCTTTCATATGGAACTGTCACCTGGCTTTCATATGGAACTGTCACCTGGCTCTCATATGGAACTGTCACCTGGCTCTCATATGGAACTGTCACCTGGCTCTCATATGGAACTGTCACCTGGCTCTCATATGGAACTGTCACCTGGCTCTCAGTAGGAATTAGCACCCGCATCTCTGTTGGAACAGTCACATGGCATTGATCTTGAACTACTGGGTGGCTTCCACCTCCCACAGTTACGTAGCTCGCCTCTTGAATGCCCTGGTGACTCTCCTCTTGAATGCATTGGTGACTCTCCTCTTGAATGACCTGGTGACTTTCTTGGACAGCCTGGTGACTCTCATGCAATGTAATTAGTGGCTGATCTCCCGCCTCTGTAATTACCTCTTGAATAGTCACATGGATTTCATTTTCAACTGTCATATGATTCTCCTCTTGCAGTTGATTTGGGTATTGATCTTGAATTGTCATATAGTTCTGATCTTGAACTGTCACATATTTCTGATCCTGAACTGTCATATAACGCTGATCTGGAACTGTCACATAGCTCTGAGTGGAGGCGGTCATAGAGCTTGTCGAAACTAGTGCATCACTCTGGGGTTGGCCATACTCATTTGTCTCTTGAGCTGTGACATAACTCTGGTGGTCTTGAAGCATTGCCTGGGTCTGATCCTGAATGGTGGGCAGGGTGTCTTGACTTTGTGCTTCAACAGTAACATAGCTCTCCACTTGAACAGGTACATGACTCTCCTGCTGAATGTAGGTTTCATGAAGTGGTGTTCGGAAAACCATATAAACAGGCCTAGGGCCATCTTCTATCGTTGTCACACTGTTCTCTATAAGGGTATTCACATTACTGTGCTCCTGAACAGTGCTGGGTTCCTGCACTTGCAGAGTTACATTGTTTCCATCTTGAATAGTAACAAAATTCACCACATTTACAGGCAAGTCCAACTGGTCTTTCAAGGGACTCTCCTCTTTAACATAATTGATGATATCGTGACCACGGTGACATCTTAGAATGTGTTTCTTGAGTTTATTCCCTTCAGTGTATCCTTTATTACAAACTGTGCAAATATATGGCTTCACCCCAGTATGTCTTCTCATGTGTCTGCGTAGTTGATCTGGTTGACTGAAGGGCTTACTACATTGAGGGCAAACATATGGCTTTTCTCCCGTATGACCCCGTAGGTGTCTTTTAAGATCACTGGCCTCACCAAATCCCCGTTTGCAGATTGAACAAGTATGTGCCTTTTCACCCTTGTGAGCACGCATGTGCCTATAGAGGCTCGCTTTCACAGTGAAACCCATATTACATACACTACACCAACATGAAAGAGGCTTTTGTCTTCGTGCACTGATCGCCGCCTTAACGGTATCAACAGTACTGTAAGATGGAATGTTGTCTATGGGAATATTCAGGGCATGTCCTTCGTGGGCAGCTGCCATATGATGACGTAGGCCAGCTAAAACCTTGTATGTTGAACCACAAATGGAACATGTATAAGGTTTCTTTCCCATCTTCTCTGTCTTTGTTTTCTTCTTTGGGCTACCGAACCTACTCAAGCCCCTACCACCATCCGGAGGCTCAAATCGTCTATCGGATTTATGTGTCTTCATGTGTCTCTTCAGCGCACCCAACTTACTAAATGGCTTCTCACAGTTGCAGCACACGTGAGGGTTTGCTCCTGCCCGAGGTCTAAGGTGACGCTTTAGATTACTCATAACTATGTATCCTTTACCACAGTCAATGCAATAGAAAGGCTTCTCTCCTGTATGGGTGCGCATATGTGCAGTTCTTGTACTTGACTGAGCAAATTCCTTTCCACATTCACTACAGCGATATGGTTTTTCCCCCGTGTGTGTTCGTGTGTGCCTTTGTAGATTACTTAGTACACTGAATCTTTTCTCACAGTGTGTACAAGCATACGGTTTTTCACCAGTGTGGGTCCAGCCATGCCTTTTCAGACAATTTGCTGTATTGAATGCTTTCCCACAATGACAAACATGGGGCTTTTCTCCGGTATGGATCCGCTTATGCTGTTTCAGTTGTGCTAATAAATGGAAAGCCTTACCGCATTCATCACATGGGAATGGCCGCTCATCCGAGTGTGTTGTCAAATGTCTCTTTACATCACTCGATTCACCAAATTCTTTTTTACAAATTGGACACCTGTGTCGCTTTTCACCAGTGTGGATTCTCATGTGTCGCTTCATACTACCCAAAACTGTGAAACTGACGCCACAGACAGGACATGCGTGGGGTTTTTCTCCAGTGTGAATATGTTCATGTTTCTTCAGACTGACTGCTTTATTAAATGCTTTACCACAGGACGAACAGGTAAATGAGGGCACAATGTCATCATTAAGTGTTACAACATTATCATTACTGTTACTTGTGTAGGCTTCTTGACTTTCGGACACTGTGACCTGTCCAACTTGAAGCAGCAATAAATGTGCTGCATTGTGCGTTTCTTGGTCAATATAGGTCGCCATCTTTGATCTCTGAGGTGAATGTATGGTTAGCGCATCGTGTCACAACCTTCTTATGTCATCTTCACACCAAATCACTATCGAAGATCGTTTTCCACCTAAACAAAAATATGCATAATTAATATGATGACATAGCAGAAACTGTTTTGTTTTTTTAAAGAAGCAAACCTATCGAGTGGCATGCAAAATCCGATGACTTTAACTTAGCTTCTGTCTTCAATTTAAACAAACAAATAATATGTATATGGGTCACTCTACTGAAAACTGGTCAGCATGGGATGGGATTTTAAGACATCAATACAAAAACTTCCTACTTATTTTGTTCCTTATACTTTTCATATTCATGTTCAGATTTGATGAAAGAAATGAGGGAAATAAAATAAACTGTGTGCAACTTTGGTCCTTTTAGTTATGAAGTGTTTTTGTACAAAAATAAACATTTTACATTCAGCCATTTGGAACATGGTTGAAT
Organism: Branchipolynoe longqiensis; assembly: GCA_030323885.1. Lineage (NCBI taxonomy): Eukaryota > Metazoa > Annelida > Polychaeta > Phyllodocida > Polynoidae > Branchipolynoe > Branchipolynoe longqiensis. The sequence goes on along the minus strand of CM059198.1, from coordinate 15,953,787 downwards.
CCTTATTAACAGTATTGCATTGATATATCAAACAAAACAGTTCCCAAATCAAAAAGGAAGTATTTATTCACATGTATGCATGCTTAAATTAAAAAAAAAAAAATGCTGATGTCTTCAGAAATAACATTACAAATTTCCATCACATGTATTGTATACTAATTATTCAGTGAATAAAGCATGGCTGGGAATTACTTTTTTGTTATCAATATAAGCACTACATATTTCTGTATATTATGCCATGATTAATATGCTTATAAGTATGATATTATTTAATTCTGATTAGATTTTTATTAAGCAGACTGTGTGGTGTCCTAAACATGTGTTACACGTGTGACACACATGTTATACTGCCATAAGACATAGATTAATCATGGATCAATTTATATTTTACATAGATGTAAAGGGGAGATTTCCAGCTTTCATTTGCAACCAAAAAATGTTAAAAAATTCAAATATTAGATTTTAACTCCATGTGACACTTCTGGCCAGTTTTCAGGAGAGTGACCCATATAAAATCCCCAATCTAATAAGTTAAATATATTGACATATGCATGCTTCAAAACATATTAATAATATTAATTTTGGGAGTGCAGAATTCATGAAACCATGTAAATTAATAGACATTAAAAATTGAATGGAGCGAATCAAGTGACCACATTTTGGTATGGTGACATTCCCTTCCAGTAGGCACTCCAAACAAAGGACTGAGTGCTGATTTAGCTGCTGGAAAAATAGGAGCACTTGCTCTCAGCACACTACCCCTCTTTGAACATTGCTTGCTGCGAAGGAATAGGGCAGGGCTAAAAATAACTACTTTCACTGTAAAGTAGCGGTCACAAGCTTTAGTTTAATATCCCTGACCAACTTTTCACTGGAAAAGTAAACAAAACTGAGATTTGAAAACTTTGGAATGGTGATGGAATCTGATTTTACTCAATCTTTTCTGAGACAAAAATAATATTACATAACAAAATATTTATCTACACCACCATTAAAGTGGCATAATCCAATGAAACATCAAATTTTCAAAACCAAAACAATGATCTAAATTTGATTCTACATATGGGTTCAGAGCTGGTCCTAATTGGTTGGTCCCTCACATAGTAACTGTTTTCTTCTAAATTAATTCTCCTTTTCATACCAATTGAAAAAAATTCATTCCATTATACCCCAAAGAAGTGTCGTGGGGGTGATGAAAATGGGAAATACTGTACCTAGAGCGGGACTCGAACCCACATCCCCTTGCATTCCGGGCCAGTGTGCTAACCATTACACCACCTAGGCTCCCTGATATCAACACACTCCCCACGCCTACCTGTCTATGTGGTTACTTGCCTGAGAGGTCAGTGCAGACCACTACACTCGTCCCCCTGGAATTGTAAGTCTTGTAATGCTTACAATTACATACATACAGGCAATGCACTAACACATACATACACAGGGTAGGTTCAACAACCATACAGCGCAAAGCTTGTACAGGATCCTGATCACGGCAACCAGTGTCGTGGGGGTGATGAAAATGGGAAATACTGCGCCTAGAGCGGGACTCGAACCCACATCCCCTTGCATTCCGGGCCAGTGTGCTAACCATTACACCACTTAGGCTCCCTGATATCAGCACACTCCCCACGCCTACCTGTCTATGTGGTTACTTGCCTGAGAGGTCAGTGCAGACCACTACAGAAGCAATGACAGCAATCCAGTGGGAAAGAAATGTTTGGTTTATTTTTTATTGCAAAAATAGATTCATTTGTCACCAAATATGACAGCTAAAAATGGGGTTTTTTGTTGTTGTTTTTTAACGTCCTAGCAATATCTAAGGTCATATCAGGACGGGTACAGGCTTGTGACAGTGCGCACTCATGGTAACTTTATAGTGCTGCCCCATTGGGAGACCAGGCCACCAGCACCATGACCTGATATCCCACTCAATCACATTATCCTGACACTGAGCCAAGCAGTCCTTGCCCAATCCTAAGAATTCTGAGCTAGGAAGCGACAAGTATCAATTTTTAAGTCATTGGTTTGACTCGACCAGGGTTCGAACCCATGATCTACCAACATGGAAGACGGATGCTCTAACTCATTCGGCCATCCCGTCTGGTCACTGAAAATGGGAATGGTGAAACTCTGCTTGTCTTGGAAACTACTTGATAGCAGACCAAAATATTCAAACATAGCTAGTTTCTTTGCAAAGTTGTAACATGCAAAAATGTCAGAAAGCTAATTCTAGAACTGCTGAGTCTCTGTGTAAAACAACAATGCTTGAAAGTGAGCATAACGCATGTTTCATGAGGTGCCATGTCATGAAACACGTGTTCACCTTCAATTTTCACAATATCCAACCGTGCAAGCCAGGAAAAACCCTGCTGCTATAAATAGCATAGCATCATATATGCCTAGTTCTGAACACAAAAGTTATATTATTTCCTAAAAATGCATTAAAAACTTTATGTCACAGGTGAAACACGCATTATGGCAACAATTTATTTCATGATACATAATCCAACAATGGATCAACTCTATTCTCACCATGATTTTCAAATATACCATGGGCATCTACACACCTACTGATGATGGTGTCAAGTCATAAACAGAAGTTGTGCTATGATGCTATTGTATTACTGTGGTGTGTCACACATCGATAAAGAAACACGCGTTCACCTGTTGTCATCTTCATCTAAGTGTTTCCACTCCACATATCTCAAGTCACCCATTTAAAATAAAAGTTACTTCAAACTAAAGTAATGTCAATTATAACAATTAATTTAATATCTTTATCTCAGAAAAATTACAGAAACTCAAAACCATCGGACTATACAACTTAAGCACTCTTGCTCACCTCTACTGGAGGTGACTATTTTATCTAGGCAGAGCTGGTACTGTAAATGTAATAAAGAAAACTTTCCATTTCAATCAAGCATGCTGACCTTAAATGTGTCACTTTTATTTAATTTTAATATATCTTCCTATATCTCTGAGTTCTTGAATGTAAACAACATCGACTTGAATGTAAACAAAAATGGTAGATTTTCCAGGAAACAAAGTCATGGATTTAAGTTAAAGCTGCATAATTCAATGAAAGCATTGACACCTAAATAATTATCCAGATTTGAGTGTACACATCTAACTTAGATACTGGTGCACTTATTAAGCATTTGATGCTAGACAGTCAACTTGAATTTATAATAGGACTTGCGAATGATATCACAAAGCTCATGCATGGTGTGAAGAGTTGATGTGCCTGTCAAAAATATTTGTGCATGTTTGCACTTCAAATAACTATAAAAAAGAAAGAAAGAAAGAAGGTATTCAAATTAAAGTTACTTCAAACTAAAGTAAGATTATAACAATCACCCTACTATATTTAATTAAGAAACCTAAGCTAAGAAAGTGACTCAAAACAATCAGACTGTCACTATCATGTCTATGTAACTTTAAAACAGTAATAATTAGTAATATGATTTAGTCAGTTTGCCTTAGATAGGCACACTCCTATCCGTATGTAAAGTCGACGGCTGGCATCTGTGGTTGTGTCGGCAGGCTACAGGAAATCAATACAGGCAAGAAGAGAAAGGAAGAGTATAAAGAGTGAAAGTAGAGTGAGAGCTTGAACCCTCAGGTATATTATTATATAGTGGTGCATGGGTCTGATATGGCATACCACCTGACCCGTATCTCCGATTAGCAACAAGCATTTCTAGTTCCACCAATGAACAGTAAGCATTCTGGGGTCACCATTGCTATTGTGATCTACCCACCACCACCATGAGGTGTGGCTGCTTGGCCTGCACCTGCCTGCTGTGTGTGTGTGTGGTGATCCGTGACTAACAGTTGGGTGGTGGTGTTGGTGGTGGTGGGGGGGGGGGGGGAGTGAGTAGAGCGCTTGGGCTCCTTACACACTAACAGTAGTGCCTCCTTCACACTATCTACCTAATACACAATGACTATTGACCACAAGTTGATCGATTGATTGGTGGTTGCTTTATGCCGTGTCGGCAGCATAGGCCATATTCATGGCGAGAAATGTTTGTTTTTTGTTCAAACCATCGCTTTTACATGTAAAAGCAGAGTCAATTATGTCCCAATAGACACTCATTAAATTAAAAAGCTCACGATCATATATTTGTGGCCAAGGGAAACAAATTCCCATAGAAAAAGAAAAATGTCATTAATAATTGATAGAATTTATTTAGTTTGTTTGTTGTTGTTTTACGTCCTAGCAACATCTAAGGTCATATCAGGACGGGTACCGACTTGTGACAGTGCGCACTCATGGCAACTTTATAGTGCTGTCCCACTGGGAAACCAGGCCGCCAGCACCATGACCTGGTATCCCACTCAGTCACATTATCCTGACACTGAGCACACCAGTCCTTGCCCTATCCTAATAATGCCGAGCGCCTGGCTAGGAAGCGACAAGTATCAATTTTAAAGTCATTGGTTTGACTCGACCGGGACTCGAACCCACGACCCCACGATCTACCAGCACGGGAGACAGACGCTCTAACTCATTCGGCCATCCCGTCTGGTCCGAATTTATTTAGTAAACTATGAGGTGGTACAGTCCAGCTGCCCTCAAAAAGGCTAAAATGTTTTCTTGTTTTACTTTAGTAAAAAGGTCATGCATACTATCTGCAGTGTAGAATTGTTGGCGCAGCGCCAACAAATCAACACAACTTAGTCAAATGTGTTTGAGTGTCAGCGGGGACTGACACCCAATACATTCAGGTGACACCCAATACATTCAGGGGAAGGTTCCCCCTTGAGCAGAAAAGCATGTGGAAGCCACGAGTGGCCAATACGGCTGCGGCTAAGGACCACTTGGTCCCGCCGACCTCCCACATGAGTCTGTGGTGGTTTTCCCACAGATGGTTCAATTTCTTTAAGTTTATTAATGTTTTCATTCCACTCATGTTGCCATTTGGATTTTATGTGGGTGGCTATTAGTGGTTTCAGACCAGAGTGAGGGATCAGACACGATTCAAGATCACAGTTCAGTGCCTTCTTCGGAGCCCGATCAGCTTGTTCGTTTCCTTTGTCCATAGGGGTCAAATATCCCTTCGGAACTCGGTCTGACAAATTCTTCTTCTTTTTGGGCATCGCCGGCTCGGGCAGCGTCTGCACCGTAATACTATTATTAATATTTTTAGGGGTCAAAACCAGAGTTGGATTCGTGACTGGGGTGAAGGTAGTGGGCTTCCCCCCAGTCAACCATGTCAGTTCAGTCTGGCATTCAATTGTCCTGTTGGAGACTTTGGCTGCCGCAGCATAGCTCTTGGTGGTTGGCGAGGGAGTATTCGCCTCAGCCAGCCTTCAAGCTTCTGGGTAGCATAGCCACTTTTCAGTTTTGATCTGCTGAATGAGCTTTTCTTTTTTCCAGACAGGACAGTCTTTAGATATGGCCATATGGTCACCCAGGCAATTGGAACATTTTGCCTGGTTTTGACAACTGGTGTTGTCGTGACCTTTCTGACCACACTTAAAACAGATGGTTTCATTTTTGCATCTATCCTTGCCATGACCAAACTTCTGGCATTGGAAGCACTGAAGTGGGTTTGGGATGAAGACATCCACATTCACTCCAATTTTCAAATTCTTGGGCGGAAAAGGCTTGCCAAACGTGAGGATATATGTCCCTGTTTTCATGGACTTGTTATCCCTCTTTATAACTATTCTTCGTACGTTTGACACTCCTTGAGACTTGAGCTCATGTGCTATCTCATGCTCATCAACATCATCAAGATCTCTAGTTCGGATTACTCCTCTGCTAGAGTTGAGAGTTCGATGAGGAGAGGCCTTGATGCTGACACCTGCTAGCGTGCTTGCACATAGCAGATTGTCGGCATGCGCTTTCTTAGCACACTCCACCAGAATATGTCCAGTTTGAAGCTTGTTCACATCTTTAACTGTGCCAGCAATTCCCATAATACCCTTGTGAATTGGCAAAATGGGAAAGTTTGGCAACTGATGCCTCATCATTCAACGATGCGCGGCAAGGAAGGACGAGGAGGCGAGAGTGGAATAAGAGGGCATTTTATTGAGTAAATGCCCGAGGCGTTTCATGAACATACAATGAATGTGAGGTGTAATAAATCAGCAATACAGGTAAAGGTAAAATATAATATCATGTATGATGCATGCTCATGATGAGAGCGTCAAATGTCAGTGTTATCATAAAGTGTCAAATGAGGTAATGTCAGTAGTTGGCGGGAGGTGGGCCCGAGGAGCCCTCAACCCTATAGTGGAGAGTTGGTGTATAGGGATGGTGGGTGGGGAAAAAAGAGGTGTGAGGAGCGGAGTGTGTGGAGGCAGGAGGGCGAGTGGCCGGAGGAGAGGCTGGAGGCGGTTATAAGGGAAGGAGAGGGGGGGGGGGTTATGTAAGATAGAGGGGCTGGAGGACAGAGGAGGGGGGGGGGATGCGTCCTCCCTCGCCTCGCATCAACCGCAATGCGAGCATTACGACCGATGCGCGGCAAGGAAGGACGAGGAGGCGAGAGTGGAATAAGAGGGCATTTTATTGAGTAAATGCCCGAGGCGTTTCATGAACATACAATGAATGTGAGGTGTAATAAATCAGCAATACAGGTAAAGGTAAAATATAATATCATGTATGATGCATGCTCATGATGAGAGCGTCAAATGTCAGTGTTATCATAAAGTGTCAAATGAGGTAATGTCAGTAGTTGGCGGGAGGTGGGCCCGAGGAGCCCTCAACCAGGAGAGAGCTCGAGGGGCCGCCGAGCCGAGGGGCGAGCGAGGCCGCTCCCGCGAGGTGAGAGATGACGAGGGCGAGCAGAGGAGGCGTCAGAGGGGGCGCCTGGCGAGGGGCGTGTGTCGAGGCGCGCTCTGCACCTCGGCAAACGTCCTTGGCGAGGGCAGAGTCGAAGGCGGTGGTTGACCCTCCGGCCGCCCCGGTCCAGGTGTGCGCCCCGGACAGGGCGTTCCTGATGGAGGCCGGGGCGAGGCCACGGGCGTACAGGTAGGCAGTGTAGCCGGCGATCTGGAAGTCGGTGGGGGCGAGCCCTCGGGCCACACAGTAGGTGACGTAGTCGCGGGCCTGGCGTCGGCGGTTCCTCCATGTCGAGGGGGCCAAGGAAGCGAGGCGCAGGCGGGCGATGTCGTCCACCTCGGCCGGGGGAAAACCTGCATCAGAGGCCGGGGTTAAAGGGGAAAGCGTCATGTGAGGGCGATATGCTGCGGAGCCCGAGGCGCGCGACGCCGGCGCGGGCCACCTCGGCCCAGGGTCCGTCGAGGTGGGCGCGGCTGAGGGCGTCGGCGAGGACGAGCTCGGCCCTGGGCTTGTGGAGAATGGTGAGGGTGAAACATCGGGTCGCCGCGAGGAGCCAGAGCTCCCGAGCGCAGGTCCCGAGGGTAGCATCGCGGGCGCGGCCCGAGGTGAGGGAGGCGGCGGAGGCCATGTTATCAGTGTTGATCACGATGGTGGCCCCCGCCACGTCCTCAGGGATGAGGGCGCGCAGTGCAACGACGAGGTTGACGGCCTCCAACTCGTGGATGTCGGGGAACCGCGCCCGGAAGTCGAGGGTGTACCCTCGGGCGTAGCAGTGGGTGGCGGAGTAGGCGCCCCGCCCATGAGGCAGGAGTCGCACCCTATGATGTGGACGCGCCCTGCCGGGGCGCGGAGGAGGTGGAGGCCGTTGGAGGCCCGGCCGTAGAGGGCAACCCACCTCAGGTCCCGCAGGGCGTCGTCGTCGAGGGTGAGCGAGGCGCAGCCGAAGCAGCGGGGGGGGGTGGCACTTCCCGGGCGCCACGTCGAGCCCGAGGGTGGCAGCGAGGGCGAGGAAGGCGTCAAAGGCCTGGCAGGCCCTGAGGTAGGAGGCCTCGCACCCGACAAAGTCGTCGACGTATACTAGTGTGTGGAAGCCGTCGCGCCTCATGATCCAGGCGACGGCGGCCGTCACACGGACGCAGGCCGCGCCCGAGGAGCGGCAACCAAAGGGCAGGGCGAGGTCAATGTATACCCTCTGGTTGAGGGTGATGCCGTATAAGGGGCAGGCGAGGGGGTCGGCGCGGAGTTGCCGGTATGCGCGGGAGATGTCGGCGGACCAGAGGTATGCGCCGGAGCCCTCGCTCGTGAGGCGGCGCCCGAGATCAGCGACTGAGGGGAGGGTGTAGGAGTGGGGTTTCCCGAGGTATTCCCGGCGAGGGATGCCGGCATTGACGCTGGCGCCGGGGGGAAAGGAGAGGTCGACGATGACCCGCCTCTTGCCCGGGTCGGATTTGGGGCGGGTCATCATGGGGGAGACCTGGGTCCAGGGGGTGAAGGGAGGGATGGTGAAGGGGCCCGCGAGGGCGCCGAGGGCGAGCTCGGTTTTGATGAAGGCCTCTATGTGGGGGGCGTGCTCAGGGGCCTCGCGGTGGTTGGTGAAGGTAGGGCGGGGGGGGAAGAGGCGGAGAAGTTGGCGGGGAAGCCGAACTCGAGGAGGTCGAGGAGGGCGGGGTCGGGGTAGTCGCGGAGGCGGTCGCGCCAGGCGGGAATGTGGAGGCCAGAGGGGAGGGGAATGCGGGCGGCCAAAAAATTAGGGAGGCCCGCTTCCCTGAGCGCGGTGTATGCGCGGGTGAAGGTGGGGTAGCGGGCCCAAGCTTCCTTAGAAGCATGGGGCCAGATGGCGAGGAGGGTGGGGCGGTATTGGTGGGGGGAGGGGCCGCAGGAAGGGGCGGCGGGGAGGGTGTCTTGGATATGGGGTTGAACCACGTCAGAGATGTGCTCGCTGAGGTCGTGGTGGGGGTATCGTTAGGAGAGGAGTTAAGGGGGCGGCGAAGGAGTGGGGAGGGGCGAGGGTGGGGGGGCTCGGGGTCAGGGGGAGGCCGTGAGGAGGGTGGGGGCGGGAGGTTGGGAGGGACCGAGGCGGGTCGGCGTCGGGCTGGTGGGTAGAGATGAGAGAGAGACGGCGGGGCCTGTGGTGAGGTCGAGGCGGGGGGAGGCCGGGTGGTCGGCGGAGATAAGAGAGGAGTGGCGGTTGGGTGCAGGGTGGCGGTGTGAGAGAGGGTCTGTTGAGCCGCGGCGGGTGGCGGCAGGGGGGGGGGGCTTTGAAGCCTGGTGTGGTGTGAGCGGTTGGGTGCTCTGCGGTCAGGGCGCGGGCGGGCCGGGCAGGCGGCGGGATGTGAGGGGGTGGCGAGATGTGAGGGGGCGGCGAGATGTGAGAGGGTGGGAAATCAGTGGGCGGTGAGATGTGAGGGTGGTCGGTTGTGGGTGTGCGTGGGTGTGCATGGGGGGGGGTGGGTGGGGCCGGCTGGGTCCCTCCGGGCCGGGCTGGAGGGGGCGGCGGACCAAAAATCCGCCGAGGGGGCAGGGCACCCCCGCTCCCGGTTTCGTTTGCTATTGCATACGGCCTCGGAATGCATGGTGAGGAACTTTCTAACGTTGGCACAGTATGCGCAAGCGTGTCGATACCTTGACGCCCCCTCCCCATGTGTCTCGCCGGCGCCTGCCCGGTCGCATGAGGCGGGGTCGCGGTTCCAGGAGGGGCATGGGGCGCCATGGGATTCCCGGAGGTAGGGAGTCCTGGTGTCGGTCCTGGAGGGGGCCGGGGGAGGAGGGGTACAGGGCGGGGCGGGGCGGGTCGAGGAGCGGGCGGGGCAGTGCGCTTGGTGAGGCCTCCATCCTTGAGCAGGTTTAAGGCGGTCGGTGTCAATTCCAGCCGTGTGGGGAGCCTACCGTCCCGCGATCCAGATAAATACCGTCTCCGATTAACGGCGGACGGTAGCCCATGGGTGGACGAGATTGTCCTCGTTGAATGGTGAGGTGGCGGAGTGAGCTGAGTCCGTGTAAAGGGGAGTGGGCGGGGAAGCGGGGGGGCCCTCCAGCATGCGGAGGCGAGGGCGTGTACTCGTCCTTGGTGGCCTCCCCTCGCTTCACCGCCTTCCTCTCCGCCCCCCGCTCTATGAGGTCACAGGGGAAGATGTAATGGGGGGAAATACCTTTCCGTCGACTGGCGTTGGGTGTGTCGGCTGAGTCGAGTATTTCCCGTACAGCGTCTGCAGCGGAGGTGGCCGAGTGGGCGTGGACGTCGCGGTAGTGGAGAGGGGGCGGGGCCTCCGAGGTCCGAGGTCTGAGAGGCAGATGCCCCTCCCCTGGTGAAGCGGATGTAGTCGGGATGAATGGCCCCCGGGGCCGCCGGCAGGGGCGGCGGAGCCCCCCCCACGGTGTGGCGGCCGCGGCGTGGTGGGGCGCGGCTCCGCGCTGGTCCCGGGCGTCGATTATGTCGAGCCTCGAGCCTCGAGCCTCGCCGTCATGGCTTCCATGGCCGCGACTGTGTCGACTGTGTCGAGTATAGTCGCCTGCATGGTGCGTCCCCATTCCGATGGGGGGTGGCCGGGGGCGGTCCTCGGGAGAGGGGCGGCCTGAGGGGGCGAGGAGGGCGCGGATGAGTGTGTCGATCCGGTCGATCCCGCCTCGGAGATGCGCTGTGCCTCCCTGCGGGCGGCGCGCCTCCCCCGGCCTCGTCCGTTAGGCATGGTGCGGCGTGTAGAAAGAGGAGGCCAAAGAAAAAAGAGGTGTGAGGAGCGGAGTGTGTGGAGGCAGGAGGGCGAGTGGCCGGAGGAGAGGCTGGAGGCGGTTATAAGGGAAGGAGAGGGGGGGGGTTATGTAAGAGAGAGGGGCTGGAGGAGAGAGGAGGGGGGGGAGATAGAGCGGGGGGGGGGGGGGGACGCCCTCCCTCGCCTCGCATCAACCGCAATGCGAGCATTACGACCAATTCGATCATGATGAACCGTAGCCAATCATCAGTGTTCAGACGTGAGTCCGAATCCGAGTCCCATTTCGTTTAAAAAAAAAAAAGTGGGGGGGGGGGGGGGGGGGTTTGTGTAGCCATATTGAGTTGTTTTTGGTTTGTCATCCTTGCTCCCCACCCACCACGGAGCCCTCAAAATTGGAGTGTTAGCGCTGCGGTAACCGACAGATACACACCAGGGATACGAGGATAATATACTCTAGCATGGATGCAAAAAAGCATAACCAGTACTACATTGACCCTAGCCACCGCCTTCTAGGAAGTGAAGAATGACTTGGTGATTGTCTCAATATAAATATGAATACAGTTGTTGTACGACATATATATCCATTCTCCATTAATCTACCTAGGGCTTGGCATGACCAGCCGATTGATTGGACCGGGCCAGTCCAACCTCTCGTCTAGATGAAGAAGTCGGGGCCAAAGTGCAGTGTTGGTCCACAAGGAGCCTTGGCCCCTTGCAGTCCTCAGGCACCAGGATCCCTTCCTCCACCGACACGAGCTGCGACTCACGGCAAACGAGTCGCCCCATTTGTCGCCTTTTACGATCTGCAATGGGGTGCAGAGGAACTATTCTAACCCGGTTCGGTGTTGTCATGCCCTTCCTGGCCACACCTAAAACAGATGGCTTCATCTTTGCATCTATCCCTGTCATGACCAAACTTCTGGCATTGGAAGCACCGAAGTGGATTTGGGATGAAGACATCCACATTCATACTAAGGTATCCAATTTTCAAATTCTTGGGCAGAAAAGGCTATATGTCCCTGTTTTTATGGACTTGTTATCCCTCTTTATAACTATTCTTTGTACGTTTAACACTCCTTGAGACTTGAGCTCATGTGCTATCTCATCCTCATCAACATCATCAAGATCTCTAGTCCGGATTACTCCTTTGCTAGAGTTGAGAGTTCGATGAGGAGAGGTCTTGATGCCGACGCCTGCTAGCGTGCTTGCATGTAGAAGATTGTCGGCATGCGCTTTCTTGGCACACTCCACCAGAATATGTCCAGTTTGTAGCTTCTTCACGTCTTTAACTGTGCCAGCGATTCCCATAATGCCCTTGCGAATGGCAAAATGGGAAAGTTTGGAAACTGATGACTCGTAATTCAACGATTCGATCAATCATCAGCATTCAGACGTGAGTCCAAATCTGAGTCCAATTTCGTTTCCGTGTCTAATAATCTTTTTTTATTTGGGGATTTTTGTGTAGCCATATTGAGTTCTTTTTGGTTTGTCATCCTCACTCCCCGCCCACCACGGAGCCCTCAAAATTGGGGTTTGTGGCACTGCGGTAACCGACAGATACACACCAGGGATACGAGGATAATATACTCTAGCATGGAGGCAAAAAAGCATAACTAGTACTAGATTGACCCTAGCCACCGCCTTCTAGGAAGTGAAGAATGACTTGGTAATTGTGTAAATATAAATACAGTTGTTGTACGACATATATATCCATTCTCCATTAATCTACCTAGGGCTTGGCATGACCAGCCGATTGATTGGAATGGGCCATTCCAACCTCTCGTCTAGATGAAGTCGAGGCCAAAGTGCAGTGTTGGTCCACAAGGAGCCTTGTCCCCTTGCAGTCACGGCAAACAAGTCGCCCTATTTGTCGCCTTTTAGGATCTGCAAGGGGGTGCCAAAGTGCAGATTCTGACGGCATAATGCTTTTGAATCATTGGAGTTCCCAGTGAAATTATATTTTGTATGTTTGGACCCCTTTGAAAATTTAACTATCCTCACTGGGGGTGGGGGGGGGTGGGGGGGGAGATTTGTACTCCTTTATAGACCATTTGCATTCCCCACCAATGCGTTTTATAGGAATATTTTACACGTATGTGGTGCTGCTATCGCCAAACCTTTTTTTTCTCCAACATTTTGCGACCACACCTGCAGCAAAGTACTTGGAAGGTGGAATTCACAAATAAGGAGACAATAACAGTCATATTCACTCAAAGAATACAAATCTTTAGCATTTTTCCTTCTTAAAAATGAATACAAAATAAATACAACATCCCCTGTGAATGCATAGCACGGCCCGGAATTTAACGTTTTTTAAAGTGATTTAGCATAGTTTTTAAAGTTGCATAGTCTGATGGTTTTGAGTTTCTGAAATTATGTACCTTACTTGAAGTAACTTTTATTTTAAAGAGGCTAACTTTTGAGATATTTGAAGTGAAACCATGCAAAATTAATTTTGGCAAGCTTGTCAAAACTCTGACCCCATAGGCTTCTGCAGTAACAGGTTCTATTCAATTGCCTCAGTATTCCCTTCTATGTGGCTACAAAAGTGCACCAGTATCTAAGTTAGATATGTGGAATAAAATTTAGATAATTGCTTTGATTTAGAAAATTTGATATTTTCATCGGAACATACAGCTTTAAGTCATTTCCATCAACATTTTCAAAGGGGTCCAAGCATTACAATTATAATTTCACTGGAAGCTCCAATGATTCAAAAGCAATATGCCTTTTGAATTTGTTTAATAGTCCAAAATTTGAGTGAGATATATGCATTTGAAAGTTTTGTTCTTTCAGATCTTTTGTCTTTTCTAATGTAGGTACCCTCCTTAAATGTTCAAAGTGGTCCAAACTTCAGTGGAAACTCAAAAGAATCAAGAGCAATATGCTTTTTTGAATTTTTATAATATTCCCAAATTTGAGTGAGATATATGGGTCGTTCTCAGAAGTTGTGTACCAAAACTGTGACATGAGTACCACAAAATCAAAAATCTGTCAAAGTCCTCATTACAGATTCCTCAATATGTATGTCCTTTTGCATCTGAATAATTGAAAATAAACATATTCTGACATTTTTAAGTAGGTCAAATGATGCTCACACCCAATAAATAGCAGTATAGCATGGAAACCAATCTGACTCCAAAATCAAATATTTTCACACAAAGCTTGACATTTTTAGGACATTTCACATGCCACTTGCTTTATAAACAGTAGTAATAATAATTTGAAACCTCATCGCTATGGTGTTGTGCTATTTGTGATGACGCGAAAAATATTAGCAATGTAACAGTCCAAGTGGAATCAACAATTTTACACAAATGCTTGGCTCGAATTTCAATGTTATGGGGCAATTTCAGGATTTATCTTTTACTATACCATAGCTGGGTTCTTCTTCAGTGCTTGTACTAAAATGGGGGAATCGGAGGTCAAAACTGAAATATGTTACAGCCTATCCCAATTAGGCTTGTTGTGTTACACACACATCCAATTTTAAGACACAATTTAAAAAAAAGCAGTTTGGACCCCGACTACAAGTTAGGGTGGCTTCGAACATGACCAAGTGGAGAACGTTAGGCGTGTTTCGGCCTGACACAAAAACACTCTTTATGTAATATTTAGAACCAGACCCTTATTATTTTCTAGTTAGGTTTTGAACAGCAGTCACTATGATTAACTAAGTGCAATTTAATGAGTGTTCGTCCACTTGAGAGTAGAACAGAGAACATATAAAATTGTAACACTGAAACATGTGTTACATGGAAAGGAAAGTTGTTCCTTCATGATGAAACAAGTACCACAGATGATGAAAAAATATTTATGCTTATTAGTTTTTTATGCTGTGGACATATTTCAAAGTAATCTTGGAACACTTCCATAACTTCTGATGTTCTTGGAATTGTAACACATGTTTCATGTAACATGTAACACATGTTTCATGTGACACTCAATAATGACTTAGGTTAGAAACTGCTAATAGCATGCAAAAAATGTATTTGTTCAGGTCATTATATTTACACATTACATGTATGCAAATATTTCTTTTGAGTGTTATAAGTTTTCTTATGTAGAAAAAGATATTGTGATGACTTAGAGGATGAAGATGACAACAGGTGAACGCATGTTTCTTCATCATCGATGTGTGACAGGCCACAGTAATAGCATCATAGCACAACATCCTGTTTATGACTTGACAACACATCATCAGTAGGGTGTAGATGCCCACGGTATATTTGAAAATCATGGTGAGAAGAGATTTGATCCATTGTTGGATTTTGTATCATGAAATAAATTTTGATCGTAACGCGTCTTACACCCGTGATACAAAGTTTTTATTTCACTTTTAAAGCATTTTAGGAAATAATATTATAACTTTTGTGTTCCGAACTAGGCATCCGTGATGCTATTCTATTTATAGCAGCAGTGTTTTTTCTGGCTTGCATGGTTGGATATTGTGACAATTGAAGGTGAACACGTGTTTCATGATGTGACACCTCATGAACACACATTATGCTCACTTTCAAGAATCATTGTTTTACACACAGACACTCAACAGTCTTAAAATTAGTTTATGACATTTTTGCATGTTACAACTAATAAACTAGCTATATTTGAATATTTTGGTATACAATGAAGTAGTTTCCAACACAAGCAGTACAGTTTAACCATTCCCATTTTTAGCTGTCATATCTGCGTGACAAATGAATCTATTTTTGCAATAAAAAATAAACCAAACATTTTTTTCTCACTGGATTGCTGTCATTGCTTCTTTGGGGTATAATGAAAGGAATTTTCTTAATTTGGTATGAAAAGGAGAATTAATTTAGAAGAAAACAGTTACAATGTGAGGGACCAACCAATTAGGACCATCACTGAAGAAGAACCCTTCTGGGTCCATGCATAGTGTCAAATGGTGAAAATAGTTCCTGCACTGTATCTGTACTCAGTGTTTGATACAGTTTCATAGTACTTGCAAGTGGAAACGAAATGTTACGATGTTAATGATCCCAGAAAAGGTTAACTATTTCATAATTTATATAATTTTTTTTAGAAATAAATGTCTTCAACTTAATGAAGACATTGTATAGGACCATTTGAAGTGAAATGTGCTGTTGTTCAGAGGTTTTCATTAAGTTTGTGACACTTTATTTTCAATGCTGTTGACAATGTCACAAATTAGTCATGTAATTTTCTCTTTATTTAGCTACATCCATCCCAATAAGATACATAATACACAATATTAACATTTTCTTTTGATCTAAAATATCTCCCACTTTATTGGGCTAAATGATGAAATCTAAATATTGACCCACCAATAAAGGGTTTCTTTGAATTATGCATTTCATGTAGACTACCTCAAGTGGTACAGTTTCTGAGAACGACCCATATATATACACATTTGAAAGTATCACTTTATAAAGGTTAAACTACTTTATAAGGCACTTCCCCAAACCCTGGTCGAGTCAAACCAATGACTTAAAAATTGATACTGGTTGCTTCCTAGCCAGGCGCTCTGCATTAATAGGATAGGGCAGTGACTGGTTGCCTTAGATGTTGCTAGGACGTAAAACAAGAAACAACAACCAATGCAATAGGTAATACAGATGATCTGAAAGTAATAAACTTTCAAATGCACATGTTATATCTCACTCAAATTCTGGAATATTAAAAAGATTCTGACGGCATAATGCTTTTGAATCATTGGAGTTCCCAGTGAAATTATATTTTGTATATTTGGACCCCTTTGAAAATTTAAGGAGGGTACTTACCTTAGAACTCGAAACAAAAATATAATTACTGATACCTGCCTTATTATTATTATCATCATATTGAGGGTACTGCAGTAGGGGATGACTCTTTTATCTAACCTCTGTCCAGCCCAAGGCCAGAGTTGAGGGTAGGGTTGAAGGAGTAACTACATTAAAGGTAAGATTCCATATGGGTCGTTCTCAGAAGTTGTGTACCAATACTGTGACATCAGTACCACAAAATCAAAATACTGTCAAAGTCTATATATACAAGCTACCTGAAAGTCTATGTCCTTTTGCATCTGAATAATTGAAATAAACATATTCTGACATTTTTAAGTAGGTCAAATGATGCTCACACCCAATAAATAACAGTATAGCATGGAAACCAATCTGACTCCAAAATCAAATATTTTCCATACAAAGCTTGACATTTTTAGGACATTTCACATGCCACTTGCTTTATAAACAGTAGTAAAAATAATTTAAAACCTCATTGCTATGGTTTTGTCTTATTTGTGATGATTAAAGAGAAGAGCAGAAAAATATTAGCACGGTAACAGTCCAAGTGGAATCAACAATTTTACACAAATGTTTGGCTCAAATTTCAATGTTTAGGGGCAATTTCAGGATTGATCATTTACTATACCATAACTGGGTCCATGCATAGAGTGTGAAATGGTGAAAATAGTTCCTGTACTGTATCTGTACTAAGTGTTTGATGCATAGTTTGATAGTACTTGCAAGTGGAAACGAATGTTACGATGTTAATGATTCCAGGAAAGGTCAACTATTTTTTTATATATTTTTTTTTATAAAGAAATAAATGTTTCCAACTTAATGAAGACATTGTATATGACCATTTGAAGTGAAATAGGTTGTTGTTCAGAAGTTTTGATTAAGTTTGTGACACTTTATTTTCAATGCTGTTGACAATGTCACAAATTAGTGATGTCATTTTCTATTTATTTAGCTACATCCATCACAATAAGATACATAATACACAATATTAACATTTACCTTTGATCTAAAATATCTCCCACATTATTGGGCTAAATGATGAAATCTAAATATTGACACTCCAATAATGGGTTCCTTCGAAATATGCATTTCAAGTAAACTACCTCAAGTGGTACACAGTTTCTGAGAACGACCCATATACGATAATACGCGGTAATCGAATGTGGTATAGATACGCATGCCAACCCCCAATACTTTTTCTGCTGGGGGGTCGTTAACAAAAAAAGATACACATCCCATTTTTGTTTTTTTAAATCCAAATTTGTGAAGGAAAGTCAAAGGTACTATTGTTTTCTATGGCAAACGCAGCAGCATTTGCATCGATCTGTCCATGGGTCGATCCATTTGGCGCATTTGTGTTCGCATTCGGACATATGGATGCACCCATGTTTATCTTTATGCTTTTCCATTTTTTGCCTCATTCACATGCCGCATATGGAATCTTAGCTATACAGTGAATAAACCAATGTGTTCACTCACTACTGAATATTATTAAATATACATTTAAAAAAGCTGATGATACAATTTTAATTAACCTGTGCCTGTGTAGGCTGTGACCTGTCCTGTTTGACAAATCATAACATGACTCATGAGTAATTTAATCGAAAATATACCACTCTTGGAACAAATTCAAGAAATACGGCATATTGCAACAATAATTCAGCAATTATGAAGACTTCATTGAATCCTATGATCCTGCCGACAGAGTCAGAAACCATAAACGACACAGTGACAATACTCAATAGAACCAAATACCCTATAATACTAAGACAGCTCACTCCCTATCTCTCCAATGGTAATGTAAATTTCGCAGTGCCAACTTGTGGTGGGTTTGATCAGCTGGCCGATGGTTGGTGTTTCACATGTAAACACATACAATTATATTATACATGAGATAGGTAAGTATGAATACACATCAATATGAAATTGCTATGAACAAATACACATCATCATCATCATCATCGCACATCTTTCACATTCATATACATTTATACATATAGTATAGCACCTGTTTAACCAAGAGAACAGCCAGCGCACCAAGTGGTGGGCTTGATCATTTTGATTCCACAGTACAGGCTGAGTGAGCCGTCTTCTTATTATAGGGTCTTTGATAGAACTTAGTTAGGTACCCTAGAATCCGCCGGGAGCGCCGCTGTCGCCGGACCAATAAAACTCATACAACTTTTTGCGACCTCCTGAGCAGCACAGTCATGTCGGAAAACGGCACCACACATGAAGCACAGGCACACTGCATTCATTGCTACATCCGTTTTTGAAGCACCAAAGACTTACGCACAGATAGAGACTATTTTCAGTGTTGTACGACATTTGAAAGGTGTTTTACTAAGCCATTAAAGTCTTCAGATGCAAAAATCAGAGGTAAGACTGCCAGGAATGTGCATGTTAACTATCAGAATGTGAAACTTTAACATTTTTTCTTCCTAAAAATGGTCATACAATGACTACAACTGGAATCGCAACTCTATAATCTGGCGGCCAAAAGTTGGTGTCAGGCAGTTTTTACTGGATTCTCTAGGTCAGAATGTTATGGCTGGGGTGATTGAGTCATCACATAATGCATCTGCTCATGACCCAATTTTCATGAAAATTGGTCAATACATAGAAAACAGGTATACGAAAATGAATATGGTAGATTAAAAAATTAATATCCTCAAATAATTAAAAATATTCATGATTATCGGCCGGAGCGAAAGTCAGGTAAATACTGTGATGTGCACATGCCTAATAGTAATACTCATTGGATAATAGGACTAGAGCTTAGCAGGTTGCACCAAGGTAAAGAGCTCATTCTAAAGGTTTTAAATACAAAGTTTCATGTTATTCTATAAATAACTCATGATTCTACGAACGCTAAACGGATATGGAGGTGGGAGTGATTGCATTGTGGTTGCCATGGAAACCTACAATTTCCTGTGATCTAGATTTTTTATATCAGTTTTGATAAGCTGGGGTGATTTGCTATACGAAGAAGACCCTTGGTGTGAAGTTTGATCAGGATCTGATCATTAATAAAGAAACTACAAAGAAATGTTGTGATAATTAGTCTATTTAACAGCCCTAAATAAGGCACTTCTCTAATGCATTAGGCTAATACAATAAATCTTAAATTCAACAAACTTCAAATGCACATATCTCATTCAATTTTTGGAATATCTTAAAAATTCTAAAAGCATATTGCTTTTGATTCATTGGAGCTTCCAATGAAATTATAATTTGGATGTTTGGAATAATTTAAAAATTTTAGTGGGGTACCTAACTAAGTCTTAGACGCCAAGACGTAGTCGTAGACAGTTTTTTTTGTTTTGTAACAATTACAAAGTATGATAAAACACACACACACATCTAAAAATTGGATGTAAGACAAAGCACACTCAAGAAAAAGTTAATAGTTCTGTGCCGACCATGCCTGAAATATATTTACTAATTTAGTCAAAAACATATATGATATAAATTATAATAGTGACGAAGACAATAATTCTTTCCCCGTGTCCAGACAGTGGCTAGCCGAGTCAAACTCCGCTATTATCGCCCACACATTTGAAAATCGCCCGACGCAGCCGCAGGATGCACATGGGTGTACTAATACCAACGTACCTGTCAATTCCTCAACACCCACGGACCTTCCTTAGATTGTTTACATGTCTTCGGGCTGCGTTTCTTGGTCGCTAGATTAAATTGCTGGCGTTCCTGCAATGTCGCCGTGGACAACGGAAGTTTTCCGCGCGAGAGTCTGAGCAACGCCCCAGGTGACAGCACTCAATGATGCACGCGAAAAAGGCCAGGTGGCAGCATTGGAAGGTTGTTGTTACTAATTTCGCGCCTTGTTCTTCGCTGACAGGTGTCGCGGTTTAGATTATCCGTGGGTTTACATTCTGCGCTCGGTGTTCTGCGCATGCGCGTATTCGATTAACACCAACAGGTGTTGCGGTTTCCGAAGCATACCAGTTTGCGAGGGACACATCGCTTCTGCGCATGCGTCAAAATCGAACAGCACCGTCACTAACCTTATAAATTTAATATAATATTTTTGGTAAAGATGTTTTCTATATGTGTACCAAGCGATTTGTTTCTAGGTGTTGTGGTTTTAGAGATATTTCACTTTTGCTGTATTTACTGTATGCTAGATAAAAGATTCACCTGGTACTTGTAGTACACGGGTGAAGGACAACGTAGTGTAAATACGGGCGAAAATAGGTTCAGTATATGAGTATGGAACATGAAGTAGAAACTGTGGCTCCAGTATCAAATGGCTGCATATATTCCCACAGAGTTGGTGAAATGGGCGAGAATGCAAAAAGACAAGATGGCGGCCAGAGAACGCCGTCGATTTCACTTTTAAATCTTATTAAACTAAATATTATATTATATTTTTCAACTCAAAGGTAGCGGGCTATCAATAAGACATATGTAAAGAATAAATGTTGCTTCTTAGATTGTGAAATTAGGCTCTCATTTCCTTAACCCGCTTTTTCGACCGTTTTTATATAGGGTTGGTATTCACCCGTGTACTGCGAGTACAGGGTGAATACTTTATCTATTGCTCACGACCATTGACAATGCCTTGAGTTTGATGGTACGCCCAGTGTAAAACATTAATTTTATTCAAAATTAATAGAAATCAAGAACCCTAACCTTATAAATTTAATATAATCTTTATGGTAAAGATGTTTTCTATATGTGTACCAAACGATTTGTTTCTAAGAGGTGTATTTTGAGAGATATTTCACTTTTTCTGTGTGAAGATTTGCTCATGGCCAAGAGCCGTGTTTACACGGGAAATTGTGAAACGTTCTAGACAAGGCGATTTATATGAAGCGTTTTAGAAGCGTGTTTACACGGCGGAGTTGGAAAGTGTGTCGGCGCCGGGAACCAGCAGGCGCCTGTAGTCGGCAAGCACTGCTATTTGTTTAGTTTAAACACGTCGATTCGACGCAGATGTACCTGCTACGTTAATATCGCTTGGAATTTAAGGTTAATTTAATTTAATTTAATTATTTGAGTCTGTAATTCTGTTAAATATGATCACATTCACTAGATTTCGGCGTAATCGGGCACTAACACTGCCGGGCACCAGCGATTAGTTACTGCTCCATCTGTTGCCGGCACGCACTACTATTTTATACTATCGCCGCCCGGGAACCAGCTGAATCGCTTCAAATAAACCACCTCGGCAGGTGGTATAGATGAACCTTTTCATATGAAGCGATTCAGCCCTAAAACGCCTCAGAGTCGCGTTTACACGCCAAATGTGTGTCGATCTAGGCAAGTGGTTTCATATGAAACGTTTTAAATCGCCCGTGTAAACACGGCTATTGACAATGCATTTGAATGGATGTGTCCCTGGCAAACTGGTGTGCCTCGGAAACCGCAACACCGGGCGACTCGGGTCATCCGAGTTGCTAGGAATTCAAATAGAACACCGCAAGTGGAGTTGACAAAGACACGTGCCAGTGTTGCAGTTTCAGTGGCACACCAGTTTGCGAGGGACACATTGCTTCTGCGCATGCATCAAAATTGAACAGCATCGTCACTAACTGTATAAATTTAATATAATGATTTTGGTAAAGATGTTTTCTATATGTGTACCAAGCGATTTGTTTCTAGGTGGTGTGGTTTTAGAGATATTTCACTTTTGCTGTATTTTCTGTATGAAGATTGCTCACGACCATTGACAATGGCTTGAGTTTGATGGTACGTGCAGTGCAAAACATTAGTTTTATTCATAAGGTTAGGGTTCTTGGCAGTTGGGTGGTGATTAGGTGTTGGTTGGGTGGCAGTTGGGTGGTGGTTGGGTGATGGTTGGGGATTTCTAATAATTTTGAATAAAACTAATGTTTTGCACTGCGCGTACCGTCAAAAGCGCAGAAGCGATGTGTCCCTCGCAAACTGGCCTACTGCGGAAGCTGCAACACCGGCCGTGTATAAAAAGTCCCGACCATAGTAACCCTCCAGCTAACAAAAAAGTGCTACTGATGCCAGTATAGCGTTATTGAATGTTACAATAACGTTATAAAAAAGTCATATAAACGTTATTTTGTATGGAGTAAATAATGTTATATAGAATTATTTTATAATGTTTTAACGTCACTATGACGTTTTGGTTTAACGTTAGTGCAACATTTCTTAACATCAATAGGACGTTCTTTTATAACATTCAAGAACCCTTTTATTACGACATAAAAATGTTGTATAAAGATAATAATAACACTAGGCAACACATAAAATGATTATAGTCTCTTGAGTTACAATCTTCCTCAAATTTGCCACAGTATTACAATAACCATTCAGTGAGACAAATAGATATTATTTATATCAATATTATATCCAAAAATATGGAAAATAATGGATTTTGATTGAAGATATAAAGCCAAATTGTTGGAAAACCAAATATATCAATTTGATCAATCTTTAGATGTTCATGGTAGCTTAACAAATTGGTCTATCTTCCTATAAATTATTAGTGAACATCATCTGGAGGTAATACACATCAAACTAACAATATAGCACCATAGTGACATCATAATAATGTTATAAAATGCCAGAATAATGTTATTAAAACACGTCATATAAATGTTATTTTGTATGGAGTAAAATACATTATATAACGTTATTTTATAATGTTCTAAAGATGTTTTTTAACATCATTGTGACGTTTTCATATAACATTGCATGTTAAACGATAATGGAAGATCCATAGCCATGTTGCCCTGAGTACCAGGTATGCAATGCTAAATAATGTTTTTAATGTGTAGTTGCTGTGATCCTTGATTTTGGTTGCCCTGCAGTGTGTGGCCCTTCCTTATATGTAAGTTGGTTCACTTACTTTTCTTGAATGTCACTTAATTTAATGCAGGTTAGTTTCCCATTAAATGGTCATAAGATGGTTGGCCCAGGTCATCCCGTCCTCATTGCCAAATTTGTAGTGAAGATCGCCCCAATATCAACTAGATTAAGTTGGATTAGGTTTGGGTATACTTTATATCTCACATGTCTTTACAGTCTCTTCCAAGATGGCTACCCTCTGTCTCAGTCACAATATACCCCAAAACATTACAATACATGTTATAATGTCAGTATAATGTTACTATGAGGTTATAACATTACAATACATGGCATACCATCAGTATAATGTTACTGTGATGTATAATATACCATAACCAAATACTAACGTTAGCCTGACTTTACTTAACGTTATGTGTTAGCTGGGCCACCTCTTGGCTCGGGTTGGCTAGGAGCGATGACGTCATATTTGTGCTGGTAACGTCTAGTAGCAGTACAAATCCTATGTGTGTATTTTTTTTGTTTTTTGTTTTTTTAATAAACCAGATTAATGAAATTGAAATATAACTAAACTATGCAATCAAAAAGTACTTTAAATAGTATTTTGTTGTGAAGTTATATCGGTTATGTAAAAAAAAAAAAGAACAAGTTTTTGATTAAGACTTTTGACAAGCTTGCCGAAATGATTTTAGGTTCTTTCAGCTCAAATTTCTCCAAAATTAGCCATTTTTCATTGAAATGACTCAGGAATAACAAATAGGAGGTTATAATAGTCAACCTGATATATTTATCTCAAAAATGATGCAAGAATTCGAAAGCCATCGGACTATGTAACTCTAAAGTCGGTCCCATGGAGATCGACTTTGAGAGGTTTTACTGTAGTTTCTTATTCAGATATAATGACAAATTTGAATATAGATGCTTGGCACACATTAAAGTGTTTGAAGTATGTTTAAAATTTACTATACTTCCTTCCACCTATGTTTAAATCACACCAAAGCAGCAACGTTCTACTAGGCCCTACTGTCATCACTTCCCGTGCACGTACGCATTTACACGCGCGCACTCGCACGTCCACGCACACCAACATACACCCTGCCCTCACACACGCAGAGTACACACATTTTGTACTCTTTCCCTTACTTTGCACTTCTCGTTTAATTCCCTCCCTTAATTTCCCCTTAACCGGACGCGGTGACCGAATCGGTTAAAACGCACGCTTCCCATGCGGAAGGTCGGATGGTCGAATCACAGCGAGTCAAAGTAATGAATTACAAAAGTGATTCTTGTCGCTACCTAGCCTGGCGCTTTGCATTACTAGGATATAGAAATGACTGGTTTTGTTAGCTCAGTGTCAGCATAATGACATTGAGTGGGATATATCGTGTCATGGTGCCGCATAGCCTGGTATCCCAGTGAGGCAGCACTATAAAGTCACCATGAGGGTGCACTGCCAGAAATCGGTGCCCATCCTGATATGACCTTAGATGTTGCCAGGACGTAAAACCCCAACAAACAAACATTTCCCTTCAACTCTGTTACTATTTCTCCCTTCTCTCTCACCACCTCTCATTTTCTGGGTATGATATAAACATTAAAACATTTTTTATTCACAATTTCTTTCCATAATCCACAAACATATACTATTCTGCTAACAATAGAAATTGTAGGAAGAGTGTAACCAGTAATGGTTGTCTTCCCACTGTCCCTTATACACAAAATAACCCATACAACTAAATCATGAGCCCTGGAACTAATATACAAATAACCTACAGACTGCTCTTTAAGGAAAGAAAACATGTTTAGAAAAACATCCCTGCCATTGTGACTAAATAAATTGTATATATATAATATATACAATATATTTAGTCACAATATTTAGTCACATATATAAACCACAGAAGCCTAATTATAACCCAGTTACTAGTGTAATATATGCATAAGAGACATCCAGGCACATGTGGAGAACAAAGGATATGTAAATGAGATGACGTCATAGACAAAGGGTGCCGGCGGTTCAGGGCCCTGGACGGTGAATAAAGCATTCAGTATCCAGAAGTCGAAGTGTTCAGACGTCGTACTTTCACATGGTGTCAGATAAGGATGATGCCGCCCGCTAACACACTGCCGCGTCTCAGGCCACCAGCACAGCTCATCCTCTGCAACAACGCACAATCAAACTGGAAAACATGGATCAGAGCATATGACATATATGCCATGGCTGCCGGAGTGCAATGCTGTATCTTTCTTCACGTCATAGGCGAAGAAGCTCAAAAGATCTTTGCCAACACGTCCATCGCGCTTGCTGACTGAGACAAGATTGGACCACTCACCAAATCATTTCAAGAATACTGTACCGGTAAATGTAACGTGATAATAACACCATACCGTTTTAATTCTCATGATCAAGCCACAGAAAACATGTCCACGTCCATAACGGCCCTTAGAGACAGAGTTAAAGATTACGAGTATGGGCCGCTGGAGGAATCGCTTTTGTGCGATCGGTTAGTGGCTGTTGTTAAGAACATTAATTTGAGAAACAAAATGCTTCAGACAGCCGATCTTACTCTGGTAAAATGCGTAAACATGTGCGAGCTCAGTGAGTTCAGTTCCGATCAGTTGGAGGACAAGAAGTTGGGTGTAGAGGTCAAGGAAATAGATTTTCTGAAAAGATATGCAACTGCACGTACTGGTGCACCGGTGGTTCGTCCGTCTGGGCCGCCATCTTGGAAGTCACCATCTTGGAAAGCTGGCGGCACCGGTGCAGGCGAATTCAAAATCCATTGCCAGAGGCAAGACGTACATTGTCTGCAAGAAGGTCGGGCATTTTGGGAAGGTTTTCCGGAGCAAGCTGGGCAGAGTCAATGAGTTGACCGTGGAAGAACCCGACCCTCACAATGCTGAGCAAGACCCGATCCGGTGGAAGTCAATGTGTTGACAACGGATCTGTTTGTCGGTGCTGTCGACCGCTGCACCGGAGGTGATGCCAAAATCTGGTATGCGACCATCCGAGTGAACGGTCACCCAGTCAAGTTCAACACAGGATTGGAGGCGGATGTTCTTTCGAGGAACATCTTCGACAGAGTCCCATCAGGCCAGCTGACGAACACCCGATGTTCGCTTCTGACCTTTTCGGGGCATCGGATCACTCCCGACAGTGAGGCAGTGATCGGGATGGACGGCAGAGACTTCACGTTCCAAGTGGCGCGGAACTGCCAGCCCATCTTGGGTAAACAGGCTTGTGTTGTGTTGAACTTGTTGGCGTGCGTCGAGGAGGTGCACTCTAGCGTGCCGACGAACATTTCCACACCGAGTGACAGCCGCAGCTCGCGAGCCGAAGATCTGGTAAGCAAATACAAAGATGTTTTTCAAGGTTTAGGGCTCATAAAATCGAATGCTGTCATTCATATTGATAAACCTGTACAACCTGTTGTCGACCTGCCGAGGAAGATCCCATATGCCATTCAAAACAAGGTATACAATGAGCTTAGTCGTATGGTTAAAATGGGTGTAATTGTTGAGCAAGATGAACCTACTGAATGGGTTAATTCCATAACAATCGTGAAAAAAACGACTAAGTTAAGGATCTGTCTGGATCCGACTAAGTTAAGCAAAGCTATCAAGAGAGGGCCATTCCCAACCAAAACTATTGACAAAATTATCACTGAGACGGCAAACGTACAGTATTTCTCAGTTTTGGACGCCATGACAGGGTATTGGCAGATAGAATTAGACTATGAAAGTTCACTGCATGGGGCCGGTACAGGTACACCCGTCTGCCTTTTGGCATCAAAACAGCCGGTGACATTTTTATTCATGAAATGAATCATGTCCTGGGCGATCTACCCAGTATCGGTATAGTCACGGACAATATTTTGGTATTTGGGTCAACCATGGAGGAACACAACGCCAGACTGAAGGCAGTGCTGGACCAAGCTAGATCGGTAAATCTGAAGTTAAACGAGTCAAAGTCTTTGATATGCAAAACTACGGTAAAGTATGTAGGTCATCAACTTTCCCAGCAAGGGGTGAAGCCAGATCCAGACAGAAAACAAGCGATCGTATACATGCCAGAGCAGCATGACAAACAAGGCATGCAAAGGTTCCTGGGCATGGTTGGGTATGTGCACAAGTTCATACCAAACATGTCTGAGATCGCTAAACCACTGCGCACGCTCCTCGCTAAGGATGTCGCATGGCACTGGCAAAGCGAACAACAATTTGCGTATGACAAACTCAAAGAGAAGTCGAGAACTGCTCCTGTATTAGCATACTATAATGTCGAGAAACCCATTGTTATTTAGGTAGACGCTTGTCAGTCAGGTCTAGGTGCTGTGTTAAGGCAGGAAAACAAGCCAATCGCACACGCATCTCGTGCGCTCGACTCAGCACACTGTAGCTATCCCACTATCGAAAAAGAAATGCTCGCCATATGTTTCGGCTGCCCGAGGTTTCATGACTATATCTTTGACAAAGAAGTTCAAATTCAAACTGACCACAAACCGTTGGTGGCGATAATGCAGAAGCCGATACATAAACTGTCAGCATGGATGCAAAGAATGCGAATGCGATTACAGAATTACAACGTACGGTTGTGTCATGTTAAGGGTTCTCTAATGTTCTTTGCAGACACATTGTCCAGAGCGCACAGTGCCAATGTAGGTCTCACTGCCCTATTTGACGACACGCTAAGCATCGCTGCAGTGGACATGCAATCATCCAGTCTGTTAAGTAAAATTGTCAAAGAGTATGAAAATGATGTATCCATGTCCATGTTGAGAACACATATCTAGAACGGTTGGGACACTACACGCTTACAGACACCTCCATGTCTACGGCAATACATTCCACACAAAGACAAACTAACTGTAGAGAATAACTTAGTGATGAAAGGCAATCGGGTTGTGGTACCTCCGAAGCTCCGCGGTGAAATGATTGAAGTGTTGCACGAGACGCACTTGGGTATCACTAAGTCCAAGCAGTTAGCGTGTGACTGCATGTTCTGGCCTAACATCAATAAACAAATTGAGGAAAAGTCAGTTGGTGTGACACATGCCAAAATGACCGGAAGAGTTTACATAACGAGCCATTGATAAACCACCCAATAGCATATCAACCTTCCAAAAAAATAGGGGCGGATTTATTTGAAATAAACCACGAAAATTACTTAATAACCGTAGATTACCACACTAAATATCTTGAGGTAACTTTGTTGAAGGATACGCCGTCTGTCACATGATCGAGGCCATGAAGGATAACTTCGCTAGGTATGGTATTCCAAGCCAAGTGATTTCAGACAACGGTCCGCAGTTTAAGAGCCAAGAATACAAAGGATTTGCACAACACTATGGGTTCACGGCCACATATTCGAGTCCGTAGTACCCCCAAAGCAACGACCAAATCGAAAGATTTGTACAAACAATAAAAAACATGATAAAAAATGCTTAGACACAAAGACAGATTTTCAGCTAGCATTGTTTAACTACAGGAACACTCCCTTGCCCGTGCTGATGCATCTCCAGCTCAGCTGCTCATGAACAGGAGGTTAAGGGGGCGGTTGCCGATGGCAGAAGATAATTTGATACCTGAAACCCGAAACCCCAAAAGGCCGCAAACGGCGAAGCACCAACACAGTTAGAAAACTTTCCATGACAAAAAATGTTGCAAAGCGCACAATCCACTGAGAACTGGTGATAACGTCAAGTACAAAAAGTGGAAGAAAGGGGTAATTTTGGGTCATACAGGAATTTCGGGAAGGGAGTATCAAATTTTAAATGAGTCAGGAAACATGTTTCAGATTATAAGGGCTCCAGAAATGGTAAGGGCTCCAGAAATGGTACAGCCCGAGCCAGTCGGGCAGGCACAAACTGTGCCGACCATGCAGTCAAATGTAAACAACGCAGCTAATCTAACTAGGTCAGGTCGGGTGATTAGACCGGCAGACAGGCTAGACCTATAAGTTAGTCAGTTGCAAACTGTAATCACATAGAAACACATGTGCATGTTAGTTTAAGTTTTATTGCTTCTTGAGTCGTGTATTGTTACTATGTCAAACCGGACACTGTGTCATAGAGGAGGCTAAGTAGCTGGACATTTCAAAGGACATCAGAGACAGGGTACACTTGGACATTTGCTAAACCTGTGGTTGAAGCTAAGTACTCGTATTATTGTATTGTATGTTAACATGTAACGTGTGACGATGACGATTTTGAGACATTGCATGTCTCAGAAATACTTTGAGGGGGGATGTAATATATGCATAAGAGACATCCAGGCACATATGGAGAATAAAGGATATGTAAATGAGATGACATCATAGCCAAAGGGTGCCGGCGGTTCAGGGCCCTGGACAGTGAATAAAGCATTCAGTATCCAGAAGTCAAAGCGTTCAGACATCGTACTTTCACAACTAGGTCAACTATGGCTAGCAATTGGTTCTATCCATTTACCAGTTAAATGGCATGTGTTGGAAAGCCACACATGATATGAACAACAACAATCAACGTGTCTATAGCAAACTATGCATAATACATAAGGCTCAAATGATCTGGTTTGGAAGATTAGAGGAGAGTTGAGGTGGAATACAATGGTGGAGATGAGATGGGATATTATTTATGAGAGGATACTCCATAAATCTCACGAGTTTATTATTCTGGATCAATTTCGTCAAAGAGGACGGCGTCAGAGTTCTCCGAAGCTACAGGGTGTGAAAGTACAACGTCTGAACACTTTGACTTCTGGTTACTGAATGGTATATTCACGGCGTAGGGCACGCTTGACCTGCCGGCTAAACTTTCCATGACGTCATCTCATTTGCATATCTCTTTGTCCCCAACTCTGCATATCGTTAACATATATTAACCACAGGTCTAGACGTCTATTACGCATATATCACATCCCCCCCTCAAAGTATTTCTGAAATGTGAAATGTTACAAAATAACAATGAAGAAACACAAAATATACAATATCAAAATATATGCGCACTTAACTTGTGAATGTCCGAGTGCACAATGCACTTAAGTCCTCAAAATCCGGCCGTAATGCCTGATATCTCATATTGTCCATATGTATCAACAGTAAAACACAAAAGCTGAAATAAACTTAACTGTACATGCACATGTTAATCCTGCAACCGTCGGAAGCACACTGACCTACTATAGATCTAACCTGCTCGCCGGCCTTATCAGCCGACCTGACCTACTTAGATTAACCGTACTGTTTACATTCAGCGTTGACGCTGACCCAGATTGCGTCTGCACGACTAACTCGGGCCGCCCCTCCACTGGCGCTCCAATGATTTGCACTCGGTTACGATATAACATGTTGCCTGACTCATTTAAAATCTGATATTCTCTCCCGGACACCCCAGTCCGTCCCAAAATAACCCCTTTTTTCCATTCCCCAGCATTATTTTTGTACTTTATCTTATCTCCAACTTTCATGGGCTTGTGCGCCTTACCGCACTTCCAGTCATGAAACGCTTTCTGACTGCCCTGCCGCTGAGCTGTCTGCCTTTTCTTAGGATCCTGCGTTTCAGGCACCAAAATACCCCTTGCCATAGGTAATCTGCCTCTCAACCTTCTGCTCATGAGCAACTGCGCTGGAGATACGTTCAGGACAGGCAACGGAGTATTGCGATAATTCAGCAATGCTAACTGAAAATCAGCTCCAGTTTTCTCACACTTCTTTAACATGTCCTTAACTGTTTGTACGAACCGTTCAACCTGACCGTTGCTACGCGGATACTGTGGACTGGAAAACACGGCCTTGAACCCGTAATGCAGTGCAAACTCCCTGTACTCATGGCTCTTGAACTGTGGACCGTTATCCGACACTACCTGACTAGGAATATCGTGCCTTGCAAAGTTGTCTTTTAACGCTTCAATAGCAGTGACAGACGACGTATCGCCCAAAAGCGTTACCTCTGGAAACTTGGTATAGTAATCTACAGTTATCAGGTAATTCTTATGATTTAACTCAAATAAATCGGCCCCCACTTTGTCATATGGCTGACAGGCGATCGGGTGATTTATCAATGGCTCGTTATGCAAATTTTTCCAGTTGTTTTGACAAGTGTCACACCGACTGACTTTATCCTCGATTTGCTTGTTAATATTTGGCCAAAACATACAGTCCCGCGCCAACTGCTTGGACTTAGTCACCCCCAAATGCGTCTCATGCAACGCCTCTATCATTTCACCATGAAGAGCTGGAGGAACCACCACCCGATTGCCGTTCATTACAAGATTATTTTCAACTGTTAACTCATGCTTGTACGGAATGTACTGTCTCAGACACGGTGGTGTCTGTATACGTGTAGTGTCCCACCCATCTTCAATGTGTGAAATCAACATAGACATCGATACATCTTTTTCATACTCAGCTACAATTTTACTCAACAGACTCGACGACTGCACGTCCACTGCAGCAACGCAGAACGTGTCATCGAACAGGCTATCATGACCTACTTTGGCGGTATGCGCCCTGGACAACGTGTCTGCAAAAAACATCAACGAGCCCTTCACATGACATAACTGAATATTGTAATTCTGCAATCGCATTCGCATTCTTTGCATTTTAGCCGACAGCTTGTGTATTGGTTTTTGCATTATGGCTACCAACGGCTTGTGATCTGTCTGAATTTGAACTTCCTTGCCAAATATATACTCATGAAACCGTTGGCATCCGAAACATATGGCGAGCATTTCTTTTTCAATAGTGGCATATCCAAACTGCGCTGCATTAAGCGCACGAGATGCGAGTGCGATTGGTTTACCATCTTGCATCAACACGGCTCCCAAACCTGACTGACAAGCATCTACCTGAATTACAATAGGCTTCTTAACATTGTAATATGTCAATACAGGAGCAGTTCTTAACTTCTCTTTCAATTTATCGAACGCACATTGCTGCTCGACTTTCCAGTGCCACGCCACGTCCTTGGCTAGGAGCGTGCGTAGTGGTTTAGTTATCTCGGACATGTTGGGTATGAACTTGTGCACATATCCAACCATGCCCAGGAACCTTTGGACGCTTTGTTTGTCACGCGGCTCTGGCATGTCTACTATTGCTTGTATTCTGTCTGGATCAGGCTTTACACCCTGCTGGGTAAGTTGATGACCTACATACTTTACTGTAGTTTTACATAGCAACGGTTTAGCATCATTTAATTTAAGATTAACCGACCTAGCTCGGTCCTAAACAGCTCGGAGCCGCTCGTTATGTTCCTCAACCGTTGACCCATATACCAAAATATCGTCCGTGACTATCCCGATACCGGGTATGTCGCCCATGACACGGTGCATCTCCTGAATAAAAATGTCGCCCGCTGTTTTGATGCCAAAAGGCAAGCATGTGTACCTGTATCGGCCCCACAGAGTATTGAACGTGCACAAACGTGAACTTTCCTCATCCAATTCTATCTGCCAATAACCTGTCTTCGCATCCAAAACTGAAAAATACTTTTGTCAATAATCTCATCAATAGTTTTGGTTTGGAACGGCCCTCTTTTTATCGCTTTGTTTAATTTAGTCGGATCCAGACAGATTCTAATTTTATTTGTTTTTTTTTACGATCGTGATAGAATTAACCCACTCGGTAGGGTCATCCTGTTCCACTATAACACCTAACTCTACCATACGATCAAGCTCACTGCGTACCTTACTCTGAATTGCAAACGGAATCCGTCTAGGCGGATCTATGACAGGTGGAACAGACTTATCGACATGAATGATAGCCTTTGCTTTGATCAACCCCAAACCCTGAAATACGTCTTTGTATTCGCTTACCAGCCTCTCTGCCCCTGCGCTGGAACTGTTCGTCGGTGTGGCAATGTTCGTTGGTTTGGCCACGTTCGTCGGTTTGCCAATGTTCGTCGGTTTGGCCCTGTGCACCTCATCCACGCGTGCCAGCAGGTTCAAAGTCACACAAGCCTGCTTGCCCAGGATGGGCTGGCAATCCGGCACCACCTGGAACCGAAGCACACTGTCGTTGACATCAAGCAGTGCCTCTCCATCCGGCGTGATCCGGTGACCGGAGAACGTCACCAACGAACATCTGGTGTTCGCCAGCCTCCCCAGAGCGACTCTGTCGAAGACGAACCTCGGAAGCACGTTTGCCTCCGATCCAGTGTCAAGCTTGAACTTGACAGGACAACCGTTCGCCCGAACGATTGCGTGCCACAGCTCGGCATCCCGACCAGCACCGCGATCGACGGCGCCCACAAACAGATCCGTTGCCAGTACATTGACTTCCGCCGGATCCGGGTCTTGCTCAGTATTGTGAGGGTCGGGCGCTTCGACGTGAAGCTCGTTGACTCTCCCAAGCCTGCTCCTATAGACCTTCCCGAAGTTCCCGATCTTCTTGCAGGCAATGCACACCTTTCCTTTCGCTGGGCAGACTCCCCGGCGGTGCTCATAACCACAGTTCTGGCAGCGGATCTTGAAATCTCCTGCACCTGCGCCGCCGGCAATCCAAGATGGTGATTTCCAAGATGGCGTCGCCGCTGACCGGACGGCCGGTGCACCGGTACGCACATTAGCATAATTCCGAATGAAATCTATGTCTTTACTTTCCACGTCTGATTTGGTGTCCTCCAACAGATCTGAACTGAACTCACTCATTTCACACATACTTATGCACTTTGTCAGTGTTAACTCAGTAGTTTGAAGCAATTTGTTCCGCAAATTCACATTGCTTACGCCAGCCACAATTCGATCGCGCAAAAGCGACTCCTCCACCGCTCCGTATTCACAGTCTTTGACTTTGTCCCTTAACGCTGTGATGTACGTCGCCATATTTTCTGACGCTTGATTATGTGAATTAAACTTGTATCGTGTGATAATTATACTGCTTTTACCAACACAATAAACTCGAAATGCTTCAGTTAACGGTTTGATCTTGTCTTGATCGGCGAAAGCAAAAGTCATATTGGCAAATACCTTTTGCGCTTCCTCGCCAGCAACGTGAAGGAAGATGCAGCATTGCACTCGTTCTCCTTTCAATATGACACCTGCCGCAGTGGCGTATATATCATATGCTCTGATCCATGTTTTCCAGTTCGATCTTGCATTGTTGCTGAGGACAAGCTGACCAGGCGGCCGCAATCCCGGCAAACTATTTGCGGGCGGCATTCTTCCTCATCTGACACCATGTGAAAGTACAACGTCTGAACACTTCGAGTTCTGGATACTGAATGGTTTATTCACGGCGTAGGGCACGCTTGACCCGCCGGCTAAACTTTCCATGACGTCATCTCATTTGCATATCTCTTTGTCCCCAACTCTGCATATCGTTAACATATATTAACCACAGGTCTAGACGTCTATTACGCATATATCACACAGGGTGTTCAGCTGGATTAATGATGACATGGTAACATGGTATTTGAGGATATTGTAGAAGTTGTTAATTATGAAGTGTTGATGATATATTGGTGGTGCCTGGATGTCTTTTACGCATATATTACAGAGCGGGTAGATGGAGAGCACTTCGGTAATGTATGTCGTGGTTGTGTGGTTGGGCGTATATATATACTATGATATACTTCCTCTATTTCATATTTTTAAATATTAAAATGCGATCACACGCAGTGATACGCTTCCTCTTCATGCAACTCTACGTCTTCATATTAACCTACACCAAGTTC
Organism: Branchipolynoe longqiensis; assembly: GCA_030323885.1. NCBI lineage: Eukaryota > Metazoa > Annelida > Polychaeta > Phyllodocida > Polynoidae > Branchipolynoe > Branchipolynoe longqiensis. Next base: position 15,919,073 of record CM059198.1, on the reverse strand, counting down.
ACAATCAAATGGTTTTCCTTTTCTGCTATATCCTACGAATAAATATATCACGTTAAGCTTTCAGTTCTACTTTACTTTAGTTTGGAGTAATTTTTTAAGTAAAAAATTGCTACCTTTAGATGTATTTGAAGGGAAAACATGTAACATTAAATTAGTATGCATACTAAAATAGTGGACAGGAATGCTTGCAGCAGTGAGAGTTTTATATTTTGTTTTATTTTGTTTGATTAAATAGTAGGCCTGTAGTAAATTTTAAACATAGGTCCTACTACAGAATTTATCTAAGGTGGATATGTAGGGTCAAATCTAGGCGAGAGCTTTAGTTTAGAAAATGTCATGCTTTTATCTGATTAAGTAACTTTAAAGCTGCATAGTCCGATGAAATCATAACATTTTCGTAACCAAAACATTTATCTTTGATGTGCATACCAAAATTGAATTTGTCTGTTTGCACTTCAAAGAACCTCAAAATTGACCATTATAACGATCAACCTAATATATTTATCTAAGAAAGATTACGGAAACTCAAAACCATCGGAATATATAACTTTTCTATGGTTCCTCTTTTTCATCTTGCTCTTCATCTCTTTGTATATAATATGATAGACTTCTTTCTGCCTTGCATCCAAGACGCATTGGCCCAATCAGTAGAGAACAGGCTTCCTCTGCAGAAGGTCGAAAGTTCGAGTCCCGGCCAAGTCAAACCAATGACTTACAAAAGGGATTCTTGTCACAACCTAGATTGGCACCCAACATTACTAGCACAGTGTAAAAATATATGGATTTTCGGTTTGGATTTATATATTGGCAAAGAACATTATTATTCTCGGGTGATGGAGCGGGGACCACGATTATGTAACAGAGAAGCAATGGGTGCCCCAATCGCTTTGTGGCATAAGCGCCTATGTGGAAATGTGATAACACATGACCGGGATTGTGATCTGATGTTCATACTTAAGAGACAGTTAATAATTATTTAAATGTTCCCTTCAGGCACCAGAAAGAGTGCCATTGAAGGAGAGAAGCATTGATATATGTTTGTTGTAACTGTTGACAAATACTTGTTACCATGGCACTTCTGGACAAGCAGACCCAGCAGCCCTTCTGGATATATTAGGGACACCACCTGCAGTCTGGGTTGAGTGACACCTGCCCCTTTTTAGGGCGTCACCCACCCAGGCTGTAGAGGGTGTCTGATTGGCTGGCTGTGTGAGTCCAGTCACCTAACACACATACCCCACATGAAACACTCTTTGAGGCCACTCCACTCTCTACACTTCAACTAGAGAAATACACTCCAAAGAGGCTGAGCTGTGTGTAACACCCATTGGACTCAGGTTCAATGGCTGTAGGCACTGATCATGGATGAGCTTGGACAGGAGTATGTGGGTGTGTGTACAGTCAGGGTGATAGGTCACTAGTAGGTGAACAGGAGTTGATGCCAATAAAGCACAACCCTTCACTGTCAATCTTACGCAACTTGTCTCCCTTTCTTTCTTAATTAGTTGTTGAGAGTAACACTGGGGGTGAGGACTGACAGTCAGTTGTCAGGCCCCACCTGAGGAGTGTTTGTGAAACACGCGGGTTCCATATGGCCGGTTCCCAGGTGTTTTATAATTGGGCAAGGACTGGTTAACTCAGCATCACAATAATGTGACTGAGCAGGATATCAGGTCATGGTGCCGGCAGCCTGATCTCCCAGTGGCACAGCACTATAAAAGTTGCCATGAACGTGAACTGTCATAAGTCGCCATGAATGTGAACTGTCATAAGTCGGTACCCATCTTGATATGACTGTAAATGTTGCTAGGATATAAAACCCCAAACAAACAAACCAATATTTTTTCTTCCTAGCAGTTCCACGTTGGCAACAGCTGTTGACACTGCTACAGCTGCAACTGACACAAGTTCCATCCGAGTAGTGGCGGTAGTCATCACGACCAGGACCCCTGACAGTACAGTGCGGAGGAGTATGGCTGTAGTCACCAGCAAGCGGGTATTTTCTTTTATTATTATTATTATTATTGTAGTCTTCTGCCCGGCATCTCAGCAAGGAACCATATAAACAGGTGGGCGTGGATTGGGAGATGACATTAGGGAGCCTAGGTAGTGTAATGGTTATCACGATGGCCCGGAATGCAAGAGGTGTGGGTTTGAATCCTGCTCTAGGCGCAATATTTCCCATTTTCATGAGCCCCATATGTTTTCATCGGACTATGCAGCTTTAAGTAAGTTTTCTGGTAAGGAACATTAGCCCTATCTCATCATACACAGACAGATTTTGGGAAGAGTGAGACCTACACGGGACCGGGTTCGTTAGGTCGGCGCCTGTGGTGGCGCTCCAGTCGGTCCATCCGCAGTGAAGCAGCTCCCGCCAGGGGTACCTGCATGAATAAGAATACTTCTCCATCATGCCTGGCCTAACCCAGAATACATATTCACTCTCCGTTAGTATATATTTGTATAATTTTTTTTTTTTTTTTAATTTGTTTATTGAGGCTGTATTTATACTGTCCGTAGCATATAAGCCCATGATGTTATACATCATGTACATTGGTGTTAGGCTCCTATTTAATAAACAGTCAATATGTGATGTATAAGGAATATGCGAGTATAAAGGCGCGTAGGGGAAATGTTCTTGTTAATATTGTAACCACGGTTATGTTGTGTCCTACTCTATGGGTTACCCCACCCTTTCGTGGGACCGGTTGCGCCACCACCGGCCCAAGCCCTAACCAGTTATAGAAACACGGATCTGCTCGGCCGCTGTGAGCACCCCATGAGACTACAAAACTCTCCCCTTCATATCACCTGTGATGCCATTAGCCTAATCAAACCAACTCCTGAATCAGTACTGAAAAGATGAAGGAAAACTAGTCACACAAATGAACAATGAATAAGTTGTGCTTTATTTGGCAGCAACTCCTGTCCATTCCCCTACATGTGACCTAGTACCCTCACTCCTCAACTTCTGTCCACACTAGTTCTCATTACCACTTAGCCTGTATACTGAAAGCAGTGCCCACAGCCCATGGGACAAGAGTCCTATGGCTGTGTATACACTCAATTTGAATAGGTGAATTTAGGTAGCATCAGACAGAGTGTCTGGGGTTCCTGCTCACAAGTATGTGTGCTTCACTCAAGAGCCAGGACTAGAGTGCCGGTGTCCAGTGTGACTGGAGCATCGATCCCTCATATTACATAATTCTCTGCATCTTGCGTATTTTTAGTGTGGTCAGATGGTCAAGGCAGCGCAGGCGACTGAGCAGTCCCGCAGTCAGCCAATTAGGTGACCCCACAGCTGGGGTGGGAGCCAACCCCCCAGTGGAGGTGGCTGCCCCCCTACTCAGCTGCAGGCGCCACCCTGAGTGCATATGCAAATGAGGCTGAAGTTGGGCCTCTCCTGTGGGCACAGGGGTGAACCAGCAGTTGTATACAGCTACATTCATATATATATATATCCATATATATAGACCAAGAACGTCCCTCCTTGGTGATGGTACATGCTTAGAACTTACACATAGGAAATTTCCACCCCTTGGGCAGTTTCCCCGAGAACACCTTGAACTGTTTCTTATATAACACAGCTCCTCCCCAATCCCAGGCAGCATGCAGGACATACCTCTCCCTACTCTATATCACGTCATACTGTGAGTATGGCATCCTTGCTTCTTAGTTTACATAACACTGTCCCCACACTGTCATTCAAGAATAAAGATGCTCCCCGCCAATATACAATTCCAAACCGAAAATCCGTATATTTTTACACAGTGGCGCCAAACACTGTCACTCGCGCACTGGATATATTATATAGCTTTTAATGAACAAACAAAGAAGTTATGGCAATTCCATTATTCAACTTACTGGCGATCTCTATTTATTCATGGGATTATGTTATTATCTATGCTCCCCTCATCCCCCCACCCCCATAGTTATAACACCCCCACCTCTCTTCTCCAATGCTAATTTCCCGTATCTTCTTCATTATGAATTGAGCGCCTACCTCCCGTTCTGGTAGGTCGTGGCCAAGTCAAACCAATGACTTAAACATTGATACTTGTCACTATAGTGACAAGTATCAATGTCTGGCGTTCGGCATTACTAGGATAGGGCAACGAGCTTTGAAATGAGGAAGCCTAATTATGCACTATTGAACATTCCTAACTTAATTTACTAATGAACCAAAATTTAAATTAAATGTTTTTTTTTTTCTGGGAGCCTGTCAGTTCTTCCAGCTACTTTGTCAACACTAGATAGGTTAATGCGGGCGTATTCTCTTTCATGGCGCAATCATTTATTATGTTTGCTGGCAATAGTGAAGTGACACATGCAAGTGACGCCACCGTGTCATCTTCGGAACATAAGCTGTATTCACACGGGCGAGTTAAAACAGCTCACGCAAAACGACTTGCGTAGTGTGACTCACATTTGCCTCGTGAACGCGACGGTGAGACGTTTTAGCGCTGAATCGATTCCTATAAATCGTTTATTGTAAAACGCATCGTTTGGTGGTTTACACGAAGCGATTAACTCTGAGACGTTTTATCTTGCCTGTGTGAACACAACCGTTTTATGTGAAGCAATTTATGACGTCACACGCATGCGCAGTCGAGGGAAAGGTTTGTTATTTTCCGGTCACACGCGCGCACGCCAGCAGTTGATCTCAAGTCGTTGACAGATCCACAGCTTTTGACAACCCATAACGCCGAGTAGAAGGATGTGCTCGTCAATGGACTCGAGTGAAGTGAGTCGACGCGATAACTGGGAGGACGAGGAGGTCAGAGTGCTCTTGAGCCTCTGGTCCGATGACCAGGTGCAGCGGGAGCTCGAATCGTCTGGCCGAAATATAATGATCTACCGCAGAATCGCCACACGGTTGAACAGGATTTGCGGACATGGCCGAGCAGAACGAAATGCGGTGGCGTGTCGGACAAAAGTGAAAAGTCTCTGCCACATCTACAAGAAGTGCCGGGACAACAACAAGTAAGTAATTTTGCTGTAATAGTGGTGTAAATGTGGTGTAAATGTGGTGTATCATGACAGCAAAATCGCCTGCCGGAACGTATGTGCAAGGGTAAATAATTTATATTTTGGGACGATGGTCTATAAACGGTTCGTGCCGGCACTTGTAGATCTAAAGTAGAGGCTCTGTAATCACCGGCAAACAATTAACACTGCATACCTAAATGCTCTGATGGATACTACTATAGGGTCAGAGTGGGTGAATTTTGGTGTAAACGAGTAACTGCCACCTGGGAAAAAGCTTTAGCCAATCTGATAAGGGCCTGATAAGATGATGTATGTCAAGATTAATGGTGCTTTGTTATTTCAAATTTCAATAAGGCGGCCTGATTAGTGAGGAAAAAAGTGATATTTCTGAATTATAGCCCACAACATATGTGAACCTAACAGTTGATTAAAGTTTTTGCAAATATGAATATGCAAGAATAACAAAAGTCATATTTCTTAATTACACAACGCCTCTGCATGTGATCATGTTTATTAATTTCCCAATATAGTCCAAGGCCGACCACAACTTATGTGTACATAACAGTTCCTTATAGGTTTTGCAAATATGAATTACCCACAAAAAAACCCTGTATTTACGGTGACACATGTTGATGTTGGCATTTAATTAATCTTCCAATTTTTTTCAGTCGCAGTGGCCGTGCGCCAGTGAAATGTCGCTATTACGATGAGATGGACGGTATCCTGGGCACGAGGCCCACAACGGAGCCTGTGACTTACATCGACACAGACGCCCCCTCGATGGCAGGAGGTAAGGTCAACCGTCGTGCGCGATTATTAAAGCTGCTTAGTGCGATGAAATATGAAATAAGAAATATTCTTACGCAAAGCATTTATATACATTTGATTGGACAGTTAACTGACCAACAGAAACACTTATTACACATTTGTTTCTGCGTATAACCCAATGGGAACTCAATTGAACAGAAAATGTTATTTCATATGTATAAACCCATCTTCACAGGCGCACAGTTAAAGTAATTTCGTTAAACCAGTTTAGTTAAACCAGCTGACAAAGTGGTGTACATGGAGCGAACTAGTTGATCCGATTTTTGTGCTAAGGACATACTTTGTAAGCCGGAATAGTTAAAACAGTGCAGCTAAATTGATTTAAGGGGTACATGTGAACGGGCTTATGGTCTCAGCGTTTTTGCAAGGTTGCCCAAAGTAATTGTGGATGTTTGCGCTCAAGCCCATACCTATAATTCTCACAACACTCAAATCAACTTAACATTATAGCAGCGTTTCATACGGAACGCCCTAATGTTTAGCGCAACGTTGAAACAAACGTTTGGTTAATAGTTGGTGTAGGTTGACACATATTTCAGGGTTGAAACTGACCGCCCGCTGAAAGTGCGCCACCGACATTACACATTACTTATGACCACTTTGCCGCAAGTAGTTGCTGAGACGTGTTACTTTAAGCGAACTATTTGAATCGGTTTAGCGCTAAATTACAACCCACATTTGGCGCATCGCCCATGTACAGTCAACATAAAACATTATTTAACTTCTTGTCCCCAGACAACCCCGACGAGCCGCTGGTGGTCGGAGCAGAGGAAGAGATTGAGCAGGACGTGCTGGTTGATGTCGAGGTGGAGGTCGAAAGCCAAGAGGCCACCCAGTCGCAGGCTCCCGATTCACCAGCAACTCAGCCCACGAGGCGCCTCCACCGAGACCCACAAGTAAGGATGTTTTACAAAAATGTAACACGCCGTCGATAACTATAGTATTTTTTAGCAAGTGAACTCTATCGCACTGTTTGTTTTACCCTGTATCCAATGCCAAGGGTAATGAAAAGCAGTAGTTTAATTTTAACCAACCTGACCCCGCCTAACTTGTGGACCCCACGGATTGTGTTAGATAAAGCCAACTAGTTGAAGGGTTTTTGGCCGTACCCGAGCACACAGTAGTTTTACGTTGTCCGTACTGTTATCGCCACAAGTGGTTTAGATTAGCCACATTTTACGTCCAGCGAGCTAGGGGACGCTGTTCGGGGGTTAAAGGAAGCAAATCGTTTTTGGTTTGTGCTCACTTATGGCCACAAGTGGTGTATACGTAAACAACATGAGTGACGCTAAGTAATGTAGGTAACAGACTGTTCGACGTAATGGACCGACTTGCAAGCTGTCTTTATATGTACACATTTTCAGCATTGTTGTTCAATCATTAGCACTAAACCAGTTCCCACACTGCTTTACATGCACATAACTAGTGAGTCGACTGTGTCGTAGTAACTAAATTGGAGACGGAATTAGTTAAAACGCTTCAACTATAGCGCCCTACAAGTTTACAAAAAACGTATATGAACTACACGATTTGGTATGTAGGAGAAAAGCTCTCTGTTTGTTTTCCAGCCGCCCGAAAGCGAAAGTGGCGGGGGGCTACAAGGACAGAGAAGTTCATGGAGGGTCTGATGGACAAATTTGTATCCGCCCAGAAGGAGGCAGCGGCCAGCTTCCAGGAGGGGGAGACAATCAGCAAGCAGCGGGATGTGGAGAACGAGGAGAGGCATCAAAACGGGACTTGGAGAACCTGCGCGAACAACGGCAGCATGATGAACGCATGCTGCAAATCCTTCTCACCACCCCCCGTCCCGTCCAGAAGGTGCAGCATATCCCACACACCCAGCAGTTTCAAAGCGCCACCACAGATGGGGTCACACGTATAACGCTGGTTACCCCACAACATCAGCAGGCGGGACCGTCGACCAGCACCCCAAATAACAGTTTCCAGTGATTTTTTTTTTTCGTACGTGCGTGTACCTATTGCTCTATATATATTGTTTGTTATTACATTTGACCTGACACTTTCCTACTGTTAAATTTGAATAAAGTTGTACAGTAGTTCCCTACTTGACACGTTTGTTCTTTGTGTTCTACCAACAACAATATTTTGGTGGCTATCAGAAATCCGGTTGCCAATGTAACAAATTAGTGATTTAATTTTGCATGTATTTATCTCCATCCATCCCAATAACATCAAGCATACACAATATTAACATGTACTTTTGATCTACAATATCTCACAGATTAATGGACTCAATTATGACATTTAATTATTGACATCTAAAAAACCAGATACCTGTGACCCCACCTTCGCTCAGTCAGCATACAGCAGCAACACATTTACGAGGAAAAATAGGCCACGAACGCATCCCGTACGTCACCCGCATTTCCCTCCATGCCCATGTCAGGCCCAACGTTAACAGGGTCATGGTTAGCGGGGGTGTCCCACTCAATGTCAAACTCCTCCTTGGGTATTTCGCAGATGTTATTGAGTGTAAAGCACGCAACGACGACGTTTGCCACATCCTCGGTCCTCAGGTCGAGCTGTTTTTGGAGAATCCTCCACCTAGCTTTACACCGCCCGAACGTGTTTTCGATTGTCATGCGCGCATGGGACAGGCGGTAGTTGTAGGTTGTCTGCTCCCGGGTGAGTCTCCCTGTGTCTGAAAACGGCTTCATCAACCACGGGAGCAGAGGGTAGGCGGGGTCTCCCAGCATCACAATAGGGACAGTTGCATCTCCTAGGGCCACTGGCCTATCCGGGAAGAGAAGACCCGCCTGACCTTTGGTGTAGATGGCGGAGTTAGCCAGAACACGTGCGTCGTGCACCCTTCCTGGCCAACCCACAGCTATGCTGGTTGCCTGGTACTCGTGGTCGCAGCAGACTTGGGCGACGATGGAGTAATACCCCTTCCTGTTGTGGTAGTCGGTGTGGTGAGCGTGTGGAGCGATTATCGGAATGTGCGTGCCATCAATCGCCCCACCACAGTTGGGGAAATCAAAGCGCGTGGCGTAACCGGCTATCACTTCTGTAAGGCGGGCACCAGTCGGGAACTTCATATATTTGGGCTTGAGCACACGGACTATAACCTCGCAGGTCTCTTTAAATATCTCGCAGCATGTCGAGGTAGCGATACCAAACATGTGTCCTACGCTCCGATAGCCGGCGCCTGTTGCCAGCACCCACACCATCACAGCCACCCTGATTTCCACGCAGATGCATCTGAAATGAGTGGTGGACAAAAAAAATGTAACAATATGGCTGCACAACAACAGGGTACGATTTAGTGTTGCAAGTTATTACCTGTGGTAACCCAGCACGAGTGAACACGTACAATTTTATCCTAGATAACACTGGCCAATTCGGTCTTATTTTACTCTGAAGTTCCATATCAGAGGGTGACAAAGTATGTATTTAGCACACAAATCTGATCAACTAGTTGGCTCCATCTACACTGCTTGTGAGGTGGCTTAGTTAAACTGGTTTACCTAAAATACTTTAACTGTGACTGACGCAAATAAACCTGCAGGCTGAGGGTGAGGGTAGATGTGTTAAGGTGTAAAAAAACCACCAATTGTAACTGACCTTCTCATATTAGTGTCTGCACGCCCGATATGGTTGCGCAGCTGGTCCACCAGATGGTCGAACGTCATCTTGCGCATCCTGAAATTCGACAACCATTCCTCATCTCGAAACGTGCCCAACACGATCTGGCTCCACCAGTGTGACGACCTGGAAAAATGTTAACAGGGGTCAACCACCATTCATGTTTCTCGTTTTATGAAACTCCCCGAACTTAATATGTGGTTATGCAACAATGTGCATGTTATGACCAAAATTGTTAGAATTGGCAAAACAAGTTCGCTTCATGTAAGTGGCCTTATATAAATCGGGCAATATATTAATATCCCAGCCTTAGCGTTTCATCCAGGTCGCCAAAAGTGGGCCGATGCGAGCAATCGAGAACATTTGATTTTAAACTCACTTCGGTGATGTAGGTCGGCTTAATCGGCCAATATACAAATCGCCTTATATAAACCCCCCTAGCCTCAGCCTTTGCTAAACGGCGCCAAACTAAAATAGTATATTTTAACAAAATTCCCTTTATGTAGGTCGGGATGGCCAAATATATAAATCACCTTATATAAATAACCCCACATGTTAGCGTTTGCACAATACTTTCGTTGTTACAATTTGGCCGTAATGTAGGTCGGCTTATATAAATTGGCCACTTTACAAATCGCCTTATATAAATCGCCACAGACAACGCATCATGGGAGAGCGAGAATAGTTTATTTTAATACAATTCCCTTTATGTACGTCGGGTGATATATATCGCCAAATATATCATTTGTCTTATTTAAATCACCGCAAACCTGAAGTTGAAGAATAGTTTTTTTTCCATTGTGGCTTATGTAGGTCGGGTTATATAAATCGGGAAATATAGAAATCGCCTTATACCAAGCGCCCCTAGCGTCACCATCACCGTTTCAACAATACTTTAGTTCTGCAAAATTTTACTTTTTGTAGGTCGCCTTATATAAATCGGCAAATATATAAATCGCCTTATAGAAATCGCACCTAACCTGAGCCTTGCCTAAAGGGCGACACAGGTGATTTTTACCACCACCGTACATACCCGCCCACCTATATTAGCAATCTGGAAATAATAAGTGAAAGCCTACCTTTCCCTTCTCCACTCGACCCGCTCCCTTGGCGCTTGCACGGCCACGTACGACAAGAGCAGCTGGAAAAAGCTTCGTCGTTTGTTTTCCTGCTTCTGCAAGAACCGAGCCCTCCTTCTCCGATGCCTCGACACAATCACGCGCATATTGGCTACGGATCGCGCTGTAGCTTCCTTTCTATCCTGCGCATTCCTTCTATTCATGATCACGAACATCTCTATCACTTCTTGCTCCGCCATTGTTGTTGCTGCAAACGGTCAGCGTGCAAACGGTCATGCGCAGATCTCCACTTCCGCCTTAAACCGCCCTAAGTACTGCCCGTGTGAATGCGACACACTTTGAAACTCCGCCCGTGTGAATGCGCGCTATATCGCTTCATATAAATCGCCTTCTGTAGATCGCCTTACATTTTTCCCGTGTGAATACAGCTTAAGTTTGGCGAGGTAAACAATCAATTATTCAGCAGTGAGGAGCACTATATAACACAGTAGCTTGGAATTGTTCAAATGATGCACCATAGCACGATACAATTGTTTCTTTAGTTGATTATCCGTTGACACAGTTTAGTGTCACCAAATACTTCCCCTTGTTTATTTAGCAAGACTCAATCATTTAGCTCGACACATTTTTGAGCTAGAACGCATTTGCACTACCACTTTAGGCCACACCTCATCACCCATGCGCTATGTACCACATTCGGAAAAGTGTTGCACAGAAAACCTAAAGGTTCCTGTTTCATTCCTCGGCTTGGTGCCCGTCTTTTTTTCAGTTTTGCAAATGTATGAGAGAAGTTTGGTTGGTTGTTGGAATTTTACGTCCTGGCAACATCTAAGGTCATATCAGGACGGGTACCGACTTGTGACACTGACACAATGACAGTGTATACTCATTGTGACTTTTATAGGGCTGTCCCACTGGGAAATTAGGCCACCAGCACCATGACCCAAAATCCCACTCAGTCACATTATCCTGATGCTGAGCTAACCAGTCCTTTCCCTATCCTATTAATGCCGAGCGCCAAGCTAGGAAGTGACACGTATCAATGTTGTAAGTCATTAGCCCTGTTCACACGGGACAGTTAATTCGAATCATATAAATCAACTTGCCTAGTTCGCTTCACATTCGCCGTGTGGACGCTACGCTAAAGCGATTTAGGGCTGAATCGATTCAGCTAGATCGGTTCATCTATACCACCTCACACGGTAGTATAGGTGAAGCGATTTAGCTTAAATCAACGTAAGTGGCATGTGTGGACGGTAGCGGTTTAGATGAACCGGATTAAGGACGTCACAGTCGAGACCTGAGTTTGTTGACTTTTCGGTAAATTTGCTCTATGGACCTGCTAGAGGTGCACAGATATTTTTTTCATGACTTATTTTTAGGTTTTCACTGCCCAGCAGAAGTTTTGACCATTCCAAACCAATACGATTCAGTCCATACATATCTAGGTCGAACCCACACTCTCTCGTGCTGACGTCGACTAACCGAAACTGGCGCTGGTTAGTCTGGACTTGCTCATGTGCAGATATCGATTTCCGGCTAAAAGTACTGCATGTGTGGACACGACACTAAATCGATTCATATAAATCGACTTGTCTAAGTCGACATAAACTTTGCCCATGTGAACACAGCTCCAGGTTTGATACGACTGGGAATCGAACTCCCGATCTTCCGCACAGGAGGCATACACTCTACCGATTCGGCCACCGCGTCCGGTGTATGAGGGGATCCATTGGCACATCAAACTGTACGATGTCAGTTAGATAAAAGATTCACCCCTACCTAGGGGTGAATCAGCATGCACCGTGTCTAAATCCAAGCAAAAAGTGCTTTGGTATGAAACAACTATAAAAAAAGCTGTGGCGGTGCTGGTTTTAGCATGCAATCTACATGTATGTATGTTCACAGCATAGTGCTGAGGAATTGGGAGATTATGCAAACTCGACAAGTTGGCAACCATTGTAAGCTCTCGATTAAACTTGTAAAGTATATATTAGTCTACATGATTTCATGAATTATTCACCCCAAACCTAGTGGGCTATGATAGATAAGTTTTTGAACAGTAAATTTAGTATATTAGATTGCAAAATCATGTGGTTATCCCCGTAACTCAGCCTTTAGACACCTTTTCTAATGTGTTGTTTAGCAGCACAGGCTGCGGTAGTAACCAGATGGCGGGCAGGCAACAAACGAAAAGACAACCGATTCAATTATCCCTAGTTGAATCAACAGTACTGTGGCAGCAGCAAATATCTGCATTTGTATGTTCTGATTGGCTATCATCAATAGATATTTGCTTCTCTGATTGCTTACATGGCAATATCTAAACAGAATATTAGTGAAACAGTACTCTGCTAATAGCTAAATGCAATATTAATGACACAATTCTGTAGTAAGACTAAGACTAGTAAGAGCTGAATGGAATATTAATGGCATAGTGAGTGCTATCTCAAAACAAAAACCATTGCCTTTCTTTAGCTTTGCTCCTATTTGCTCATTTACATAAAAAGTTGGTAGGAATTGAGCTTACATAATAATCATAGCCACATTACGGCACACCACTCGAGTATATTGTGAAATGCACATCAATCTCCTTTCATATTTAATTGCAATCGTGGCTGGACACTTTTGATTGGCTTCAGTGTATAACTAATTAGGCGGTGTGAATATATATTACATGGCAACATGCCAATTGTCATTGAAGAAATGCCGGTGTAATGGGTGTGTTACACAGTAGGTTACTGTACACATAGTGCTTGGATCGATGGCACATCAATCTCCTTTCATATTTAATTGCAATCGTGGCTGGACACTTTTGATTGGCTTCAGCATATAACTAATTAGGCGGTGTGAATATATATTACATGGCAACATGCCAATTGTCATTGAAGAAATGCCGGTGTAATGGGTGTGTTACACAGTAGGTTACTGTACACATAGTGCTTGGATCGATGGCACATCAATCTCCTTTCATATTTAATTGCAATCGTGGCTGGACACTTTTGATTGGCTTCAGCGTATAACTAATTAGGCGGTGTGAATATATATTACATGGCAACATGCCAATTGTCATTGAAGAAATGCCGGTGTAATGGGTGTGTTACACAGTAGGTTACTGTACACATGGTGCTTGGATCGAGTGCACAATAATCTCCTTTCATATTTAATTGCAATCGTGGCTGGACACCTTTGATGTTCACATGGTGCTTTGATCGAGTAGTCTCTCCTGCCCCGCCTTATGGCAGCACGGTAACGTCATCGGCTTTAAAAAGTTGCGTCGTCCGATGGCTTTGAGTTTCTACCAGATTTTTAGATAACTATATTAGGCTGATCGGCATAATCTCAGGGACCTAGCTTGGGAGTTTCGGGTGGCGTGTACAGATGGGACAAAACGCTATTGGAATAAATGTAAGGCGATGGAATAAATGCAATAAAACATCATATATTTTAATTAAAGTTGGATAGTCCTTTGGTTTTAATTTTGTTGGGTCATTTTCTGAGATACATACATTCAATTATTCGTTATAGTCTACATTACTTTAGCTCGAAGTAACTTTTATTTTAAACGTCTAACTTTGGAGACACTTGATGTGAAAACATGCCAAATTAATTTTGGCAAGCATGTCAAAACTATAACATCATAGGGTATTAAATTGATGCATTATGTCCTTCTATGCAGCAAGAAATGCTTAATAAGTGCACCAGTATTGGAATTGGATATATCATGGATGAAAGATCTCCGCGATTTCGCGGATTTCCGGGATTTTTCCTGGAGCTATAAGTGTATACTTAATAGTACTTTGCGCCCTTCCTGATATGACCTTAGATGTTGCCAGGACGTAAAACTACAACAACCAACCAATACGTTATTTCACGCTGACGCACCATCAGCGTATACTAATATGTGGCGCAAACGCCGCGCACTAGCAGCGTATACTGCTAATGCCTTCAAACGCCGCAGCAGTGTCAGCGTAGACCGATGTGTGGTGCAAACACCGCAGCACTAGCAGCGTATACTACTAACACGTGCTTCTAAAGCCGCAGCACTATCAGCATATACCGATATGTGGTGCAAATGCCGCAGCACTAGCAGCGTATACTACTAATACATGCTTCAAATGGCGCAGCACTAGCAGCGTATACCAATATGTATGAAATCCGACTTCCGGGAATTTTCAGCGATTCCTTGACAATGCTAAGCCTATGGGAGAATATCAGCATTTCCGCTTTTTTTCCCGGAGACCACTTTCATCCCTGATATATATAATCAAATTGAAATAAGTGTTTTGGTTTTGAAAATTTGATGTTTTCATCGGACTATGCAACTTTAACAAAAGCAAAAAGTAGCCTCAGGTTTGACGTAGCCAGGCCCCTGAATCTACTTCACTTTAATATAACTTGTTAAATGGTTAACTGCGGAGATAGTTTATTATTAGCATTGGTGTGCATACTGGAAGGCTAGACTTCGTAGGCTTTAGAAGTGCCAGGTTCTATTACAATGGCCTAGTAGTCATTCTATGCAGCAATAGAGGGTTAATGACGGCACCAGTAGCTAAGTAGGATATGAAGGATCAACTATGGTAATAGATACAATATTCACCCCGTACTGCTGCAGTAGGGGTGCAAACCAACCCTATGTAAAAGCTGTGGGGAAAAACGGGTCAATAAATTTAGAGCCTAATTTCACAATCTAAGAAGCAACATTTATTCTTTACATATATCTTATTGATAGCCCGCTACCTTTGAGTTGAAAAATATACTATAATATCTAGTTTAATAAGATTTAAAAGTGAAATCGACGGTGTTCTGCAGCCGCCATCTTGTCTTTTTGCATTCTCTCCCATTTCACCAAATCTGTGCTGATATAAGTAGCCATTTGATACTGGAGCCACAGTTTCTAGTTCAGGTTCCATACTAAAGCTATTTTCGCCCGTAGTTACAGTATGTTGTCCTTCACCCGTGTACTACAAGTACTGGGTGAATCTTTTATCTACTATGGTAATTGCTTAGATTTAGAAAATATGATGGATTCACTGGATTATGGAACATTAAACAAGTTAGTAGGCACTAATTATGTCATTCTGTGGTTTCATTGTGCACCGCCTTAAAATGGCTCAGAGAGTGAAAGTGTTCTATTAAATATATTTTATTATTTTTATTATAATTATTATTATATTATTATTAAGTCATTGGAATGCACTTCCATAGTAATTTGCGAAATAGCTATATAAATGAACCATAAAAAGGGAAAGATGCAAGGTTATATACTTATAACCATTATTTTCCGTCCTTGTGGGTGGGTGGGCGGAGTGATGTCAGATGGGCCTCATCCAGCCATTGGTTTACCTCAAGGTTCAATTAATGACAGTTCATTTGGTGTTATATACATCTATATCTTTTTATTGGAAATCAGGAATTTCTGAGAAATATTAGTCTTTGGGATGGCAGGGAGGGTGGCATCTTATATGATTTATGTTTGTAGAAGTTCTTTGATGTAAAATCAAAATCACTCTTCATTTACTCACTCACTCAGTTCCAACTCACTCACTCAGTTCCAACTCACTCACTCAGTTCCAACTCACTCACCCACTCACCGATTCTCTTCCAACTCAGTCACTCACTTCCCACTCAGTCACTGTCACTCACTCACACTCAATGATCCACGCATTCACCCACCCACTCACTCACCCACCCACCCATTCACTCCCACCTCAGTCATTCACTTCCCACCCACTCACCCACCCACCACCCACCAACCGACACACTCACCCACCCACTCACTCACCTACCCATTCACTCCCACCTCATCACCCACCCACCCACCCACCGACACACTCACTCACCTATTCACTCACAACCCAACGCACTCATTCCCCCGCTCACTCACCCACCTACTTATCCCACACGCTCCCCATTCCCCCATTCACTTACAGTTGCATAGTCCGATGGTTTTGAATTTCTGTATTTTTTCTGAGATAAATATATTAGGTCGATCACTAGTATCTACTTTACATTAGTTCAAAGTTACTTTTATTTTAAATGGTAAACCTTTGAGATATTTTGACTGCAAACATGGAAAATTAGTTTTGGCAAGCTTGCCAAAATTCTGACACCATAGACTTCTGCAGTGACAGGTTCTGTTAAATTGACTCAGTATTGCCTTCTACGCAGAAACAAATGCTTAATAAGTGCATCAGTATTTAAGTTAGATATGTAGAATCTAATCTAGATAATTGGTTTGGTTTTGAAGATTTGATATTTCATAGGACTATGCAGCTTTAACCATCCATTCACTTACACCCCCCACCCCTTCAACACAAATCACCACTCCGCCCTCACTCACCTACCTTTCTGATCTTCTGCAGATTATCCGTGAATTGCCACAACAAGACTACCAGAGCATCCAAAGTGCGATTCTAGCAAAGCGTTGCCATGGCAGGCTGTCGATGGAAGACGCCTATGTGGACGTCACGTTCCCACCTGACCTGAGTTCACTCACCTATGTGTACAGCGGAGATGACAAATACGAGAGGATGATCTACAAGCGTCCTCCTGTAGGCTCAACACTAAACCTATATTCAAGTTGCATAATCCGGTGCCTTTGAGTTTCTGCCATTGTTTTGGGGGGTACATTAGTTGATTACACAGGTGAAATTTCAATCAGAAATGTCAATCGCAGACAATTGGTCTTCCTCATTTCATTTGCTCCTTGCCCTATCCTAGTAATACTAAGGTCCAGGCTAGGTAGAGACAAGCATAACTATTTATGTTAGTGGTTTGACTCAAACAAGGCTTAAAACCGCGGATTTGAGTCCCATGACCTACCACAATGGGAGAGGGATGCTCAAATCATTCGGATCAGGCACGGTGGCCGAATCGGGAGAGTGCGGGCCTCGCATCCGGGCGATCGGGAGTTCGGTTCCCGGTCAGGTCAAAGCAATGACTTATAAAATTGATACTCGTCGCTTCCTACAATCCTAGCCTAGCGCTTGGAATTAATAGGACAGGGCAAGGACTGGTTAGCTCAGTGTAAGAATATTGTGATTGAGTGGCATATCAGGTCATGGTGTGGGCGATCTGATTTATTTCCCAGTGGGGTAGCACTATAAAGTCGCCATGAGTGCGCACCGTCACAAATCGGTACCCGTCCTGATATGACCTTAGAAGTTGCAAAGACATAAAACTCCAACAACCCACCAACCAGCCTCAACTCTTTTGGTCATCCCGTTCTGAGATAAATACATTAGATTGATCGTTATAATCTACTGTACTTTAGTTTGAAGTGATTTTAAATGGCTAATTTTGGAGATATCTGAAATGAAAATAGGCAAAATTAATTTAGCCAAGCCCATAAAAACTATGACACCATAGGGGGCAGCAGTAAACTGGTTCTATTAAATTGACTTAGCTAGTATTCATACACATTCTATGCGGCCAAAGAATGCTTAATAAGTGTTGTTAATAATTGGTTTAGTACATTTGAAGCTGTCATCGGACTATGCAGCTTTATGCCTACCCCAAAGGTGCATAGGTAGGTAGTTTTGAGATTTTGTCATATGTTTTAGATGGATACATTGGGTTGATCGTTATCATCAATGATACTTTTGTTTAAAGTAACTTTTATTATAAATGAGTAAAGAGGCATAGTCCAATCGTTTTGAGTTTCTCTCATTTTTATTAAGTCAATAAATATATTAGGTTGATCGTTATGATCCATATTAAAACTTTAGTTTGAAGTAACCTTTTTTTTATAAATTGCTAGCTTAGGATATATTTGAGGTGCAACCATGCATCATTTATATATGTCGAAACTCTGACGGCATGGGCTTCAGCATTAACTTGATAACACGTTCTGTTAAATTGGCATAGTATTCCAACATACGTTTTGTATGTGCACTGCTATCTAAGTTAGATATGTAGAACACAATCTAAATAATTGTTTTGCTCTCGAAAACAAGAAAGCAAACATCTGGCTATTTAACTAGGCATGTTTAGACAACAACAGTTGTATCATATTTTCTTGTGACCCATAGGAGCTGGTGTAGACGACCGTGCTGGTGTGTCCTTAGATGTTGCTAAGACGAAACCCCCATAGAACAAGAAAGCAAACATCTGTATAGATGGCTATTTAACTAGGCATGTTTAAACAACAACAGTTGTATGATATTTCCTTGTGACCCGCAGTGACTGGTGCCAACCCTCGTACTGGTGTGAACTTGTAATTGCCTGTGACCTACAGGAGCAGGTGCCAACACATGTACTGGTGTGACCTTACAATATTTGCTTGTGACCGAGAGGAGCTGGTGCCGATGCGCGTACGGGTGTGACCATACAATATTTGCTTGTGACTGACAGGAGCTCGTGGCGACGCTCGTACTAGTGTGACCTTATATTTGCTTGTGACCTACAGGAGCTGGTGCCGACACCCATACTGGTGTGACCTTATATTTGCTTGTGACCTACAGGAGCTGGTGCCGACACCCGTACTGGTGTGACCTTATATTTGCTTGTGACCTACAGGAGCTGGTGCCGACACCGGTGCTGGTGTGACCTTATATTTGCTTGTGACCTACAGGAACTGGTGCCGACACCCGTGCTGGTGTGACCTTATATTTGCTTGTGACCTACATGAGCTGGTGCCGACACCCATACTGGTGTGACCTTATATTTGCTTGTGACCTACAGGAGCTGGTGCCAACACCCATACTGGTGTGACCTTATATTTGCTTGTGACCTACAGGAGCTGGTGCCGACACCTGTGCTGGTGTGACCTTATATTTGATTGTGACCTACAGGAGCTGGTGCCGACACCCATACTGGTGTGACCTTATATTTGCTTGTGACCTACAGGAGCTGGTGCTGACACCCGTACTGGTGTGACCTTATATTTGCTTGTGACCTACAGGAGCTGGTGCTGACGCCCGTGCTGGTGTGCCCTTATATTTGCTTGTGACCTACAGGAGCTGGTGCCGACACCCGTGCTGGTGAGTCCGACCTGTGGCGCCCTCGTTCAGCCGCTGCGGCGGTGGGCTGGCCGACAGTGGCTGGTGCACGCACTGGCGGCCGTCTCCCTCAGCCCCGCCTTCATGGAGCGCCTCCTGGCGGGCATGAGAAGCAGCGAGCAGGCCTTCAGCGCCACCTACACAGGTCAGTCAGTCCAGGCACGGCTTGCAAGTGTTGTAGGTGGAGCCTGCACACACGCATACACACCACAAAACAACACACTAATGCACATACACGCGCACACAACACACACACACACCGATACACACACGCCAGACTGATACGTAGTCACAACACACATGAACACACAACACGACACACGCAGCACACACACTGATACAGACAAACCACACTGACACATAATCATAACACACACAACACACATGCCCACACACAACACACACACCGATACAAACACGCCACACTGATACGTAGTCACAACACACATGAACACACAACACGACACACGCAGCACACACACTGATACAGACAAACCACACTGACACATAATCATAACACACACAACACACATGCCCACACACACAACACACACACGACACACATATAACACGCACGGACAGACACATACACACGCGCACACAACATATGCACACACACAGCACACACGGACCAGACGGGATGGCCGAATGAGTTAGAGCGTCCGTCTCCCGTGCTGGTAGATCGTGGGGTCGTGGGTTCGAGTCCCGGTCGAGTCAAACCAATGACTTTAAAATTGATACTTGTTGCTTCCTAGCCAGGCGCTCGGCATTATTAGGATAGGGCAAGGACTGGTGTGCTCAGTGTCAGGATAATGTGACTGAGTGGGATACCAGGTCATGGTGCCGGCGGCCTGGTTTCCCAGTGGGACAGCACTATAAAGTCGCCATGAGTGCGCACTGTCACAAGTCGGTACCCGTCCTGATATGACCTTAGATGTTGCTAGGACGTAAAACAACAACAAACAAACAAACAACAGCACACACGGAGTCACACACACACCATCATTGGAAGAAGTCATGTGACTCCTCGCCACGGCACCATTCCATTCCACGTTCCATTCTCTGTACTTCACTGCTTCACCTGCTTCCTTATCCTTGCTTCTATCCATTCGACTGTGCCACAAGGCGCCTTCCAGTTCGTGCTGTGGCGGTTCGGTGAGTGGGTGCGGGTGGTCGTGGACGACTGTCTGCCCGTGCTTGACGGCCGACTCGCCTACTGCCCAGTATTCGGCAACCCGCCCCAGTTCTGGCCTGCACTACTCGAGAAAGCCTACGCAAAGTAAGTAAAGGCCACTGCCACGAAATAGAATCCCCCACCCCTCAAAGTATCCCCCCCCCCTCCCCCTGGCGAATTTATTTCGAAATATAACCTACTACCTTGAAATAGAATATGTATATACCGGCGGTTTGATTTTGAAATAAAATAGAGGGAGGTGGGAGGGGAGGGGGGGGGGGGCAGGAGGGTAGTGGTTATAGGGAAAGGAGAGGGGGAGGTTGAGGAGTTGGGGTGGATGTGGGAATGGAGGGGAGGGGAGGACGGTGGTGGATATAGGGAAAGGAGAGAGGTAGGTTGAGGACTGGGGTTTTGGGAGTGGAGGGGAGGAAGGTGGTGGTTATAGGGAAAGGAGAGAGGTAGGTTGAGGACTGGGGTTTTGGGAGTGGAGGGGAGGAGGGTGGTGGTTATAGGGAAAGGAGAGAGGTAGGTTGAGGAGTGGGGGTGGATGTGGGAGTGGAGGGGAGGGGAGGACGGTGGTGGATATAGGGAAAGGAGAGAGGTAGGTTGAGGACTGGGGTTTTGGGAGTGGAGGGGAGGAGGGTGGTGGTTATAGGGAAAGGAGAGAGGTAGGTTGAGGAGTGGGGGTGGATGTGGGAGTGGAGGGAGGGGAGGAGGGTGCTGGTTCTCGGGAAAGGAGAGTGGGAGGTGGAAGAGGTCAGTAGACGTAGGAGGAAAGGGGAGGGGAGAAAGGTGGTGGTTTGTATTGTAGGGAAGGGAGAGCGGGAAGTGGAGGAGGTGGGAGGGGAGGGGAGGAGGGTGGTGGTTTATAGGGAAGGGAGAGGGAGATGGAGGAGGTGGTGGGAGGGTGAGGGGAGGTCGGGAGGTGGGAGGTGAAGGGAGGTGGAGGGAGGTGGAGGGGAGGAGGGGATGAGAAGGGAGGGGAGGAGGAGTTTTATTTCGAAATCAAATCTCCGGGGGTGATTTTATTTCGAAATAAAATCGCTGGGTGGGGGAGAATATTTTGAGGGGAAATTCTATGTATAATGTTATGTTTCTATGCTTCTCAATTACTCTAGAAGCACTGAACCATACAGGTTGTATATTTTCATATGCCAGTAGTCTTCTTGTCTTGGTTGTCCATCGGTGGCGAAGACGGCAGCAGCTCATCAATTATTGTGAACTCGTTCGATGACTAATGAGTCAGATTTCTGCTCGGGAACTTGCGCTACTAGTCATAGTCTAGGGCTCAGCACCCACCCTCCAGCTTCCGCTACCTCCTGGTATACTAACCTGTCAAAGTGGAGAAGGGGCGGGTATTGCTGTTAATTGTGCTAGAACTGCATGATTGGTCTAAAGGTATAATATTTCCCCCCGTATAATTTTGCACCCACTCCCCAGCAATCTTCCGGAGAAATTCCTCCTGTGTGAGGCATAAGGCTGGGGGGGCACCCGCATACATTCAACCCCTCAAGAGGGGGGGTGGGGGGGGGACTCCACCAAGGCGCTTTTGGAGGAATAATATCTAAGGTTATCTCATACTGATTACCGACTTGTTACCGTGCGCACTGGTAGCTAATTTGTAGTGTTTCTCTACTGATTAACAGCTCTGTTGGCACGAGGATCCCCGACCCACATTCCAGCTAATCATTAATGCCCATTCAATCTGCATAGATACAATCACCCTATCCACACCTACCTGACTATGTGGGTCCATGCCTAAGAGGTCAATGCATACAACTATACGTGTCCCCCTGGAATTGTACGTTTTTAAATGGCTTATGTCCATAAGTCATTTTAATGCCTACATCATCATCATCATCATCATCATCATCATCATGTTGTCAGTCACGATGCGCTAAAGACTGCTTTCATTACTTGACTGCCGCTCTCCATTTAGCTCTCTGCTGTGAGAGTTGCGTCCATGAGTCAGCCTTAATGTCTCTCAGCTTCAGGTTTCTATTGATGGTATCCTTGAACCGGAGACGAGGACGCCCTCTCTTTCTGTAACCAGAAGACAGTTGAGAAAAGAGGATCTGCTTTGGTAGCCTGTCCGATGACATCCTCATGAGGTGTCCAGTCCACCGGAGATTCGTTTTGATCAGAAGATCTTCCATAGAGGGCAGGCCCGTCCATTTGAGTATTTCCTTATTTGTACTTTGTCCTTCCAGGTTAGCCTCATGATTGAATGCAGATGTCGCATCATGAAGGCATCCAGCTTTTTCACCATCATTGGAATGCCTACAATTACATAGGAAATGCACTTAGATACACAGGGTAATTCAACTATCATATGGCACATAGCTTGCATAGGGTCCCTGGTCATGGAAACCATTGTTTTAGTAGTTATGACAACGAGAAAATTAAGATAGCACCTAGAGCAGGATTCAAAACCACATTTCTTGCTATTCCGGGGCTAACATGCCAACCATTACACTACCTAGGCTCCCTGCTGCAATCATCACCATCATCACCATCACCACCACCATCACCACCATCATGACCACCACAACCACCCACATCATCATCACCAGCAGCAATCCCTTAAATGCAGGGGTCGTTGGGGAAGCGCAGATGACTTTGCAATCTGTTTTCTCAAGTGTTCCCTGTTCTCCACTGCCCCCCGGGACTGCCAACCTCACAAGTAAATAATTACTTACTTGTGGACTTCAGCACCGGTGTAATTATTTCAACTTACCCCCTTCCCAAGTTCCCCCCCGGGAATCTGAAAACGTTTTTAACTTCCCGCCGGGGAAATTAAAAACGTTTTCAGATTCCTGGGGGGGAACTTAAAAACAGTTTTCAGATTCCTCCCCCTATTTTCAAATTCCCCCCTCCGGGAATTTAAAATTGTTTAAAAAACTTTAAAAAACGTTTTAAATTTCAGACCTATAATATTTTTTTCTTAACCATCTTGGAGACTTTTTGTGTCATTTGTGGTTAAATATGTTTTATTGTACTAGTAATAATTTCCATTATGCTATT
Organism: Branchipolynoe longqiensis; assembly: GCA_030323885.1. Lineage (NCBI taxonomy): Eukaryota > Metazoa > Annelida > Polychaeta > Phyllodocida > Polynoidae > Branchipolynoe > Branchipolynoe longqiensis. Next base: position 15,895,371 of record CM059198.1, on the reverse strand, counting down.
CTCTGTATATTATAATATTTGTCATGAAAAATAACAAAAAATAACAAAAATAAAGAAAATTCCCCCAAAATGGGGGGAGGGAAAGTTAAAATGAGGGAGGGAATTTGAAAACGTTTTCAAATTCCCCTGGGAGGAATTTGAAAACGTTTTCAAGTTCCCAGGGGGGAACTTGAATATGGGGGGAATTTGAAATCTTTACACCGGACCCCTATCTAATTCTATAGGAAAACGGACTTAGTTCCTCAATAGCGTTTTGAGAATCCCAGACAGCTTGAGAATCCAATGGTGTGGCCTACCTCATTCATGTGATATTAATTCAACAAGCAGGAAGCACTATCAAATATGTGAACAAAGGCTAGATACGCCTGAAGGTGCACGGTTCCCCAACTCCCCCCTCCCCACCCTCCGCAACTGGTGACCTATTTATTCCAGATCGTACACAGACCTCCGGTGATCAGATTAGTTAAAAGGGTAAGTTCATGACCAGCTCACCTTTTTGGGGGAACACAATTCTGGACCAACACTGTGGTTGGTTTTTCTTTCCTTCTTCAACTCCGAGGCTTGAGTAGACAGAATCACCCTCGTCACATACAGGGAAGTGTGCTGACCAAAACCTAGTGCTAGGAACCATTGGTATCGATTTCTTTCATGATCCAATACCGGGGCAAAAAGTCTCTTGACAGAAGACAGAAACTACCTTTACAGAGGGAAGAAAGTACCTTGACAGAGGACAGAGTGCCTTGACAGAGCAAAAACAACCTGTGCAGAGGACAGAAAGTGTCTTGACAAATGGCAGCTAGTATCTTTATAGAGAACAGAAAGTACTTTGACAGAAGAGAGAAAGTGCCTTGACAGAGGGCAGAAAGTACCTTGACAGAGGACAGAATGTACCTTGAGGGAGGACAAATATTACTCAGACAGAAGGTAGAAAGTACATTGACAGAGCACCAAAAGTACCTTTCTAGAGGATAGAAAGTCCTTGACAAAAGACAGGAAGTGTCAGAGATGTTTCCGGCGTCGTGGGGAGGGGGGGTGTATGAAGTTCTGGTTATTGTAACATTACCATGTTTCCTTTGTTTCTGAATTTGGTATGATTACATTACCATGCTTCACATATTATTAGTATTGTTACTGGACCACGTTACATAGATATTATTTAGTAAACCCTCATTAGAATGGTATCAGTACAAGTTAAGGAGAGTTACTCCCATTACTGTAGGTAGATAGTTATCACCTCACACATGATTGCTAGTGACAGTCCCATAGAACACAACACACATACCCGACAACACATCATCTTAGTAGAGAATCAATCCTTTAATTATCATCAGTTTGGTAATAATTTATTAATATATAGTAGTACAACAATATCTGCTTGAAGAGTATAGGAGATCCTGCTTCTGATTGGCTGCCCTCCCATTGACTCCACACATACATGATTGACGGCCCCAGATAAAGGTGGGAGAGACACCCCCCCCTACACCCACACCCACCACCACACACTGGCCTGTGTGCTGGCTGGATATATCCTTATCCGCCTGTGTTAACCCCTTGCCCGCTGTGTCCCTGACTTCACATAACCCTCTCTCGCATATTGCCTTATAATCGAAGAATTTTACAGGTAGATGTCATGATCAACCACCCCTGGGAATATTGTACAATGACCATAGCTTTAAAAGGGATTTCCTAGAAACGTTGAGCTTCACAAAGAATGTATGTTACTTGTTAGTGCTTCCCTGCCACTGCAGAACATACAAGTTTGAAAGGGGCCGTGGGGGCGGTTAGAGGCGGGAAAACCCGATACTATGCACAGTCGACGGTGCATGTTGCCTGTTGTGTTGATATAGGTAATGAATCTGAGTGAAATCTACATCACCTGTAGCTTCGTGAAATATACATGCTAGTGGTTTCGTTATTCTTTTCTAACTAGACAGGAAGTTGAAGATCTCTATGAGCAAGGATTAAACAAATTATTATATATATATATGTATATATATATATTCATTCTTAATTGTAACCGGAAACTAAGTTGTGAAACATGAAAAGAAGATCACTATGCGGATGTAGGTAAATATTGGCATAACTTGGAAAATAGTCTTAGCTAGCACCACATGTAGCTTCGTGAACCAGAGGGGTGGCCGAATTGGTAAGAGACCCGGCCGCCGGTACTGAAGATGTTGGGTTCGAAATCTAACTGACTCAAATTGGGTTCGAAACCTAGCTGACTCAAATCGATAGGTGTCGCTACCGAGCCTCGTATCTCCCAGCCGAGTCAAACAAATGACTTACAAAACTCGGCATTAATAGGAGAGGACATCGACTGGTTAGCACAGAATCAGGATAATGTGATTGTGTAGCTTATCGAGTCATGGTGCTGGCAGCCTGGTCTCCCAGTGGGACAACACTATAAAGTCACTATGAATGTGCAGTATCACAAGTCTGTTCTGATATGACCTGAGATGTTGCCAGGACGTAAAACTCCAACAATGAAACTGCTACCATGGAAATTCCCAACAAATAATCGGCAAGGAAATGGAATGCAATTACAGAAACGAAAATGTTGGACAGAAATGACTAATTTAGTCTGTTTTCTTCCTTAATCGTCGTCAGGTGCAACAAAGCCTACGAAGCGATAGAGGTTGGGAATCCTCTTTCAGCCCTGACCGACTTCACTGGCGCCATCTGTGAGCACTTCTCCCCAACAGAGCAGGGGGCGTCGGCCGCAGAGGAATTCTTCTACATACTCTACAGGTAGAGTAGAACATAGAACAATGCGTGTGTTACACCACAGGCATAGCGGTATAACCCTGTGGCGCTCCTACTTGTTGCAACCCTCACCGATCCCATACCCCTGGTTCCGTGACCAGGATATTGGACGTGCTAAACATGACTATTATTTGGAAGGTTTTCACTTTTGGTCTCAACGTCACACTTTAGTACCTTGACCTATTAGATACACACTGCATTATCTAACATATCCAGACAAATATATTGCTTATCCAAAGCTGTGTTAGGGACCATTTCCATTTGTGAGAAAGTAGAATATAGGGCCTACACATACAGAGCTGCTACTTGATTTGATATAAAATATTGTGTTGGTATAATTTCATTGCATAAGTTCCCTGTAGTGATAAATCAAAAACACATATAGAAATAATAATAATAGTAAAAAAATGTCAAATAAAGTAAAACACTAGGGGATTTGCGTTCCATACCGAACCAGAACAGAACCAGTACTTTAACCACTAGACTACAAACTCAACTGGTTGATGTATTCGCACATAATTAATGCATGCAGTCTGCAGTCGTAAATAAGGTACTGGTACTGAATGCTATATTTGCAGATAGGGAAACCGTTGCTTGTCTAAATGCTAATTGCAGGAACATTAATATATAACTTCCGAGGTACCAAATTTGGCAATCACACAGTCACTAGTTAAGCTCCTGACCAGGTTTGGCTGTGTGTAGATACAAGATTCATCTCTATCCACAGTAGGGATGAATGACCACCCTGCCTAAATTCGAGGAAAAACTACTTCAATTAAAAACCAGCTGTACAGGTGATGGTTCCATTGGGCAGAGTTTATCTGTTTTGGAATAGAGTTGAGAATTTGAGAGAGAATACAAAAACACCAAGATGGTGCCCACAGGAACCTTTTCATTTGACTTTCAAAGCTTTTTAATCTACATGATCTCATACATTATTTATCCCAAACGTAGCAGGATACGATAGGTAAATAGTTTACCAAAATATGTAGCACATTAGATAGTAAAATCACGGGGTTGTTTCCATAACGCAGCATTCTGACACTTTTTCTAATGGGCTGTTCAGCAGCCCTGTCACAGATACATTCGCTACGGGAGTAACTAAGGTGTGTACTGCATTTGTAGACACCGATACGTGTACATACAGGAAACAGGACTTTATCATAGATGAGAATGGCCTGGACAAAATAATCAGGAACATATTTTATGCATTTTTTTAGACTTCCAAAGTAACGGGAAAAGCCGGAATGGTCGCAAATTTTGACCATATCCCGAAAAACTTAGCCAGATAAAAAGAATCTGGAATTCCGGATAAAACCTAAATTATTATTGGACTAGTGCTGTCCAGCGGTGAAAACAAGTGCTAACACACTTATCCATTATGGGCACGGTAACTTAGTTCATGACACAAAAAAAGGGCAAGAATCCTACTAAATTTGTTTGATCAAAAACCATCAGTGTATTGGGTTCAACGTGACTTGAAAGATTATGGCTTATAGTCAATGATAGGCTTAGGAGGTCCAGACACCCCATCAACCATGTAAACACGCTATCTGGCAGCTTCAGTATTTCCTCAACACCACATGGAGAGTATCTCCGAATACACCCAGTAGCAGGAGATGGTGGAGGTTGTTGCCTGGGAGTGTTATTGATTTATGGCTAAAGTTTGCATAGTCTGACGGTTTTGAGCTTACACACTTTTCTGCGAGAAATACATCAGATTGGTTGTTATAATCTAGTTCATTTGAGCTCAAAGTAACTTTAAAAAAAGGATAACCTTCTAATTCATTTTGGCAAGCACGTCAACACTCTTGGCACCATAGTTTCCGTAAGAACAAGTTCTCTTAAATTGACTTAGTAGTCCCTCCTATGCAGTAGCACATACTTAAGTAGTAGTCTACTGAAATGCTTAAGTATAGTCTGCACTGACCCCACAGGTAAAGAGCTACATAGACATGTGTGGCTATGGTGATTGCATTAGGGATCCTAGGTAGTGAAATGGTTAGCATGTTAGCCCAAGTGCGGGTCCGAATCATGCTCTAGGCACAATATTCCACATTTACATCACTCCCATGACACTGGTTGCCATGACCAGCACCCTGTACAATATATGTACTGTATGGTTGTTGAACATACCTGGGATATGTAAGCGCATTGTTTATATGCATGTAATTGCAAGCACTAAATGATTTATTGACATAGACCATTTAAAACACTTACACTTCCAGCGCAACAAGTGTTGTAGCCTGAACTGACCTCTCAGGCAAGGAGCCACTAAAGCTGTGTTTACACGGGCGAGTGTAAAACGATTTAAGACAAATCAATTTATATGAATCCTTGTAGTGGCGCGTTTACACGGAACGAGTTTGAAGGCGGAAATCGATATCTGCGCATGAGCAAGTCCATACTAACCAGCACCAGTTTGGGTTCGTCGACGTCACCATGAGAGAGTGTGGGTTCGCCCTAGATCTGTAGGGACTGAATCGTATTGGTTTGGAACAGTCAAAACTTCTGCTGGGCAGTGAAACCCTAAAAATAAATGATGAAAAAAATATCTGTGTACAGCTAGCGGTTTCATAGACTAAATTCTATAATATGCGCTTTTGATCGACCGGAAAGTCAACAAACTAAGGTCTCGACTGCGCATGCGTGTGACGTGCTTAAGCGAGATCGCTTCATCTATACTACCTCGCAAGGTGGTTTACATATACCGATTTATATGAATCGATTCAGCCCTAAAACGCCTCAGCGTCGCGTTTACACGGCAAATGTAAATCGATCTAGACAAGTGGTTTTATATGAAGCGTTTTAACTCGCCCGTGTAAACATGGCTATAGACAGGTATGCGTTGACAGGGTGATTGTATTAGATGCTGCAGCTTTAATGGTGCAGAGTGCAATACCATTAGCTGTAGTGTGAGTCGGGGGAGAGCGAAGGTGGGAGAGGGGAGGAGAGAGAGTACTTGGAAGCCTGCTAATGTTGTTGTCTTTGTTCTTATATATGAATAACGCAGTAATATTGACTTGTGTGTTGATGGGAGTGTTCACAATGTGGAACATAAAAGCGTGAGGAATGAGACTATTCATGGAAGCTTAGTATTGATCTCTAGTACTTGCGTGGCCATATCAATTTAAGATAGTTTTATTATCTGTCACACAAGTTAGAGGTCACAGATAGTAATGCATATTACAAAATAATATTTTTGTTTGTTTCTTCCTGTGAAACAGATGAAACTGCTGAGGGACTGGTCTTCCGGCCCTAGTGACAAATGCTGCTACACACTAAACAAAAATGTCATAGCAATATAGACAGACAACTACAAGAAACTACAAAATGAAGCATTGACATGGATTGAATAGGCAAAGAGTGAGAATAAAACACAACAAAATAACATGGATGGAGTAAGAATATAGACAGATAACTAGGCTACAGAGTGAAGCTGTTTGTTTGTTGGAGTTTTATATCCTGGCAACATCTAAGGCCATATCAGGATGAATACCAACTTGTGACAGTGCACACTCATGGCAACTTCATAGTGCTGCCCCACTAGGAGACCAGGCTGCCAGCACCATCACTCAATTTCCCACTCCGTCACATTATCCTGATACTGGGCTAACCAGTGCTTGCCCTATCCTAGTTATGCCAAGCGCCATGCTAGGTAGCGACAAGTGTCAATTTTGTAAGTCATTAGTTTGACTCGGCTATGTCGAGTCAAACCAATCACTTAAAAATGGATACTTGTCGCTTCCTAGCCAGGCGCTCGGCATTATTACGATAGGATAAGGACTGTTTAGCTCAGTGTCAGGATAATGTGACTGAGTGGGGTATCAGGTCATGGGGCTGGCGGCCTGGTTTCCCAGCAGGGAAATATCAGGTCATGGTGCTGGCGGCCTGGTTTCCCAGTAGGGCAGCACTATAAAGTTGCCACGAGTTCACACTGTCACAAGTCGGTACCCATCCTGATATGGCCTTAGATGTTGCTAGGACGTAAAACAACAACAAACAATTGTCTCAACTTTCTTTTTTCTCTCTTTTTTGTTGTTGAGTGTCTACTGTCACAGAAGTGTGTCACTAAATGTTTGGTTCGACTATTGATGCTCACTACGTCTTTGGTTATTATGCGTCACGTGCGCAGTCATTTACCACCCATATTCACTGGACTTGCAAACATGTCTCAGTAGCTCAGTTGAGAGAGTGTTAGAATGAAGATCTATGGGTTCCTGGACTCATCCCCCCAGCCAATCTCCCAGGTTTTTTTCTGGTTTTATTTGATCTTCCTATAACAAAATGTATGTGTGTGTTTGGGGAGGGGGGCATCACTGCATCCCGTTGTCTACTTTGACGCTTTACAGACTATTGTGGTACTACTCCAATACTCCAAGTTAGGTTCAATTTAGTTGTCCACTTAGTTGTCATAGCACTGCGCTAGTAGCAACATTGTGCATTTGTATGCTAGTTTCCTATTTCCTACCAAGTACTGGGGAAATAGTTAGATGATATACTAGTGACATAATGTAGTTTGTTGGTGTTTTCAATAAAATACTAGTCACGCTTAACTTCAAATCAGGTTGGATTCTGGTGGCGACTTTATATATATATATATTTTTTGTTGTTGTGACAAGTTTTTTATTCTGCCCATAACGTATAAGCTCCCGTGAGGGTGCTTGTTTTCAACGCTGGACAGCTGTGATACTGGATTGGTCTAGTCCCGCACTCAGGAGTCTTTACCTGATCTTTCTCGTGCCAACCTTTGCGGTTTTGGGTGTTAGTAGTTTCTATATTAGTTGCCTCAGTGGAAAACTGGGCCGCCGGTACCATGACCCGATATCCCACTCAGTCACACACATTTTCCCGATACTAATTAAACCAATCCAATGACTTATCCTAATACTATCGAGCACCAGGCTTGGTAGTGACAAGTATAACGTATATTACGTCATTGGTTTGACTCAGTCGGGATCGCGACTCATGACTTTCTGCAAACAAAGCCAGCCAGCGTTCTTACTGATTCGAACATCCGATTCGGTGGGATGCAAGCTGTATAACTAGCCAGTGCCTTCTGTTTTTATTTATTTATTTATTTTCCACGGACACGTAGAAGCTGTGTGAGTAGGTCGCTCATCGCCGCCTGGAGGAGTCCACACAGCTTCCGGGAGTCAACCATCAGACCTGGTACCGGAAGCCGGAGCAGTTCTCCGCACTATGATTCTGGGTCAGCATGGTCTCAGGTAGTAGATGACACACTATCATCGGCAGACTATATGTGTGGGGATATGTCATGTAATTGAAAGACACAATTTGTGCTATGTAAAGTTATATGGAATACAGTAAAACCTCTGTAACCGACGACCTCCACAGAACGACCACTCCCCTATATCGATCGCTTTAGTTGGGTCCCAAAAGATCGCCCTTGGAATACCCTAGTAACGATAAAAAAAAAACTCCCTAAACCGACTACCTCTCTAAATGGACCATTTAAAGTTGGTCCCATGGTCGGTCGATTTAAAGAGGTTTTACTGTAGTCTCTGTCTTCATCAGCATCCAAGATATACGTAAAAGGCGGGTGGAGTGATTTCAAATGGGTCAATGCCAAAGATCGGCGCCCATCTGAACTCAGTCCACGCGCCCACAAGGACTATTCTGACGCCTAAGCGCATGTAGCATTACTTATTTCATATGTAGAGAATTTTGTTCCTCGTCATGATGGAACTGTATTCCAGTTGAATCATATGGTACTACTACTAGTGTTATTTGGCAGAGCAGAAGGCATGGTGTATCAAAACAACGCATGCGCAATGATATAATCAAAAGACGTGATTTTACATACGCATGGGCATATGTAGCAGGAGCAGTACGGTGAGCGGAGTGATTTGCAATAGGGCAAAGCCGAAGGTAACTGGGCTTAATTGGGTCAGTCTGTTGGAACTATGTTCAGCGTTTCCTTCTAATCAACCCCCCCCCCCCCACTAGGTGGCGCGTTAGTAATCTGCTGATGATGAATCCAAATTAAAATAGGCGTGGTGACATTTTCATGGGACGGAATTGCTGAATAAAACCATCGGTCACTATTGATAAACTTAGTGTTATAAGAAGATGGAATGCATATATTTATGGTGGGAGCGGGGGTGGGGTGGGGTAATCCCCCTAATGGAAAAACTGCAAAACATTGTTTACCCCCACAGGATAACTCGGCAAACATGATGAGTCTGGTACCGAACCTCTTCAATATATCAGCGGTCACCAAGGTAACCAATTATATTTCAATTGATTTTCACCTAGTATTTATCAATAAGAGAAAAGAATAAATTATATATATGTATACATAGACATTAATAAACCTTTACCATTCACCTTTTCTCCTGATACAAGGCAACCTCTTAAATGGTACCAATCGCCGTCGATTTATAGTGCTGCTGCATTTGTTGTCCTGATTTGACCTTAGATATTGCTAGGACGTAGACCCCACAACACACAAACACGCATCTTGTGATATGTGGCTGCTGCTTTGTTCCTGCTCTTCAGTTTCCTCTAAGGGATGGCCGAATGCTGGAGCTGATTCGACTCAAATGTCCTCACGACCCCGCAGCCACCTGGTGGGGAGATTTCTCACTAAAGTAAGTGCAACTACCACCCCCACTCCCCCTTTCTGCATGTCCATGATACAGGCATTTTTTTTAAAAAGAAGAAAAAAAGGGCTGGACTAGGAATCGAACCCCAAACCAGTAAATCCGTAGGCTAATTCTCTACCAAGTAAGGTGCACAATCTGTATTCTTCAATCTCTGAGGCCACTAATGGTGCCGTTACATTACAACGCTTCTCACCGGCGTGCCACCAACGTGCAAAATAAGTTGTACGCGTCGAGACACGTCCAACTTTTCGGCGGTTTTGGGGAAAATGTTTGGCGTCAGCGCAGCGTGTTAGTAGCGCGCGGCCAACGTGTGTCGCCGCGTGCGGATTAAAAAAAAAAAGTTTGGCACGACGTCCTCATATGACCTGAGATGTTGGTAGGATGTAAAACAACAATGCACCAGTTTGGCGCAACGTGTGGGAATGAGCCTCACGCCGCGTGGCGTCTGCTTACTGTTCGCATAACGATTTTCCAGCGCGTTTAACATATTTCGACGCGCGCCTAACGTCCCCGTAATGTTCGACCCACACGTTGGCACACGTCAAAAAGTTTTGTGCAAGCACAAAACTTTCGACTTGCCAACGTGCGCCAACGTGTGGGTGCGACCATCGCTGTCAATCAAAGTGTACCGACGTGTACCAATGCGCGCGTAACGCACGTGTAATGCTTCCAGACGTCTCCCGAAGTTTCGCCAAGAAATGACACACGTCGACGCGCGTTGGAGAGAAGCGTCGTAGTGTGAGAGCCCCATTAGGTCTAAAAGTTATCTTCATTTAAACTCTTAATAGAAAAATAGCACACTCATAATATGGTATCAATAAAACAGATGCATAGAAGCATAAAGCTAAGATTCCTTATACGTGGTATGCGGCATGCGGTATGCGAATGGGAGGATTCCTTCTATGCGGTATGCGACATGCGGCACACGACTGGCTATATTTAAAAAATAAAAATAAACAAGTATACTCCATACTGCACTGTATATGACCTAATATGGCATTTATATCTATGTACCTCTTAGTACGTCACATGGGGGTTCCTACCTTTATAATTACCAAATTATAACCATGCCCTTAAGTATTTTCTGTGGATATGGTTGCATTTTTACCAACCTATAGCCGTCCGTCCCATATGTTTCCCCTCCGCACCCCTGTGTGTGACCGTTCCGTGATGATCAGTCGCCTCTCCTCGTCTAAAACTAATGGACACGTGCGACTGAGGTTTCTATTCGCATACCGCTTGCCACATGCCACATCGATGGCTACATGGACCGATCGGGTTGCCGCATTCACATTCGCATTCGCATACCGCATATAAGGACTGTAGCCCATTGACTTCAAGGCGTTTCGATTTTTTGCCGCATTCGCATACCACGTGTAAGGAATCTTAGCTTAAAAGTTGTAAAACACTTTAAGGCAACCAGCATACATCATTTACCAGGGAACCGCACACATCGATTTCACGTTGTCAAATGCCCTTAAGGTAGTAACTATATTTGACATTTTAAAAGCATGTAGGGTGCCTATACTAACTATACAGACCCTGCATCATTGACCGTTTGATAAGTCATGACCTGTAAGACATAGTCCAAGTTTTTGCTGAGATATATTTATGATGCTTGTGAAATAATATAGTGTTTCCCAAACTTATACTTGTATAGCTGTGCCTGAGAAGCAATGACCTATAAATTAAAATAAATAATAATAATAAAAATAATCAGGGATGAAAACAGTCTCTGAGAAAAATAATGCGGAAATTAATGGCGAGATAACCCCTAAGTAATATTGCTCCAATAATAACACGTTATCCTAGCAATTATTATTATTATTATTAAAAGAAGGGAAAGCAATGACAAATGTCCGCGAAAATGAAGACATTTCCTCATAGACTTTTTTTATTTATTTTTTTACTAAATGTATTTTATTCAGCGAATAATGTCTTTTGTCAGCACCAGAGCACTGGTCTTCTGGCCGTTCATTACAATTTGTTGGTACATAAATGACAATATCAGTTGCAATAATAACCACATGAAAAACCTGTTCGATAATAGAAGCATAATATAAATTGACTATTTGTCGTAATAGTAACTGCATGCAATTCCAGTTCAACATATGTATTATGCACTTGGTGAGCATGCATCAATAAATGTACAAGATGACTCTAGAATTGTCTTTAAACACTTCTTTCTTCCTTTGCTTTCTCTTCTTTTTTCAAAAAGATATAACATATCTCCAATACACATATATATATTATATTGTAAATATGCAAATCAGTGGATCCAATCACCAATACCAAATGCGGAAACCTGCCCATTTAAAAAAAAAGTGTTCCGTTCTGTGTGGCCTAATGATGGGATCGAGGTCTGAGATTGCAGTGGGGACTTACATCAGACAGGTTTTGTGTCAATTTAAAGGAAAATGTTAGGTAATAGGTTTTGAAAGAAGGTGTAGTAGGGTAGGTTAGGGGCGGGAAGGGGATCAGCGTGCAGGGCTGTGTAGTGCATTTGAAAACATTTATATATATATGTATGTACAAGGGTCAGGGCAAGGATGGCCTTTAGAATACCTATAACTGTGTCGGGGTCTGACAGGCCTGTTGTATTTTCATTAAGTTTTTAAATTCAAGGAGACTTGTGGACCGTCTTGTCCTCACTGGAAGTTTATTCCACAATGTGCCACCTCTGTAAATCGGTGCTTTAGTCAGTTTGTTTGTTAGTGGCTTGGGTGTTTTTAGAAGTGTAGCATCGCTCTGTCTGGTTACTCTGTTTGTATGGTCAACATATTGTTCATCATTGGATCTTTTATACATGAGACTGAGGAGATGTGTTTCCCTCCTTTGGCTAAGGTAGCTGACTTGTGCTTTAGCATGCATTTCCTTTACAGACAGGTTTTTCCCTCTGTAGACAGTTCTAAGTGCCCTGTTTTGAATCCTCTGTAATTTGTTTTCTTGTTGTTTTGTCAGCAGTCCATATATTAAATCATTGTAGTCAATTATTGGAAGAATAGTGGCTTTATATAGTAACAGGGCTGTATTCTTGCTCATGTAGTACCTACTTTTTCTGAACGTTGTCATTTTTATGGCTATCATTTGATTATGTCTTGAGAGTTGTCGATTACCATTTAGTGTAGAATCGAGTGTGGTCCCTAAATATTTGTATGATTCTACCTCATTCAATACTGCATCACCCAAATGTAAATTGATAGGTTGTGCTCTGGATTTATTTACATTTAGTACATCCTCAACTACCTCTGCTGCAGATGCAATGTTTGGGCTATGGACTGTGAGGGCCGCATCATCAGCAAACAGTGTGAACATGGCCTCATTTGTTACCAAGGGCAAGTCATTAATGAATACGAGGAAGAGTAGTGGCCTAAGCGTGGAACCCTGGGGTACTCCAGTTGTAATTGATCTCTCCATTGACTTAGTGCCATTTTTTGTGTAACTTGTTGTCTATTTGATAGATAGTTGGCTATAAATGTACAAGATTTAGGACCAAGTCCTGCCCTTTCAATTTTCCAGAGTAAAATGTCATGGTCTATTGTGTCAAAAGCTTTCTTGAAATCAAGAAAAACAGTTATTGTCAGATCTCCTCTATCCATGTTAGTCAGCAGTTCATCTAATAGAGTGGCTAGGGCTATTGTGGTTGATTTATCTTTTCTGAAGCCATTTTGCTGTTTGGCAAGGTAGTTGGTGTCTTCCAGGAAGGTTTTTATTTGATCATGGATTATTTGTTCGATGACTTTGCCAGGGAGGGGCAGTATTGATATTGGTCGCAGTTCATTGCATGATTTAGGATTACTTATCTTTGGTATTGGTGTGACAGTAGCTATTTTCCATTTATCTGGGAATACACCTGTTTCAATGACAAGGTTGTAGAGATGTGTAAATTCATTTATTAGGATGCTAATGGCAGTCTTAATGAAGGCTGAATTTATATTCATCATACCAGACGATTTATATGATGAAAGTTCCTCAATCTTGGTGAGTACTTCTTTTCTTGTTGTTTTCTCAAGATTGTATTCATGTTGATTTGCGACTGGGTGATAATTTTGTGGATACTTGGTTTTTTGTTTGAATTTCTTGGTGAGATTTGCCCCAATGTCTACAAAATAGTTGTTTATTACTTCAGCTAACTGACCATCAGGTACTCGCTCACCTGTGCTGTCGTCTACTATGCTGTTTATCTGTGGTTTGGCTTCTGGTTGAATTTGACTTAGTTCATACCAGAATTTCTTAGGATTCTGGTTGTGCTTTATGGCTTGATAAATGTAGTACATAGATTTCGCTTTCCTCACCTCTGTTCTGGCTTTGCTTGTTAAGCATTTTGCTATAAACTGGTCTCCTGGGTCTTTGGTCAGGTCAGCCTTTTGCTTAAAATAATCTGTCCTTTTGTAGTTCTATCAGTTCACTGGTGATGTAAACAGCCGTGTTCTCTTTTATTTTTAGTTCAGTCATCGGACAAAGTTTATCTGCTGCATGGTTGATCATATCTTCTAAAATATCCCAACATTTATTAGGATCCTGTTCTTCAAATATTGTAGTGGGGTTATAACTCTGCAAGATTGTCCTAAGTGTATCAGTTGAAAAGTTTCTATATGTCCTTCCGCAGTATGCGGTGGTTTTTAGGTTGTTTCTGGGTTTCTTTTTGATAATATAGACTGGCTTATGGTCACTGACATTCTAGTTAAGGACTCCTGCTTGAGTGCAATACTTGATGTTAGTAAAGGCTAAATCGATTGTGGTTGCAGTAGTTCTAGTTGACCTAGTTGGTTTATCTATCAGCTGTTGGAGCTCATGTTCTGAAGCAAATTGATTTTTGATTATGGCTGGTAGCTTTCTCTTAGCACTACAGTCTGCATTGAAGTCGCCTATCAGTAGGGTCTCATACTTGTCTATGTCATCTATTTCACTCATCCCATTGCTCAATTCCTCGAAGGCCTGTTTAACACTTCCATCTGGTGGTCTGTACACATTTCCAATTAGGATCTTCTTTGAATAAGGCCTTGTTACAACCACCCATTGTAGTTCCAGCACAGCATTTGAAATATTTTTATCTATTAGAATCTACTTGTAGAGAATTTCGGCAGTAAATTCCTAGTCCACCTCCAGCTTTGGCTTGCCCATTTAGATGTTTTGCTTTTCGATCATACCTAAGGAAGGTGTAGTTTGTTATTGAAGTTAGATTTTTTTCTATAAGGCTATTGAGCCATGTTTCTGATACTGTGAAAATATCAAGTCCCGATCCTGGCAGATCAATTGTTAATTGTTCTATTTTATGTGTGAGACTACGTACATTCAGGTGTGCTATTTTGAAACCTGGCAGACCCTTCAGTTCGTTCAGAGGAAGCCCGCCCAGCCACTTGTCCCATGCTCATATCCTCTGCACACTGTCCCCCAGTACCCAGGTCCCCCTTGCATTGTCCCAGTCATTCTATTAACCTTTAAAAGTTATATGAACAAAATAATATAACAATCTATTTTATTATATATTTTTTTTAACACACAAAAAAGAACACAAATAAAATCTTCAAAAATGTTTCTGTGAAGATAAATAGCTTATTTACCCTCTTATGATTTTAGAGGGGTTAGCTAGAGTATTCAGTTTGGATATTATCACATGTCTCTGTAGGTTCTGGGTATTGGTTAGCAAGAAGATTGCAATGGATAGCAGGGTGTCAACTATATGTCATGCAATTTAGTGTAAGGTACTGCCTGGGTTATAAATCCGTGGATTAGTTGATTTCAATGCCCTAACTTTTATGAGGTGCTAGAGGAGAGATGGAAGGGAAACAATATGGAGCTATAACCAGTTTAGTGATGGACTAACTGGGCATCTATACACATACACATAAACCCCAACCACATCACACACAAAACTATCAAAACTAAGACACAGGCAGTATCTGCAGGACTAGGTAAGCCCATACACATAATCATGAACACTTTGATATGAACACAGTTGATAAGGAAGCTAGTATGTAGTCCAATATCAGGATAGTATATGGAGTGTTTCTAAGGCAGGACTAGGTAGGCCTATATACAAAATCATGAATACTTAAACTTAAAGGGGTACACCTACTCTCATAGTTATATGAGGAACAGTTGATAAGGAAACCAATAAAGTCTAAGTTCAGGGCAGGGCAGAGTATGCAGTGAACCTCCAATGCAGGACTAGGTAGACCTATGCTCATAACCACGAACACTGGACATTTAATGGGATACCCAGAGTTATACAAGGGACCATTGGCAAAAATCATGAGAATGTAGTCCAAGGTCGGGACGGCATAAGTAATATGTGCCTACGGCAGGACTATGTAGGCCTATTCTTATAATCAGCAGTCAGGAAGTCGTGGGCAATTCCAGGAATTCAAATTCATCCGCTACTCTCCTAGCACTATCCTAGTATCATTCCACCGATTGGTCAGTACATACTATCCTAGGCGTGGAGAGTGTTCCACTGTCCTTGTTCTGACTGCATTATCGGCCATGCCTGCAATTCCTATTTTCTTGCTTGGATTTTGTCCTACCAATATTTAAGGTAATAAAATAAACGGAAATCCGTGATGTCGCAGCAGTCTTCCATCCCTGAATAATAATAATGAACAATGAAACAATATTATGTTTTCGAATAAGCATAAATAAAAGCAAATAATACAAATAAATAAAGAAAAATATCAATATAAAATGAAAACAACTAATACAAAGGAACACACAGAAGTAATGAGTAAATACAAGTAGACTAAAATAAATATAATAAAAATAAACAAACATTTGCTAGAGAAAAAAATATAAACATAAAGACCGGAATGCTAGGACGCGTATTAAAAAAAAAATATATAGACTATTGTTATTACTTTAATCACAGCCACCGGAACGATTCCAGTTGGCACACAGTGAACCCGACGTTCATGGAGAACTACCGGCCTCGGGAGTGCCTGGAGGCGAACGAGTTCTGGATCCCGTTCATGGAGTTCTGCCGCCACTTCGGCGACCTCGTCATCTGCAGCAGCACTGTGCCCTACAAGGGCCACGCCGGCACCCAGTACTCGTGGGACAGCGGCGACGAGCCGCCGGGGAAGAAGGGAGAAGGGCACCATGGGCACGGCATCACAGTGCGGGAGAACCCGCAGACAATCACGCTGGACACGCGAGGGTTGGTGACGGTGGCCTGCACGAGGGAAGGCGAGACGTCAGGCTCTGCTCTCTTCGTACGGAGATCTTCATCCCTTTTGATGTCTTCACAACAGCAGCAGCATACACAGCATAATCAAACACAACAATCACATCAACCGCATCATGATCATCATGATCATCATCAACAACAACAACAACAACATCAACAGCAACGACAACAGCAGTATCAACACACCGGCAGCAAAGCGGAGCTTCTTACTTATGACGTTCAAACCCAAGGCCAGAATCCCCAACGCCGGGAATCAGGTCAGTGGGGAAGTAACCATGGCGACCACGGTGCGCCGGACCGCGCGCCGGCACCAGGCCCTGCCCAGCACCCGCCGAGGGATTCGTTTGTTCGCCAGGGGAGTGCGGCGTCGAACCTGTCGACCTTCTCCAACTTGTCCACCGTCTCCCGGTCGGACACGGAAAGAACCAACAGCACTTCGGAGATTAAAATCAGGATTAAATCCTCCAAGGGCGGTGGTGGTGGAGGCGGGGCCGGCGGTGGGGGTGGAGGCGGGGCCGGCGGCGGCGGCGGGAGCGGGGTCGGGGGTCACGGTTGGGGCGATAACAGCCGGCCGTCCAGCCAGACGGCGACGTCAAAGAACGAGCGCAGGAGTAAGACGTTCAACTCCAGCATGTTCGAGGCGCGTGTCGACTACTTCCGGTCACAGGGAAGCTGGCGGAATGTCGTCTGCTCCTTCGGGCACTGGGACAGTGAGTATGCTTTGTTTTGTCCATTTGCTAAAATGCGTATGTAAATGAATGAGGTGTGTCGAGAACACATTTGGTCGGTTGACTAATGGTGACGCTACATCGTGTCGGCAGTAAAGGGCGTGTTTACAGCTCCCTGTTGTGACTTATTTTATAACATTGATAGTTGTTGCTCCCTAGCCTGGCACTTGACATTAATAGGATAGGACAAGGACTGGTTAGCTCAGTGTCAGGATAATGTAACTGAGTGGGATATCGGGTCATGGTGCCAGTGACCTGATTTCCCAGTGGGGCAGCAATATAAAGTCACTATGAGTGGACACTGTCACAAGTCGGTATCCATCCTGATATGATCTTAGATGTTGCCAGGATGTAAAACTCCAACAACCAACCATCCGGCTTCCTGTTGTGATGGCTCTATTGTGATATCCCGATTGTAGTCTCCCTATTGTAATGTCCCTATTGTTGTGTCCTTATTGTGATGTCCCTGTTCTCATCTTCATATTGTGATGTCCCTGTTGTAATGTTCGTATTGTGATGTCCCTATTCTGGTGTCCCTGTTGTGATGTCCCTGTTGTGATGTCCCCATTGTTGGTGTCCCCATTGTGAGATGTCTCTATTCTGGTGCCCATATTGTAGTGTCCCTATTGTGATACCCCTATTGTAGTGTCTCTATTGTGATTTCCCTGTTGTGGTCTCCCTATTGTGATTATCTGTTGTGATCCTATTTATATAACCTTATTGTGATGTCCTTATTATAGTGTCCCTATTGTGATGTCTGTATGTTGATGTCCCTATTGTGATGGCCTTATTGTAGGGCTCCTGTTGTGGTGTCCCTACTGTGATGTCCCTGTTGTGTTGTCCCTATTGTGGTGTCTTTATTGTGATGTCGCACTTGTGATCATACTGATATGCCCATATTGTGATGCCCCTATTATGAAGTTGATATTGTGATTTCCCTATTGTAATGTCCCTATTGTGATATCCCTGTTGTGATGTGCCTA
Organism: Branchipolynoe longqiensis; assembly: GCA_030323885.1. Taxonomy (NCBI): domain Eukaryota; kingdom Metazoa; phylum Annelida; class Polychaeta; order Phyllodocida; family Polynoidae; genus Branchipolynoe; species Branchipolynoe longqiensis. The sequence goes on along the minus strand of CM059198.1, from coordinate 15,877,082 downwards.
TTGTGATGACCCTGGTTTGTTCCCTGTGAATGTACTGAGGTTGGTCTCACTGCTTCACTGGCCACAGCTTGTCCATTGTGTGCCCATCCTGATATGACCTTAGATGTTGCCAGGACGTAAAACCACAGCAACCAACCAACTAACAACCCCATCCCAACTGCATGACTCATATTGCTGTCAGCCGACTATGAACACTAAAACAGCAAATTCCAACTAACCAACTCTCATCCTTAACCATGGCCAAAGACCCTATAATGCTAAGACGGCTCACTCCCTATCTCTCCCATGGTAATGTAAATTTCACAGTGCCACCTTGTGGTGGGTTTGATCAGCCCGGCTGCTGGATGGTGTTTCACATGTAAACACATACAATTATATTATACATGAGATAGGTAAGTGTGAATACATATCAATATGAAATTGCTATGAACAAATACACATCTTCATCATCAGCATCATCAGCATCACCATCATCACACATCTTTCCCATTCAGATATACATTTATATATATAATAAAGCACCTGTTTAACCAAGAGAACAGCCAGCGCACCAAGTGGTGGGTTTAATCATTTTGATTACACAGTACAGGCTGAGTGAGCCATCTTAGTATTATAGGGTCTTTGCCATGGTGGGCTAACATTAGAATATTCCAATCAAGCTGACATTAATATTCTCTTTGTCTAACTAACCACATCCTACATTAAAACTTATTCCAACTTTATCAATTGACTACAGAAGATAACTTCTGGCCACATTCTAAATACCATGCAAATATTCACATTGATCCATCTAATACTAATGTAGTCATGTGACACTGCTGTTACCATTTTGCTGTAGAACATGTAGGAAACTATCAGAAATCGATTGTGCTATATGCTTGCTGCAAAATGTGTTTGCAACAGCTGTTGTTGGCTCATTTATACAGTCTATATACCATTTTTTGTGTAAATAATCCCGAATTGAAAAAAAGGTAGACCAGGGCTTCTGCGTTGACAAGAGAACTTATTCAGCAGAATAAACATATTTACCAAAAAAAAGAGAGAAAAACCCCCCACCAGCCTTGATGTACTGACATTGCAGAAGCTACGAGTGGAGGTCCTCCCCGCGATATGACCTCTCACTCGTTGAATCCCCGCATTCCTTTCACGCTGAGTCAACCAGACGCCGTCAACAAGATCGTGCCTCCGGCCTTGCATGGAAAGTGTCACGTGGTGGTGAGTGTTCTCCAGGACTACCGACGAGGAGCCAAGACGGGCAACAGCCTTCTCGTCGACGTCGGCTTTTGTATTTACAAGGTAGGTCAAGATTGAGGATCTCAACGGAAATATTTGTTTTTTTGTGGGTCTTTTTCGCAAAGCCGCTTCTGTTATCCTAGGCAAAATATTGTTGATGTAATAGTTTTGTTTGTTTGTTGGAGTTTTACGTCCTGGTAACATGTAAGGTGATATGGTCATATCAGGACGTGTACCAACTTGTGAAAGCGTACACTCATGGAAGACCAGGCCATTGGCACCACATAATGGCCTAATTTCCCACTCAGTCACATTATCCTGATACTGAGCTAACCAGTCCTTGCCCTATCCTAGCAATGCTGAATACCAGGCTAGGTAGTTACATCAATCAATTTTGTAAGTCACTGGTTTGACTCGACTGGAAGTCCACACATGGAGCATGCGTTCTACTGATTCTGCCACTGTGTCTCCTGCTGAGATGATATATATATATATATGCTGTATAAGCCATTATATGAGTATAATAAGCTGGAATATCCATCTACTATCCAGCCACTATGTCATCGGCTGGTGACCTACTCATTAGGTCATTTATTGGTACTTTATGACTTCCGCATGTGGCGCCACCTGCTCGCCCACGCCTCAGTGGCCGTTACTCTCACTCACTGTACTGCTGAAATTGTTATATATGTACTATGTAATTTATTAAGTGGATATAAATAACGGCAGCCCCTTAATGTTTTTCTCTAACCACCTTAGCTTCGGTGTTATTCACTGCGGAGCAGGCATTCTCTCCTCCCTGCCTCCTCTACACCGTGAGCCAACTGTCACTCTGCTCACTTGCAAAACAATATACATACATAGAAAGTAATGCCCCGCTCGCATACACGTTAGTGGAAGTAGTTGAACGTATTGGAGGCTAACGTAGTTATAGGTAGTTGAACGTACCGGCATCCATCCTTGTCCCTGATGTTAACTTTGTAATAACGTGGGTAAGCCGTGATGTCCGATTTAATTTTGGACATGTTCAAAAGAGCGCTACGTTAGAGGCTGAATTTGCATCTGTGACGCTAATGTACTCTAGCGTACTCTAGCATACTCTAGCATACTCTAGTTCGCTCTAGCGTGCTCTAGCATATTTGGATGAATCCCTCTTCACATAGGCGTTAGTGGACGTAGGTTAATGTAGTGGAGGCTAATGTAGTTGAACATAGTTGAACATAGTTGAAAGTAGTTGAACGTAGTTGAACATAGTTGAACATAGTTGAATGTAGTTGAATGTAGTTGAACATACCAGCATCCGTACCGGCATCCGTACCGGCATCCGTACCGGCATCCATACCGTAACATATTTATCTATACCGTAACATATTTATCCATACCGTAACATATTTATCCGTACCAAAACCTGCCGTACCTTAACATATTTCAACGTAGTTTAACATACTTACACCACGTTTGACCCATGTTAGCCTCCACTACATACACCTACGTTTAACTACGTCCACTAACGTGTATGTGACCGGGACAAGAGAGAGGGATAGGTAAGATAGAAAGGGAAAGGGAGATCGAAAGAGAGAGAGGGATAGAGAAAGGGAGAGAGAGTGAAAGGGAGGAAGAGAAGGAACGTACCAATTTCATGTATGTATTGCTTACTTGGATGTTTTGCCAAAATACAAAATAAAAATCAAGCTGGTAGTTTTTTTGGCGTGTTTTAATTTTTTTTAATTTTGTTGTTGTTGTGTGTGGTAAATATGTTTATTCATCTGAACATACATTTTGTCAGCGTTGGAGTTCTGGTCTTCCAGACGTCGAAATGATCGTATTTTGGTTGTACATAACATAGCGATGAGGGAGTGGATTGTGCTGTATTGTATACATCACCCTTCACCTTCATACAATATAAGGGGGGAGGAGCCCATCCTGTATAGTGTCCAGCATAAGTACTCAATATAATGCAGAGAGGAGTCACCTGTGCTGAAATATGTACAGCAAGGCAGATTAACTCAACGTTTTATGATATTGGTTCAATAATATGCTTTGATTGGATAACAGTTAGTTTTTCATTTGAGGTTTCGTCATAGTTTTACTTTTTGATAGGTGTTATGCATCTGGTGGGTAAACAATATGCATATTGTTGGTTGGTAATGTTGCTGTCCAGTAGTACTACTTCTAGTGGGTTTTTGTACCTTATTATATCATTAGATTAGTAGTTGCTAGGTTGTCAAGGCGAGCAGGTGGTGATGGGTGAGCGGACAGTGGGGTGGGGGGGATCTAAGAAAGTGAATACTTTATTCATTAGGATAACTCGTTCATTCTGTTCGTTCGCACCATGGTAACGTTGGAGTGAGTTTATTGTATGATATGGGCCTTAGGCACGAAGATGGTAATATCTGTATTGCTATCAAAGCGACGCAATGAGCTTAGATATCGGCAAAGGTTATATATACCCTTCGGCACCTAAAATCGATATAGTGTGCAGTAACAAGGTTTATTGCATGATATCGGCATTAAGCTCGAAGGGGTATAGATGAGCTGGCGAGTTTTGATATCCCCAGTTGTATTCCTCTACTCAATTGCAGACTACTATACTGATATGATCTGAGATGTTGCTAGGACGTAAACCTCCAATCATCCCCCCCCCAACATTCCAATCATAAAGTTACTATCTTGAGTTGTGTTCCCTGCTTGATTACAAACTACTACACTGATATGATCCGATATAGTAAAAGGATGTGAACTCCTATAAGTACCTAGGCACAACTCTCAATGTGACTCTAAGTGGTACCCAACAGCTGGCAAGACTTAACCAAACTCTAGCACTAAAAATGAACACATTCAGAAAAATAAGGACCCATGTAAGTGAGAATACTGCTCTGCAGCTGTACAAGTCAACAATATTACCAATTATAGACTAAAATGATATCATCTATGGATTGCTAACGAAGCAGCGAGAGACCAACTTACAAAGAACGCAAAACAGAGCTCTCAGAACAGTATTCCAAGGCAAGATGCTAAATGTGGTTGAAATGCATAGCAGAGCAGGGCTGGACACTCTGGATGTATGTAGGAACCTACACCTAATGACGCTGATGTATAAACGTGCAAGTGATGACAAATACATAGATCACACAACCAGGGTAACGAGAATGGGGACATCGACCCTACTCTGGTGCCCAACCCTAATACAAATAAGTTAATCAGAGCTTCGATTTACAAAGGAAGTGTCATGTGGAATGAACTCCCAACCAAAACCAGAGAGGTGGGTTTGATCCTTGCCTTTAAAAATGAATACGGAGCTCACCTGGTTATTCAGGCCCAAAACCTGGCACTGCAAATATATAATGTGAGCTACTGAACGACCCATTGACTTTGCCCTCTCTCATGCCTGCTCTCTCCCTGCCTGTCCGGCCCCCTTCCCCTAGACCCCTCCCCCCCCCCTTCCACATTTTGACAAACAACTATTATAACTCAATGACATAATAACATTCAAGACCCACTACCACCACTGAATAACTACATCTTCAACCAGCATTGCACGCAATATAAACCACTATACATGCACAACATGGCTCTATTAAAAGACTAACCATTAATCAAACCAAATCTAACTGATATACAAACACTTCATATGATTTAACCAATAGTGTACATTACTGCACACTCTATCTTGATGCATATATATACCTTGCACTATGTTGAGTACCTATGCTGTACACTATACAGCATAGGCTGCTACCTCACTTTATTTTTATGTTCAGAATGGGTTATGCTGCACACAATGCAACCCATTCCATTTCCACTATGTCCAAATCAAATGTGATCGCTCCAACGGCTAGAAGACCAGTGCCTTGGAGCTGACAAAATATGTATTCAGATGAATAAAAATATTTACAAAAACAAAACAAAACAAAAAAACCAATGGTTAGCTCAGTGTCAGGATAATGTGAATGAGTGGGATATCAGGTCATGGTACCGGTGGCCTGATCTCACAGTGGGACAGCACTATAAAGTTGCCATGAGTGCGCACTGTCACAAGTCGGTAGGCCTACCCGTTCTGATATGAGTTTATATGACCTTAGATGCTGCCAGGACATAACACTCCACGAAACAAACAAACAACAAACGTAAACATCCAATCACTCACCTATTAAATAATATCCCAATCCCAAACTTACTACTATCTTGCCATATGTTCCCTTGCTCGATGAGTAAGTTACCTCCCGAAACTTCCATTTCCAGTCAAAAACGCCCGAGAAGGATGAGCGACGGCAACTGTCGAAACTAGAGCTGGTTTGCAACATCACGTCCAAGAAAGAGTCTCGCGAGATCACGGCCCGCGTTGACATTGACCCCGGGCACTACATCTTGGTGCCTTACACGTACCACGTGGGGCAGGAGGGCGGCTTCCTTGTGCGAATATTGGCCGAGAAGGATCAACTTGCTGGGAAGACAGGATGGTGGGTTCATTGACTGTTGTTGTAGTTTGTGAAATTTATTAATTTTCCACCGGACGAGCTGGCCGAATCTGTAGAACGCATGCTTCCCGTGCGGAAGGTCGGGAGTTCAAACCAATCACTGATAAAATTGATTATTGTCACTACCTAGCCTGGCGCTTGGCATTCATAGGATAGGTCAAGGACTGGATAGCACAATGTCAGGATAATGTGACTGTGTGGGATATCGGGCCATGGTGCCAGTGGCCTGGTCTCACAATAGTGCAGCACTATAAAGTCACCATGAGTGCGCATTGTCAACACTCGCTACCCGTCCTGATATGACCTTAGATGTTGCTAGGATGTAAAACAACAACAAGCAAACAAAACACATTGATTTTCAAAAATGCCATTCCCAAGTATTTTTTGGTGTTTTTTTTTAGCACTGAGGTATCGATGAGACATTGATGTGGTATAAACAATGTTAGCAAAAGCAGGGAATTATCAAGCTTTAGAGAGATTTATGAATATGATAGTGTCTATTGACTTAAAGGGGCAGTGACACCACCGAACAACTTTTCTTATATACAGTTATCATGACCGAATATGACTATTGGCGACCTAGAAACTACCTATCACCTGGGAATTATTTTGTGCTCAATTAATGTTGAGCATTGGTGGTAGTTATGGAGAAAGGTTATAAAGAAACAGTGCATTGCAATACAGTTTCACAAACAAAATAGCACAACACCTACTGTGACTATTAGTAAGTTTAAAACCCTTTGACCATGCTTTATATTCTCTGTCCTTCACCTGTCCGTTCCCTGACCGACATCATATAATGTGCTACTTCGGCAAAATAAAAAAAGTTGATCATTCTTTTGAAATAAAAATCTGGGTCGGGCGGGCAGTTTTTATTTATATATTTTGTCCTCTACTCTCGTCCCTGCTCCCTCCCCTTCCCAGTTCCCTCCCTATCATCCCTCGAATCCCTCTCCATTCCTTTCCTTCACTCCCCTTTCTATTTCTCACTCCATCCACCCCACTCTCCACTCCCCTTTCTATTTCCCACTCCACCCGCCCCTCCATTTACAAGTTTAAAAGATAATAAGAAATTTTTAAAACAACAGGGTGGGCAATCTTTCAGGCACGGGCGGGGACGATCATCAATTTTCTTTATAGCTCTAATCTAGTAAATAGTGTTTGATTTGCCCGGTTCCATATCATTGAGTATCTCATCATTATCTCCGGGGGTTCTTAGTGCAATGCAGTTAATATTTCTAGAGTTGGAATAGTTCTTAAGACAGGAAATATTCATTTAAAGAATGCATGTTAAATCACGTGACCAGATCTTTAGTGCACGTCTGCTTGTTAAGTTTATAGAAGTAATACCTCTTCTTCCTATAAGTACGTTTTGGTTCTGGCTATCTTTGTCAAAGCATATCACTTGGAAGTAGTTCCATTTAAATGCTATCTGATTCTGCTATATTAAAATGCTATATATCTGATTGGCTGGGTTTATTTGGTTAACATTCAAATTACCTTAGAATGTTGGCATTGCAGTACCAAAAGAACACTAACAAATTTCTTAAAACAATTCTCTTAAAATGTATTCTATTGCTTACAAGTACACAATAACACATGGCCTATTTTGGTCTCTTGGTGGCATGCTTTAAGAGGTGTTTGCAATGTCATACATCAGCTCTGTGAAAATGCCAGGAGACCAGGCTGGCACATCTTTTTGCATTCATTTATACAGATTAAGGTGTGACATTGGGACCTTTATTTTCGCATGTTGTTCAGCAAATACATTGGAGACAAATTATACTTTTTGCATATATACTACCCATGGTACATATGCATATTTATTTTCATAGTAAAATACTAGACATAAATAGTGTCTTCTAATACAATTGTAATATGTCGGGACTCGGCTGTCTGAACCCTAATCATTACTATGCTCCACAGGTGTGTTCTGACAACTGTCTGTCAGTCCCCACCTGTGATTACTCTCAACAACTCATAAGGAAGAAAGGAAGACAAGTCGCGTAAGATTGACATTGAAGAGATTGCACTTTATTGGCATCAACTCATGTTCACCTACTGGTGACCTATAACCCTCACTCCTTACCAACTGCCCACACAGATCCTCATGACTCTTGCTGGTGTATATCAGAATCAGTGCCTACAGCTCATTGAACCATAGTCCAATGGTTGTTGCACACAGCTCAGTGTCTTTGGAATATATGTTGCTAGTTCGAGTGTAGAAAGTGGAGTCTCCTCCAAGAGTGCTTCATGTGGGGTCTGTGTGTCAGGTAAAAGAAATGCAGGCGACTGGGCTCACACAGCCAGCCAATCAGACACCCTCTACAGCCTGGGTGGGCAACGCCCTAATAAGGGGGCAGCTGCCACTCAACCCCCAGCTGCAGGTAGTGTCCATCCCTGTGGTGATGTGTGCTTGTCCATCGGCCCCATGGTAACAGGTAGTTGCAGACAGTTACAATAAACATATATTGAAATGCTCCTCCCCTCCACTTGCATTCTTTCTGGTGCATGGAGGGAACATTTCCACAATAATTAACTGTCTCTTAAATATGAACATCACATTACAATCTTGGTTGCAATGCGTTAATACATTTCCACATAGGTGCTTATGTCACAAAGCGAGTGGGGCACCCATTGCTTCCCTGTTACATAATCATGGTCCCCACTCCGTCGCCTGAGAATAATAATGTTCTTTGCCAATATATAAATCCAAACCGAAAATGTGCATATTTTTACACAATGTTCAGCCAACCAATCAGATATGTGGCCTCTAATATACAGCATCAATGGTGTTCAAAATCCTAACAATGTTATTTATATTAAAATAATGCATTATGCGGCATACATATATAAATATATATATATATTTCTATATATATATAAATATATATAAATATATATATATATAAATATATATACAAATATATATATATATATTAGAATGAGCATTACATCCGCATTTAATTAAATTTTCGATGACTTTTACTTTAAAAGGATATTTTTGAGATAGATGAATTGAAAAGATAAATTAAAACTTGGCTTGCACATCGAAATGAAAGACACCATTGGCTTCAACAGCGACATGTTCTTTTAAATTGACTTAGTAATCCTCCTATGCAACAATGTAATGTTTAAAATTGCATAGTCCGATAAAAGAATAACATTTTCAAAATCAAAACACTTATCTAGATTTGATCCTACATATCCACTGTAGATACTGGTGCACTTATTAAATATTCAGGGCTGCATAGAAGGGCACACTAAGTCGATTTAATATAACTTGTTACTGCTGAAGCCTATCAAGTCAGAGTTTTGACAAGCACACCAACAATAATCTTGCAAGTTTACACTTCAAATATTTCCTAATTTAGTAATTTTAAAGAAAAGTTATTTCAAAGTTAAGTTAGGCATTTCATATACGACCCACCTAATATATTTATCTCAGAAAATGACAGAAACTCAAAAGCATCGAGCTGTGTAACTTTAATGAGTGCAACAGTTGGCCTATCAATAGCCGTGTTCACACGGGCAAAATCTAAAGCGATTCAGCCAAGGCAAATCATATGAATCGATTTAGATACCCGTTCACACGGGCAGTACTTGGGCCGGAAATCGATATCAGCGCATGAGCAAGTCCAGTCTGACCAGTGCCAGTCTTCGGTTAGGTGACGTCACCACAAGAGAGTGGGTTCGACCTAGATATGTATGGACTGAATCGTATTGGTTTGGAACGATCAAAACTTCTGCTGGGCAGTGAAACCCTAAAAATAAATGATGAAAAAAATATCTGTGCACAGCTAGCGGTTTCATAGACTAAATTATATAATATGCGCTTTTGATCGACCGGAAAGTCAACACACTAAGGTATCGACCGCGCTTGCATGTGATGTCCTTAATCCGCCTCAGTGCGTCCACACGGACAAAATAAATCGGTTCACAGAAATCGACTCACGTAATCGACCTCCACAAGTGGTTTACAGTATTGGGATCACAGAAATCGATTCAGCCCTAATTCGACTCAGACGCCCGTTCACACGTGAAATGTGCATCGAACTAGGCAAGTCGATTTCTACGAATCGATTTACATTGCCAGTGTGAACACAGCTTAAGTTGGACATGTAGAATCTAATCTGTTTTGCTTCCAGTTTGAAATGCAGACGATCCTATTCCATTTCCTTTCAGTGTGATGTCATGATTCTACGTGCCTCTATTTCTGCCACGGCTATCAAATGTCTTCTGCTCAAGTAGTCGTGCACTAGAGCGGTTCAGACGAGAACCGGAAGTGACCTATTTACGGAAGTCGTCAGGGAATTCCCAGCCGTTCGTTCCTGACGTGACAGCGTCGCTAGGGACCTGGAAATCCGCAACGCTCGCCGGTGGCGCTTATGTCGCGCGATGACGTCATCACTTTTCAGCCCGCTGTTTGGCATAGCGCACAAAAATGCAGATTCGGGGGTTTAACTCTACTCAAATTGTGGTGAATATGCTGCTATTTCTTTAAGTGCACTAAATTTCACAGGTTTCATTTTTTGTTTGTTCAAAATCTATCAAGAATTGACAGATCTCCAGCTTTCTGAAATTGAAGTTAATTTTTCTTATGTTAGTACACTCATGCAACATAACATACTATTTCTTTCTGCACACACTTGTTATTTAGTGTCTTAACTTTAGCTATGTGAAGTTTTATAATGATCTGAATATCAGCACTGATGTTTTCAAGTTCCTCAAGTTTGTACCCCCCTGGTTACTCACCTCTCACTTCCTTGATCCGGTCACCTCGTCCTGCCTACCTTAGTACTCAGTGATCTAATCCTCAGTTAATGCCATTAGTTAGTTTCACGAGGTGATTACCTTTAATTTGATATGTTGCTTGGTAGGGTTGTGTTGAAATAATCCAATGGCACATTTTTGTCCAAAATGTCAAGTCCATCACAATTCTTTAAAGCTTTCTAATGCAAATTACTACTAACAAAAGAGTTTGATTTTGGTTCCTTTATAGCAGTTTGTTTGGTGTTGTTTTACGTCCTAGCAACATCTAAGGTCATATCAGCATCAGCATTATAGCATCAGATGTCGGGTTCTAATAAGGCTATTATAAGACATGAGGTATTTTTGTGCAGCATTTGCAAGCCTCTTTCTGATAAAACATGAATTTGATCCATTCAGGGTGTTGGAGGAAAAAAATGCCCAAGTGCTTACACGTAGGTAGATCTGGACAAGGACGTGACCTCATTTTTACATATTATTAATTTGAGGATTGCATTTTGGGTGCGACTATAATGTGGGGTCTATCGGGACTTTACTCCTAACCCTAACCCTAGCTCGAACCCTACCCATAACCATAACAACTTAGTTAAATAGTCAAGTCAGGACAGGTGCCTTTTTCTATAATCCTATTTTATTACTAAAACACAATTCTAAATATTTGAATCAAATTGGACTAGTGCTGCCCAGTGGTGAAAACAAGTGTTAACACACTTATCCGTTATGAGCAGGGTAAATAATATATTCATCACAAATTTGTTTTTTTAACCAACTTCTTTAGACTTATGGTTCGGGTGTGTTTTATTTATAAATATCTAATTGTGAACTTAAAAAGTAAATACAAATCACATTTAAAGCTTCTCAGATATGAATTGTGTATATAGCTAGCCACAGTAGGCCTACATAATTGTATGTGTCTCTTTCTGTGTGCCACATACCTGGCAAGAAACGCAAGGCAGCAGCGTATTGTCAGACTATAGAAGTGCTGGTAGATCGTGGGGTCGTGGGTTCGAGTCAAACCAATGACTTTAAAATTGATACTTGTCGCTTCCTAGCCAGGCGCTCGGCATTATTAGGATAGGGCAAGGACTGGTGTGCTCAGTGTCAGGATAATGTGACTGAGTGGGATACCAGGTCATGGTGCCGGCGGCCTGGTTTCCCAGTGGGACAGCACTATAAAGTCACCATGAGTGCGCACTGTCACAAGTCGGTACCCGTCCTGATATGACCTTAGATGTTGCTAGGACGTAAAACAACAACAAACAAACAAACAAACAACTATAGAAGTACGAATGCCGGTACATATGTAATGCTTTTAATTTGAACCCTCCTCCCCAAAAAAGGAACAACAAGTAGAAATAATATAATCAGACAGGCATTTTTGACTGAAATCTCTGTTTAAAATTGCAATTTTGAAAACTGACGAAGTGTCCACCTAATATATTTATGACTATGGGCGAAATTACGGACGACGGACACCGAAATAATTCCAGTATTCCTTTTAGCCTGAAAGAGTATCCATTACTATTTCATATGTCTTTGTTGTCATTGGCTACGAATGGGCCAGCCAACAATTGTGCTCACGACACCCTTCCACGCCCATCGGCAGGAGCATCTTTCTTAGCAACCAACTAGAGTCACATTCAATGTCTTATATTGATTGGGAAGAGACAGACCTCTTCTCAATTTATAATGGATGACAATTGACTGTCATATTCTCTTGCACAATAGCACATCGCCGCTCGCCGAATCGGTAAGAGCTTGCCTTTGGCTTCCTGGTTCGAAACCCTGGCCGTGTCACATACATGACTTACAACAAGATTGATACTTGACGCTACCTAGCCTCGTTTTCGACATGCATAGGATAGGAAAAAAGGACTGGTTTACTGAACATTAGGAAAACGTGATTTGGGTGTGAAATTGGGTGATGGTGCTAGTCAGGAATGACCCTAGGGATGCTAGCGCCCAGGTCAAACTGAAGTTTGGCACACTTGCAAGGATTACTTTGTTTTAATCCAAAGTGGAAAACTACAAATCTAGGAAGAAAGAGTTTAATACAATATACAAGCTAAAGAAGACAGTTAAAAAACGGCATCAAAGTTTCAAATCCTTTCATTGATATAACTAGGAGAGTGAGACCATATATATCTACATTACTGGCGCGCAAGCCTCCCGAGAGGAAGGTCGGGAGTTCAATTCCTGGTCGAGAAACCAAGGACAAACACAATTGATACTCATCGCTTCTTAGTGAGGTGCTCAGCATTATTAGGATAGAGCAAGGACTGGTTAGCTCAGTCTCAGAATAATGTGACTGAGTGGGATATCAGGTCATGGTTTTGGTGGCCTGGTCTCCCTGTGGGGCAGCACTATAAACTCCCCATGAGCGGCACTGTTACAAGTCGGTATTCATCTTGATATGACTTTAGATGTTGCCAGGATGTAAAACTCCAACAACCAATTTGACTGGCAATGATCTGCACATATATTTGTAACTAACAAACACTGAGTGACCAGTGGGGGGGGGGGGGGGGGTGAGAGAAAGTTGGAACGGTGTCATTGGCCTCTTAGATCTGCATTACAGCCTCTTCAGAACAGTACAAGAAACAGAAGCCGTAGGACTTCGGCATTAATTAGTCATAAGGATGGACTCTTAACTTCTGAAGCCTTCAGCAAGTTACACGACTTACATTTATATATGACTTATAAATAAATGAATAATCAAACTCAATGTGATAGTCTATGAATGCCGACAAATTAGCATACTGTATTCGTGGTAAAAGAGAACGAGTGATTTAATAAGAATTTAATCTGAATTTTAGTTGGTCGAGGGATTCGAACCCCCTGTTTCAAACGTTGAATGAGACAAAACATATGCCATACAAATTAATACTTTTCGCTATCTAGCATGGCAATCAACATTGCTAGGATAAGGAAAGAAGCAATGGAATGAAGAAAGCCAATTTTCTGCTATTGAAATTTCCCCCTGCTCAATTAAAAAATTGGCTAACTTTGGCAATATTTGTATTGAAAGCATGTGCAATTATTTCAACAAGCACACTAAAGCTCCTGTTGTTCAAAGCAAGTTATGACCTAGATTCCCATTTCGCAATGGTCACGTGATGCACTAATAAGCTCCCATAGCCTGGTTCCTAATCTTTACAAATGATTGTGTCCTGAGAACAGTTTCAAAAGCCTTGCCCAAAGGTGCGCGAGTATCTCTAATAGTTCGCACTATAAGTCAAAATTACAATTTAATCTAATAGTGTTAGCTTAATGTTATTTTAAATATCTAATTTAAAATATTGATCTACAAGGAAATACCGTAAAAAGTCGGGATTAAGTCCCTTTAAAAAATATACGCCTGTCATATTTCCTATACAGTGGGCATATACCTGAGGAAAAACATCCAGTGTCAACAATTGGCCTCGCCTAATGTGACAGTTTTTACGGAAATGCAAATGAAACACTGGAGATAACATTGCTTGCTTGCTTTTTGGGGATTTGCGTCCTAGCACAATCTGGAGATAACCTTTGCTGTTGATTAGAACGCAATCCAAATTCTGTTTTTTTTTGCTCGCTTGCTTGCTTATTGGGGTTTTACATCCTAGTAAAATCTGGAGATAACATTTGCTGTTGACTAGAACGCATTCCAAATTCTGTACACATGAATTGTGCCTAAATACATTCCTGGCCTCTCAAGTCAACAAATTGCACACTGCTAGCAACCTGTGTTGTTCATTGTTCGTTTTTCCTTCTAAGCTGCCCCAAGTCATGATTTAATAGAGGCATTTTTTTTAATATATATTTTTTTACAAAATCATGCTATATCGGACCATGCAACTATATAAGAACAAGGTGCCGCATAATACAACTGCCTGAAATACAGTGTGTTTTGGCAGGTTTTCTGAATTGAATATAGGCCTACTCTTGAAAGCGGCAACATCATGTCGACATGCATGAATTATTTTGCATCACTTACTTCGGGAGCATTTGTGTTAAGTGGAATTGAAAACATAGTGGGTCACAGCTTCAGCTTCAGCACCAGAAGTTAGGTTCCATACCCCACAGAGTCCTCTCTTCACTGTACCCACCCAGCAGAGGGCCCCCCACCCCCACCCCCACCCCCGACAATGCAATATATCGGATGCGTCGGATATCGGAAGTCTGACATCGGTCAGATGTGACATGACAAAGCAGTCGACTATATATATATATGTATGTATATATATATATATATATATATATATATATATATACATATATATATATGAAGAGTTCAGGCACAAAACCATGTAAACGCCAATCCAAAAATGGAGATAAACATTGGAATCAAACCTTCACAAAGTTAATTTCTTTATATTCCTTCTCCTTTGTTCCTTGTTCCATAAGCATGTGGGCATATGAAAACTGGAATTAGTGAGACTTAGACATTTTTTTCAGGTAACAATATTTTATTTCATCAACATTTTTAGATTGGCCTTTACTTGGTTTTGCGCCTGAACTCTTCATATATATAATTATACATAATGAAGTATTCTTTGGGTTATATAGTTAAGTATATATATCACAAGATAAACTTCAGGATATGTATATATATATATATATACGGATATATATATATATATATATATATATATATATATATATATATATATTTCACCTCGTTCTCGTACTCCTGGCTAATTATAGCACAGTGAGAGGTAGGCGTACTCCGAATCCGGCACAAGGAGTTAACCGACTCCCCGAGACGAACGTTTGTAGGTGACACGGGACGGGTCTCGGGGAGTTTCTGGTGCCCGGCACTATAACCTTACAGGAGTGAAGAAGATAACATTAGGAAATGGATATGGCTACCGTCGAATTATAGATATTGTGAAACTTTATATGCTTAGACTTTATTAAAATTTGCATACGGTTACCGTAGGGAATTCGACTGGATTCGCACGGCTGCTCAACCGGAACGGACCGTTCTGGACCGTGCACCGGCCTCCGACCAGGGCCCAGCCGCCCACACACGTGTTACGGATTTTGGAGAGTTTTAGCAGAGTCATAAGACAGATAAGGGGTGTCAAAAGACTACAAATTCATAGCATTGCATTATTGTTTCTGTGAATAGTCCAAATATTCACAAGACAGAAAAGGGGCATCAACCGACGCCGGTGTCACAACACTTCTACTTCATAATCATAGCATTGCATTATAGTTTCTGTGATTGGTCCAAATTATTGAACGTATGTATGACTCTGCAGTTCATACTACACTGGCCCGCATCACGCGGTGAGTCTCAAGACAGTAAAGGGGCGTCAACTGACCACGATGTCACAAGACTACTACTTCATAGCATTACATTATTGACATTATTAAAAGTCCAAATTGTTTGCAACCTTTTTAAGGTGTAGTTTTACGGATAGCAAATTACTATTCGGTAGTTTTTTTCCAAATTGTTGGCCACATAGTGAGGTTGTTGCTGGGGAAGATTCCCCGAAGGAATACTACACAGGCTCAGTTCATACTATACTGGCCTGCATCACGTTATAAAGTCCACGGCTGGAATCTGTGGTTGTGTAGGCAGGCTATGGTGAAATCAATACAGGCAAAAAGAGAAAGGAAGAGTATAAAGAGTGAAAGTAGAGAGAGAGACAAGCCCTCAAGTTTATTATTTATAATGGTACATGGATCTGGTATGGCATACCACCTGGCCGTATTCTCCAATGAGAATCAAGCATCTACAGCTCTACCAATGCACATCAAGCATTCCTGTGTCCCCATGGTTACAGTGCTCTGCCCACCACCACCATGCAGGGTGGTTCCCTTGGCCACCACCTGCCCTGAGCTGAGTGTGTGGTGATCCGTGACTGACAGAGAGGTGAGGGGGTAGTGAGTAGAGCTCCAAGTGCCCCTTACACACTATCTGACTAACACACAATGACTATTGACCAATGAATCAAGCACCACCAGCAACTATATAAACATTTATACACCTGACCCTATATACCTTTTTCACCAATAGACCATTTGGATTCCCCCACCAATGCGTTTTATCAGAATATTTTACAATGTGGTGACTCACAAGACAGCAAAGGGGCATCAACTGATGCTGTGCATTGTTTCGGTCTATGTTAGGTAGGTTTCTTCCAACATTCAGGGAGTAAATGCCTCCCTGGTTAGCTAACAATTGACAACGAGTGTGGGCGCCTCCCATAGATTTACATAGCTTTGTGTCTCCAAGGTCCAAAATACTATTCTGGTTTAATTGTGGAGTAATTTGGTTAGCACTGTCATGAGTCAGAAATGCATTGTAGCGAATAGTGTATTGGCTTTGGCTAATATGCCCCTCGTTGTATGGTTTTCAAACCGGTTACATAATCGCCCGAGGAGGGGCGTCTACCACAACAAGATCGGTCAACTGGAATGAAACCATCTAGACCGCTCTCCAGCCTCGGAACAGGGTGGAGCTGCCCCATCGATCATTGACCATGAGCTCAATGCAAGACTGGATCAGCTGATAGCTATGAAGCTACAATGACAGATCTGCATGGCCCTCTGGCTATGTGTATGCACCTGGTGTGTTCAGGAACTTTAAGTTGTGGGTTTGATTCCTGTTTGAGTCAAGTAATTTATGATTACAATTACTTTGTGGCAAGTCGACCGCTCCGGATAATGCACAGCATTTTATCTCGGATAGTCAGTCAGGTGACGACTCGGTGAGATCCCCAGTCACTACTTACATGCAGTTCTCGCACATGTTTACACACATTTGACTGCAGAGGCAGGTAAGGAGGTGACAACCTCCAAGAAGGTGAAGACAAAGCAAGTAAAGAGTATATGCTTTTTCTACAACCCAAGACTATTAAATGTAAGACTTGGGTCGGTAAGCTAATGTATGGTGGTCAGCTACAATACTACCTCAAGAATGTTGAACTAACCTCTCAGGACCAAAACGACTACATCAGGGCCCTCAACAGCAGCCTCAAGGAGACACACAGGGGTTCCACAGAGGAGGCAACAAGTAGACGCAGCTACAGATCTTCCTTATCCACAAGATTTGGTAATACTTAATCATTCTCACTATAGCGGTTACAATGTCAATCACTTGCGGAAGCGACACTCCGTTTGGTAATCGGTATTACCATTTACTGATGCTGATTAAAAAAATTCTGTTATTGGACACGCAAGGTTTAATTAAAAAAAAGATAAAATGGCTATATCAACAATATTAAGAAGTTTGTTGCTACCTTCTTAATTACCCATTAATAGGAATAAATAATTACACTGTCAACATTGAACTATATATTTTCAAACTTTCTGTTGAAGTCGAGGCTGGCAGTAATTAATTATAAGACGTGGATAAACTAATATAATTACTGATGCCATTATACATGGAATTAGTATCAATAATAATGGATGCTTTGAGTAAAGTGGTTACAGGTTAAAAGGACATCCCTTTTTTCCTCCGTTAAAAAACTGCCATCATGTGTATGGAACTAGAATATATGACTACGGTAAATTGGTTAATTATGCAGTAAGAATAGCAGAGAATTACGACTACTATGGAATTAAAATTGAGCTTTTAAAAGGTCCATTAATTTCGGCAGGCTGATTATGAGATTTCATCCAGGCGGATGACGAACAGACGACGATGACACGGTCGCGCAGCGAGCCAGCAGTCCTCCAAGAGAGCGAGGCTACTCAGAAGGTGCAAAACACCAGGACAGGGCAAACTAAATGGCAGTTCGCCCCTCTTGGGGGGGCATCCCTTTGCTCAGGAGGCATCTGTCACCCTTGGGCACCAACAAGGTTGCTCTATGCAGGGTGGTAACTGGAGCGTGGAGACCAGGCACTGTAAAACTATATGCACATTACATTATAAGTGGCAATTTTTCTGTGCACTTCCAAAATTGGACTGTTTACACCCTCGACTGGACAAATTCTTAGATTCCTATGTTCATTAGAAGATGAGGGTGGGAGTTCGGGGATATTTATACAGCCTGTTTGGCCGTGTCGGTAGTACTTCCCAGAATTGATGACCAAACTTTAGGAAAGCACTATCTGATACAGTGTTTTCTCAAATCAGTATTTGAGAGAATTCCCCCATAAGCCAAATATTTTAGATTTTGGGACATTTCTTTAATTAAATTTGATGTCTTGGCCTGACAATAAGCATTTAAATGTCATAGATCTACGGTTTAAGGTGGCTCTGCTGATAATCTTAATTACGGCTCACAGAAGCCAATCTGTATTAGCTTTGAGCATTGCTAGACTGGAGTTGTCAAGAGAAGAGGCAATTTTATACCTCAAAACCTTTTTAATCAAACAGGACAGGAGACCCTTTGTCCTCAGTGACATTAACTGCTTTTCCTGAAGATAGGAAGCTGTGTGTAGTTAGAGCTATTAAATATTACATTGTTCGTGCTGAGAAAATTAGGAAAAGCAAACAGTTGTTGCTTAGCTTTATTATGTCTCATGGACCTATTTCTATAGACAGACTAACAAGATTGACAATCACAGTGCTAAAATTAGCTGGAATAGACACTTCCCGTTGGGGCCCACTCCATGAAAGGGGCAGTTGCTTCCAACACAAGGAAGCTAGGTGTTCCATTAAGACTATTCTTAACATGCAGGTTGAAAGACTTCCGTTGCTTTTGCTAGACATTATAACAAAAGAGTGGAGAATACCAATATGGCTACGACCTCTTGAAGATTTATAATGCCTATCATGGATAAGTCTGAATAGACTTGTTTTCACCATTAGACAGTTTTCGATAGAAAGCCCAAGTCTACACTTTTACCGACCCAAGTGATTTTTAACCTCCCACACCACATAGACATGGTATGAGAGCAACTGGCCTTTGATGACACTGTAAGTTATACACAGCGGTGGAAATCCAAATTGGCAGAGATGGGGGGCACGGGAAATCGAACCACCGACCTTCAGATTAGGAGTGCGACCTGGAAAAAAGTCAGACACTTTAACCACTCCGCCACAGAGAACGACCTTGCTTAGGCATTAAGAGTTGTGGGATAAATAAATAGATTGGCTTAATGTAAAGTCCACGGCTGGAATCTGTGTTTGTGTAGGCAGGCTATGGTGAAATCAATACAGGCAAACAGAGAAAGGAAGAGGATAAAGAGTGAAAGAAGAGAGAGAGCCAAGCCCTCAGGTTTATTCTTATATGGTACATGGATCCAGTATGGCATATCACCTGACCACATTCTCCCAATGAGAATAAAAAATCTACAGCTGTACCAATGAGAATCAAGCATTCCCTGTCCCTATGGTTACAGTTATCTGCCCACCACCACCAAGCGGCATGGCTCCTTTGGTAACCACCTGCCCTGAGCTGAGTGTGTGGTGATCTGTGACTAACAGAGGGGGAGGGGGTAGTGGGTAGAGCTCCAAGTGCCCCTTACACACTATCTTACTAGCACCACAATGTCTATTTACAATGAGTCAAGTACCACCAGCAACTACATAAACACATCTATCCACCTGGCCCTATATACCTTTTTCATAAGTAGAACATTTGTATTCCCCCACCAAAACATCATTATCGGAATATCTTAAGTTAGTAATCAAAACTATGTCTATGTAAACCTCTCACTGTGCTATAATTAGCCAGGAGTACGAGAACGAGGTGAAATAGATTAATTATGCGAATACTTACGTAGTACAGTTGATGCATAATTGGTGTTTCACCAAGTTCGAGGACTCGACTATTTGTAGGACAGTCCCACCCAACCCAACCCAGGTGTAAAGTCGATGGCTGGCGGTTTGAGTGGTGTAGATAGAATAATAAGAAATCACTACAGGTAAGGAAGGAAAGTAGATAAAAAGTGAAAGGTAGGAGAGTGAGACTCTCTGATTTATTGTATTTATAGTTTCAAGAACAATATGGTGGTGATCACATGATTCAGTCTTCCAATCCCTAACAGGCATTCCCCTATCCACCAATGAGGGTTCAATATCCTTGTTACCAAGGCATGGTTAGATCTGGCTACAGTGCCCTGTTGTATCTGGTGCAGTGATCCAGAAATAACTCTTGGAGGGGAGGGGGTATGTGAGGCGACTTCCCAAAGACTGTCCCACATGTCAAGACGTGACCCTCTCTCAGGTCAAGAAGTGACCCTCTCTCTCTACTATATTGATACACAATTTCTATTCCCAATTAGTAATAGATCACCAACCTTATATATATATACCTTATATGCCTTTGGTTTTACATACCATTTACCATTTTATAGACAAGTTGCAATTTATTATACAGAGTTCTCCATATCCCATATCTCATATATCGGACAATTTTACACAGGGAAAGGTGGAGGGAGAGTGCTCTTACTGGACTGAAAGATTACTATTGTGCTACATATTCTCTTTCACCAATTTTGGATGAGGCATAATTTCAAGTAAGATTAGGTATAGGGTGCTGGATTCGGGGTACGCCTACCTCTCACTGTCCTACAAATAGCCGAGTCCTCGAACTCGGTGAAACACCAATTATGCATCAACTGTACTATGTAAGTACTCGCATAATTAATCTATATATACGGATATCGCGCGTAATAAGATCTGGAGTTCCCCCCATATACAGCTACATGCTACGAATTATTCATCGGGATATACGTATGTATATATTTATATATATAAAATAAAATTGTTATTTCTATCTTTTAAAAACAGTTACTTTTAAAATAGTGTAGTGATCGCTATTACTGATCATTGATTGATTGTTGATCTTATATACTATATCAGCAGCAAGGGTCATATTCCTGGCACAAAGCCGGTGGTATCTATTCTGTCAGTCTTGTTTATCACATTCACATGCCTATATTGTAATTTACATGGAATTCCAAAATGATCAGATCTGTTTCAAATGACAATTGACAGTAAAAATGATCCCTGGTTCGATTTTGAATTGGCTAATGTTGTGTCAAGTGGCAATAGCATTTAGTATCTCGCAAAATATAGGTAAAGTTACAGGAGGCAATCCAGCTGGCTTCTCTAGGGGGAGGTGTCCTTGGTTCGAACCCCAACCGAGTGAAACAAATGACTTACCAAATTGAGAATTGTCACTACCTAGCCTAGTGCTCGCCATTAATTAATTGTGACTGAGTGGGATGTCGGATTATGGTTCCAGCAGAACTATAGAGTTGCCATGATTGATCACTGTCACTGTCACTGGTCGGTACCTATCATAACCGCATGTAAATGGACTAACAAGTATGGCAAAAACCGAATTTTGGACTGTTTGCAATCTACAGACATTTGAACCAATAAACAAGAAACAAGAAAACCTAAGTTATTACTATAACAAAACTCAAAAGATTTGAATCAAATTGTGGACTTTGCTGGCCAGCGGTGAAAACAACGTTAACACACTTATTCATTGTCCATGTTTTGATAACTCCATTCAAGATACCGAGGGCCACTAAACGCCAAAGGAAGGAACCAATGGAGGAGCAAGACACCCCTCCCAGGACATTGAGAGCACGCGGAAGGCCACGGTCGGTAGTAACAAGACCGGAAGCCGCAGCCGTAGCAACCGCCGTTAACAACGACGCCGCCGAAGCACAGGTGGAGATACTGAAGCAAATGATAGCCGATACATTCAGCAAGGAGCTACAAATCGCCACAACAACACTAATGGATCGGATGGACGCCGTTGAATCTTCCGTCAGCAAATGGAAACGTTTTCCTAGCATATCCGTAATCGGGGAGTAACCACACCGCAAGGAGCCGACCAGCAGCAGCACATGGGAGGAGGCCCCGCTCCCCATACCCGAGTGCGCGCTCACCGGATAATGCCCACAGCAGGCGCTCAATGTAACCCAGTCAAAGTAGGCTCTCACCCGACACCTACACGGCCAGCAGAGACGACAATGAACACTAGTACGATAGGAGGCCGCGCAACACACGGCGATCCCCCTCCAATGGGGAGGCTGATCACCGGGAAGCCATAGACAGCCTCCTGGACATGGCAGGAGACAATTTCTACAAGAAAAGAGGTAGGAAGCAGCTGATGCCGCAGGTGTTCGTCATACGAGGAGATCGTAAAGGCAAGGTGGCATGAGTACTACTCGGCGCTGTGCAGGATGTGCAAAGACCCGGCAGTCCCCAAGTCATGGGCGATGCCCATATGGGAACACATGGAGAAAATCTCAATTATGGCTGCGGACTGGGACTTGGCCACTTGCTTAGGGTGGTCCGAAAAGATCTTTACAATGATCGAGGATGGCAGACTACCCCAGGCTTGGCGCGATACACACGTTATCAAAGACGTACAGTGGGATCCCTGCCTCACTGGGACCCGTGGCACCCAAGCCAGAAAGCCCGCCAAAACTAGCGGTGGACACGCCTCAGCCAATCACCGCGCAGACGACCCAAGAGTCTCAAAATGACAGGAGGTCGCCACAGCAGGTGGATACTCACAGTACCAACGCCCAGACTTCAACACCGAAACCGATGGGCGGCCGTGCCATAAATGGAATTGGGGCGCGGACTGTGATTTCAGTGCAACTCATGGATTAATGCCAGATAGGCTGGGTCATCTGTGTGGCTGGTGCGCCAATAAGTACCACAAAGCCAACGTGCAAAAGGAGATGGACTGTAACAATAAGCACAGGCAACTGGAGAAAAAAGCTGCGGCAGCCACTTCTGACGAGAGTACAAACCAGGATTTTCATTAAGCGGCGTGTCACTGGATTCCCCTGATGCTGACACCGCAAACGACACCGATAAAGACGAACCTTGCCTCACTCATTAACAGCATGCCGGCCACTAGGCCAGCCGCCGCACTATCGTCGCCCATTTGTTTTGTTGTAACTGAGTCACCCCTGGTCTCCCATACCCCCACTATCTCTGCCCCTAGCACACCTGGGCCAGGCCATGACCCCACGTCACCCCTCCTGCCACCCTCCACGGCCCTTGCACACAACCCAGAAGTAAACGTTTACCCGTATGCCGGCACCTCCCCTACACCGGAAGTACCTAGTTACACCCCCTCCCCCAGCCCCGACAGCATTGGACCCGGAAGCACCCAGTTACCAACGTCCACTCCGCAAAGTCAACACCCTGCCCCCCACCCCCCGCCCACCCACCAGCCAGCCAATCACGATGCAGCCCCCTGCCATCCCTCAACCCACCCAGATCCGAAAGCCCGCACTTACTCGCCCCCACCTCATGCCCTCACAGTATCTAGACCAGAAGCGCCCCATTACCTCAGCCCCCCAATCACACACCCTGCAACCCAGAACCGGATGTGAACACCTACCCCCCTATGAAAGTGAACAAAGGCCACTCCCATCCCGCCACAAGTCCTGGCCCACTGCTCCATCTGTAACGGAGCACCCCCCCCCCCCCCCCCCCCCCCCCATGGCGGCCGTAAGGGCCCGAGACCACCTCACACTGAGGACAGCCTCATCCGACAAGGATGATGATGGACAGCCACTTGACGAGCTACTCACACGGGCAGGCCTGCGAAGACCTGGTAGACGTCTTGGCCGATGTCGACACCATGGTGGTATCACCCTACAACCCCCCCCCCCCCCCCCACACACACACACACACACCGCGCTCTCCTACAAAAACACACTATTGAAGATCTGGCCAACAGCGGAACCAGACACCTGGGTGAACACGACATATTACGAAATATACAAACAGGTTAGGGCCACGGGCCTCCCCAACTACATAGCGGAATGGGTCCCCATCCCCTCGGCACTCAGGATAAGCAGGTGGACACACTGCTCTGTGACTACCACAACAAGCAGTTGGTGGACTACCTTGAATTGGTTGGCCCGCCGACTATGCTGCCGAACGCCCCCCGGTCCCCGTGGTGGCCAACCACAGGGAAGACGCCGCTCACATGCATTGGATCCGCCATTACGTTGAGAGGGAGGTGAGTCTCGGAGCTTTACTTGGCCCCTTCGACTCACCGCCTTTCACACACTGGGCACAGACAAGTCCGATGATGACCCGGCCTAAGAAGAACACCGATTAGTGCTGGGTTATCGTTGACCTCAGCTTCCCACGGGGAGCCAGCATGAATGCGGGAATACGCAGAGGATTCTACCAAGGTAGGCCAGCAACATACATGCTGCCTGGCATCATGGACCTCGCGTGTGAGGTGACAAACCTGGGCAAGGGAGCCTACATCTGGGCGGCTGACCTGGCAAGAGCCTACGGGAAGTCGTACTTCGATGTTGCGCCGCCTTTTGGGTGCCGCACATCATCGATGGCATGTGCGAGAACCATTAGCTCCGTCGTGTACCTACTAAGGAAGAAAGGGCATTTTGCACTTTGTTACCTTGACGACTTCTTCGGGGTGGCGGCCACTAAGGCCGAGGCCAACGCTGCATACCTAGACATGCTCAGTTTGGCCGAAGAGCTGGGTCTGGCCCTCTCCCCGGACAAGTGCACCCCACCAACACACCATTGATTGGTTCGGAAAAAACATTTGCACCGAAAACATGACAGTAAAAATACCAGTCGAGAAACTAACAGAAATACACGAGGAGTTCACCCACTGGAAAACCACCACAAAAACCTTGAGAAAGGACATACAGAGACTTGTGGGACACCTGCAGTATGTCGCGCACTGCATGAAACCGGCCAGGCATTTCATGAGCAGGATCCTCGCCACTCTCAGAGACGCCCCCTACAAAGGGAAGCACCAGGTGACCCAAGAACTGGTCGATGATGTCACCTGGTTCATGCGCTACGCGGAGTCCACCAATGGCCTGATCCTCCTATGCCCACCTGACAAGCTTGAGTGGCTCAAGTGCGACTCATCCCTGCTGACTGCGGGAGCCTTCTCGAAGACAAAAACATCAGCGAGACATACACTGAACGCTACCTTTCCAGCGGACTCCACATTAACTGCCTGGAGGCGGTCAACCTAGTCTTCGCCCTCCACGAGCTCGCACCAGAAGATGCTCACAACTGCATCATCAAGATGAACACCGACAACTTAGCGTCGCAGACGGTCCTGGAGACCAGAGCCGGCAGGGACCCGATCCTCTGCACCTGTGCGCGAGAGATCTGGCGCTTCGCAGCAACAAGATCCTGCTTGATGCAGATCACCCACAAGCCAGGGAACTTGTGCTGGCCGATGCCCTAAGCAGGAGGGCGTTCGACACATTGGCAGCCAAGACGGCAGACATAATGTGGCATGAGCTCGACCTGGAACGAATCCGCACGATTCATGACCTCAGGCATCTCGACACCACAGCAGAGACTGGGAAGATCGAATAATAACCTGCCCCTCTCTTCCCAGGCCAACCTAACGAGTGACACAACGACATCATGACACTACTGAAGGCTGGACCAGCGGAAGGAACCTGGAAGAACAAGACGATACAGGTCCTAACTTACCTATAATACACCAAGGCATGTGCGATACGGCTGCCGAAGCCCACCATATATAACATCCTCGGCTATGTGGCACACCTGGTGCCCAGGGTGGTGAACAACTACCTCAGCGGGGCGAGAACCTGGGTCTCACTCATGATTGGACAGACACAAGGCTTTGACGCATACCCGGTCACAATAATCAAATGAGCCGTCACTCAGTCCTTCCTGCAAGTCCCCCACCAGCGGCAGGAGAATGGGCCCGAGTGCTCATAGCCGCCCTGCTGGTGGACTACTTCACAATGTTACAGCAGGGGAACCTCCTGGTAACCGGACCAAGGAACAATGCATGCCATACGATTTCCAGCCGAGACATCACTGACGAGGGCAACAGCTACAGACGGATACTCGGTCATGCTCCCGAGGATCCTGAGCTCCAACTACTGCCTGCTACGAGCCTGGCATTCCTACAAGAACAGCATCCACATCGATACCGAAGGACCCGCATTTCTGACCTCCGTCAGCAGCCCACTCCATGTGCGCACCCTCACTGACGCCCTGAGACTGGCACTGTTGGCCTTGGGACACACCCAACCAAGTAGGATCACGCTCCACAGCCTACGAAGAGGTACAACCCAGGCTTGTGTGGGGGCCGGGGTTGTGATGGCCGACATCTGCGACGTTGGAAACTGGAGGTCCGCTGCAGTGCACGCCTATGTACTAAGGGCGGCCTTCACCACGGCCCCCCCAGGCACTCTCCTCCTTACTTGGTTGAGTGCCTGGGGGAATGGATTGAACTTAACTGCTGGACTACAACTCCTGAATAGATAACATTAATTGATTAGACTACTTTACTGATTAGATGACACTGATTGATACCTTGCCTGCTCCTCAACTGGTCCTTATGACGCTGATTTGATTGATTACACTACTTACACTATGACATTGATTGATGAACCATTATGTTAGCCTGAACTTACCTAACTTGACACCTAATAAAGGCCTTATTAAAGTAGTCCGTCTCTGTGTCTTGAATTGTTCATGCTGCCCCCACAACATGGGTAGTTCTGGCATGGTGAGAGGACTACTGGTGCCTACACCTGTTGGCTTGGACTCAAACTGACACCCTGGTGCCGTTCCTCGGAACCACGAGCCTGAAACGTGCCCTTCCGGCACGTCTATGGCCCAGGCACTTCTACTCAAGACGCCGCTCTGACCACATGAGCTGACCTCCCCCAAATTTTGCCGCCCACGCATCCGCATTAAGTGGTAGGTAGGGCGGGGTTGAGTGGCTGGAGGGAATGGATCGAATTTAACTGCTGGACTACAACTGTGGTGTTCTCTGTGGCGGAGTGGTTAGAGTGTCTGACTTTTTTCTAGGTCGGACTCCTAATCTGAAGGTCAGTGGTTCGATTCCCTGTGCCCTCACCTCTGCCAATTTGGATTTCCACCGCTGTGTATAACTTACAGCATCATCAAAGGCCAGTTGTTCTCATACCATGTCTATGTGGTGTGGGAGGTTAAAAATCCCCTGGGTCGGTAAAGGTGTCGGCTCAGGCTTTCTATCGACAAGCTGTCTAATGGTGAAAACAAGCCTATTAAGGCTTATCCATGATAGGCAGTATAAATCTTCAAGAAAAAAACCCTCCTGAATAGATGACATTGATTGATTAGACTGCTTTAATGATTAGATGCCACTGATTGATACCTTGCCTACTACTCAACTGGTCCTTATGACACTGGTTTGATTGATTACACTACTTTCACTATGACATTGATTAATGAACCATTATGTTAGCCTGAACTTAACTAAACTTGACACCTAATAAAGGCCTTATTATAGTAGTCCGCCTCCGCTTCTTGAATTATGGGCAGGCTAAATAAATTCATTATAAACAAAGAGTAAAACTCCAACACACAAACAAACAAACAAGATCACTCGGAATTGAGAAGCCGGGGGGGGGGGGACCAGCATTTGCAATGGCGGCCAGGTACTGTCTGCGGCCCGAGCCGCCCAGGTGCATTTTAACCTACTACTGTCTCTATTGTTGATACCATCGCATCGTCTCATCCATAAATAGTTCATATGCACTATAATTGTTAAGGCCGGAAGACCTGCGCCTCGGTGCTGAAAAAAAGATGTTATTCAACTGGAATAAAAATTTGAAAAAATTTGAGAAAAAAAAAGAGATCGTGCAGTGGCTTCTGGTCGCTGCGACTGCTAGAAGGCCGCGTCTACCGGTGTGGTACCATTTGTGACGAACACTGGTATGTGAACATCAATAAGTCAACGACCGTGGACCTGTGTCGCCTGTGCAACTCACAACTCCACCGAACTTTACCACCAATTTCACTCCAGTCCCCCCCCCCCCCCCCCGCCCCCAACATAAACTTTTCGGGGGGTACATTACTTGATTTAGCAGGGGAATGTTTAATGGCGGACAATTGGTCTTCCTCATTCCATTTTCCCTTGCCCTATCATAGGTGAATGCCAGGGTAGGTAGCGACAAGTATAAATTTATAAGTCATTGGATTTTTCGACCAAGGTTCAAAACTGGGGGTTATGATCCCATGACCTACCAACACAGGAGGTGGGAGGTCAACTCATTCAGCCATCCCCCATCATTGAGGGTGAAAGTCAGCTAGTGGCATTTAACTTGTTTGTTTGTTTTCACACGTTTTTTGATTGTTTGATTTTGTGCATTAGTTGATTAAGCAGGGTAAATTTTAATCGCCGATAATTAGTCTTCCCCATTCCCCTGCCCCTCGCCCTATCCTAATAATAATGCATGCCGGGTTAGGTAGCAACAAGTATAAAAAAGTATGAACATTTAAGACCAGACGGGATGGCCAACTCAGTTAGAGGGTCCGTCTCCCGTGTTGGTAGATCGTGGGGTCGTGGGTTCGAATCCTGGTCGAGTCAAACCAATGACTTAAAAATTGATACTTGTTGCTTCCTAGCCTGGCGCTCGGCATTATTAGGATAGGGCAAGGACTAGTTTGCTCAGTGTCAGGATACTGTGACTGAGTGGGATATCAGGTCATGATGCTGGTGGCCTGGTCTTCCAGTGGGGCAGCACTATATAGTCGACATGAGTGTGCACTGTCACAAGTCGGTACCCGTCCTGATATGACATTAGATGTTGCTAGGACATAAAACAACAACAAACAAAACAAACAAAATCAACATTTAAGTCATTGGTTTAACTCGACCAGGGCTCAAACATTCGGAAACTGGAACTGAAAACCTGAGGCTTCGAATTCCACAACCTACAAAAACCCGGAGACTGTTTTTGTTTATTATCTTTTCATAATCTTTTACTCCATCTCAACATGAATTAATATGACACGCACAGGCCACTTTGAGATTGATATTATGACCTGACCCTGCGTTGGCTTGGAGAGGAATGCAACTACCAGTACCAGCGAGATAGGAAAGAAGCGTTAGTAAAACATGGCGAAGGAATGGACCAGCAGCGGGTTAAATCGGTTAATAAGCTGTCCCCCGAAACTCAAGTATGCACGCGCGCATGCGCACGCGCACGCGCAGCCTAAGCATGGGAAATTAATCAGAAGTGGCGCGGGGACTAGCAGTCGAACTCGCGACGCAGATGACATTTGACGGCTGTGCCGAGGAATACAACTACAGATACATTCCATTGAAACTAGCTACGCCAGGAAGGAACGAAACAAACCCTACATCCAGACAGTCTCACAGAATGGAAGCTGTATTCACAATAAAGATAAGTGGGAGAATTAATTATCTACAATCAACAGATAAACTTAGCAGACAATCTCCTCTGTTTAGCTCACACATTATTCGATTAGTTGATGATTGATTGGTGGTTGCTTTGTGCCGTGTCGGCAGCCTAGGCCATATTCATAGCGAGAAATGTTTGTTTTTTGTTCAAACCATCGCTTTTACATCTAAAAGCAGAAATCAAGTATGTGCCAATAGACAATCATTAAATTAGAAAGCTCACAATCATATATTTGTAGTCAAGGGAAACAAATTCCCATAGAAAAAGAAAAGTTTATTAATAATTGATAGAATTTATTTATTAAACTATATGAGGTGGTACAGTCCAGCTGCCCTCAAAAAGGCTAAAATATTTTCCTGTTTTACTTTAGTAAAAAGGTCATGCATACTGTCTGCAGTGTAGAATTGTTGGCGCAGGGCCAAAAAATCAACGCATCTTAGTAAAATTTGTTTGAGTGTCAGCAGGGACTGACACCCAATACATTCAGGGGGAGGTTCCCCCTTGAGCAGAAAAGCATGTGTAAGCCATGAGTGGCCAATACGGCAGTGGCTAAGGACCACTTGGTCCAGCCGACCTCCCACATGAGTCCGTGGTGGTTTTCCCACAGATGGTTCAATTTCTTTAAGTTTATTAATGTTTTCATCCACTCATGTTGCCATTTGGATTTTATGTGGGTGGCTATTAGTGGTTTCAGATCAGAGTGAGGGATCAGACACGGTTCAAGATCACAGTTCAGGGCCTTCTTCGCAGCACGATCAGCTCGTTCGTTTCCTTGTATGCCGGCATGGCCAGGGCCCCAGCCATGCCGGCATACAAGGAAACGGATTAGTTCATCTCTCTCTTTTTGATATCCGCGAATGCGTGCCATTTCCAACGAAATAAGTTAATTGAAGTAGCTATTATCTCCATAAGTATGTATGCATACGTGTATATATATATATATATATATATATATATATATATATATACTTTGTTTGTTGGTGCTTTACATCCTAACAACATGTAAGATCATATCAGGACGGGTACCAATTTGTCACAATGCGTACTAATGATGGTTTTATAGTTCTGCTCCACTGAAAAACCAGTCCACCTAGACTATGGCCCGATATTTCAGGTAGGCTAATCACATTCTCCTGACGCTGAACAAACCAATCATTGCTCTGTCATGGTAATATCGATCACCAACAAGTATGACAACATCGGTTTGACTCAGTCAGAGTTTAAACCCACGACTTACTACATGGGAAGCCAGCTCGTGCTCTTTCCGAATTGGCTACCCCATCCGATGGATATACAGGGTGTCTTAAAAGTCACTCTCTACTTTGAAAAATAATTGGCATTATGACAAACTGGTTTAAGACATGAACAATATATTTATTTAAAAGAATATACCACAAAGAATTAGTGCTCCACATGGCGACTATCAGTGTCTCTACAGAGCTTAATGGTGCTGTCACATTATGACGCTTCTCACCAATGTGCGTCGACGTATGTGATTTTTTGCTGCTACATCAGGATACGTCAGTTTGAATTATGTGCGTGTTAGGCGTGCGTTGGTATACGTTGATCTACGGCGATGTTCGGTGGTGCGTGTCAGGGGGTCGGCGAAGTTTTGTGCTTGCGCAAAACTTTCGACGTACGACAACGCGTGGGTGCCAACGTTATGGCGACGTTAAGGGGACGTCGGGATACGCTAGACACTGGATGGAGGAACATTGTTCTGATGTTGTGTGATCTTGTCATACGTTGACTTCTTTTTCTGTGATGGCGAGCATTCCGTCAGCGCATCGGTAACGTAGCCCCGTTGGGAAGCTTTACCCACGCGTTAGGCCAACATCGCGCATGCTGATTGCACGCTGGCGCCACGCCGACACACACCAAAACGTGCTGGAGTGTCATTGGTCAAGTGTTGATCACACGTCGATCATGCGCTGGAGTGTCGTTGGTCACGTGTTGATCACGCGTCGATCACGCGCTCTCATACATCATGCAACATGTCGGCCGGTCGCTAGCGGAGCGCTGGAATAACATTATGCGAATGCTAGGCACACGCCACGCGCGTGTAAGGCTCATTCCCACACGCTGCGCCCACCTTTTTTTGTTTTTTTTCTCACGCGTCGATATACGTTACCACAATGTCGGGCGCATGCTACCACTACGTTGCGCTGATGTCAAACTTTTCCCACTGCGCTGAAAAGTTTGATGTGTCTCAACATAAAAAGTGATTTTGTGCATTGGCGGCACGCTGGCGAGATACGTCGAAGTGTGAGAGTGACATAAAGCGTCTAGTTCTGCTGTCATTGTACACTGATCCAGTTTTCTGAAATTGTGTTAACAACTCAGAAATAGCATTGTCTGGTGGATCTTTCTTACGAAGCTTCCTCTCATAATTATCTAGAAATTTCTCGAATTTCAAGCCTTTTATCTTGAATGTTACCACAAACACTCATTCTTCCGCATTCATCATCAGTGATATGTGCCTGAAAGGGGCAATTTAACAATCACACAGAATTTTACCTAAACCAAGTATTGTTTTGTAAAGACACAAATGTTATGATAGCATAGCATTTGATAAAAACAAATATCAAACGTTACATAATTTTGTGTGGGTCTATTGTTCAGAAATGTAGCATGCACAGCTTTAAAAATAAGCACATTTTTTATTCAGAATTAAATTATTTCAGAAAGTTTGTAAAGTTGTTGTTGGATGGAGTTTTACGTCCTGGCAACATCTGATATCATATCAGAACGGGCACCGATTTGTGACAGTGCACTCTCATGGCGACTTTATAGTGCTGCCCCACTCGGAGACTAGGCCGCTGGTAGCATGACCTGATTGCCCACTCAGTCACATTATTCTGAGCCTGATCTAACCTGATTGATTGATTGGTGGTTGCTTTACGCCAGTCCTTGCCCTATCCTAGGAATGCAACTGTTTGCGGTCAATTTGACCGGTTACAGTTCGGACTTCCCTACAACTTCCAGTTTTGAAATTTATACAGCGTCCCTGCTCATCCCCCAATTTTTTGTTCTGAAGCCACCAGGAGTGTACAAAGTACGAGATACTCACTACCCTTAGTAGTGACGCTCGGAAACCTCTAAGTAACTACACAAATTTATACAGCGTCCCTGCTCATCCCCAAAATTGTTCGTTCAGACGCTACAGGCACTGTACAAACATGCCAGCAACCTTACTAACCCCTGTACGGAAGTGCAGCCAGCTCCAACACTGAGCCCTGTGGCTTATACCATACAATGGCGCCCTTATGTACCAATAACAGGGAGGGAGGGGGTAGGTCTTTGGATTAATAGACCACCGCATCCCTGCTCTCCAGTACCATCCCTCGCCCCTTCCTTGGATCTCTGCATCTGCTACAGCGAGCTTGACACCTGCAATAAATATATACAGCACCAAGCAACAACATTACACCGGCCACCGCCAACAAACAATACCACAATATACTAAAATGTTCAAAATGGACATATCCTTTCGGCACCTGGACCAGACCGTTCAGCGACATCATTGGGACCTGCAGCTCCGGCAACCGCTCAAGCTGCTCCTTCATGGCTCGGTGGAGAGCAGGAGGCCATGAGACATTCAAGGCTGGGAGGTCCAGCCTCAATGGCACCCGTTGTATGTTCACAGTCTCATGTCTTACTGTCAATGTCTGCAAAAGCCAACCTCTGCCCTCCACCATGCATGCCTCCGGCACCTGTTGGTCTGGCGATCCTCTGATTTATTTGAGGCTTTCTGGCACAACAAATTGTTACATCAATTTGAGGCGCATGGGGTGCAATACTTACACCACCCATGCCCTCCACAGGTGCCACAACGGTTGCAGACACAGTCTCCCGGATCTTCGT
The DNA here is from genome assembly GCA_030323885.1 of Branchipolynoe longqiensis. Classification (NCBI taxonomy): domain Eukaryota; kingdom Metazoa; phylum Annelida; class Polychaeta; order Phyllodocida; family Polynoidae; genus Branchipolynoe; species Branchipolynoe longqiensis. Next base: position 15,843,633 of record CM059198.1, on the reverse strand, counting down.
GATCCGCAACTTGCAGTCCTCCAGCTCTGTCCCCGTCAGGAGTGCCGCTTAAACAGGCTTGGTATGTCATCTCCATGGTAGGGTAGCACATGATGGGCAGGTTGCCCATGCAAGCTTCAGGATAGAAACTCACCTTCCTTCTCGTGCTCACCACTACCATCGACTTCCCCACCACTGTTCTTAAATGTTCAGCGTCCAATAGCACCAGCAGCAACAAGTCACCGGAGGTGGCCGTCATGTCCTCTGCCTCGTCCTGAGTTAAGGCTAGCATATGCTCTACCACCGAAACATGCTCCGCTAATTGCAGTTGCATATTTCTGGTTCTATTCATAATGGAATGCATGTGCTCTTCAGGGCCCCCGTCTGCAGACTGTTTGAGGTAATAGCCTGTTGCACCTTGTTTAACTGTGCATGACTCACCATGACAAACATCCAGGATGCTGCTACCCCAACTGCATCAACCAGTCCGCTTTTAGGCTTTTTAGCAACCACCTGCTGAATTTCAACAGGGTCCTGCTCTAATCTAGCCTGTAGGACACTGAGCTTCATGGTGCAATGATGAATATTATCATACCACTTGCTCTTTGTCAATTTATCCATATGGCTCCACACTTGTAAGAACCAGTTCTCCACCGGTGGCTGGTTTGGGGGTGTGATCAATACCACCAGCTGCCACACAGCCGACACCATCCTCACCTCACCTTGGCCTCTTACCAGGATGACATCCTCTTGAAAGAGGTCGGGGCTGCTACCAAGAGGCACACATCACCAAATAATGCCCAAGTCCCAACAAAGCGACCACACAATATAAATTGCCATAATTCAAATATACCCAGACTAGGGCGATCACCTACCAGTGAACCGTGTCCTGTTGGACCATGCTAGTAGTGAGAACCCGGCAAACTTGTCAGTATCAGCCCCAACACTGCTATATTTGGTGAACACTTGGTATATGGTGAAAATTACAAAATTCTGCAATCTACGTGGACAACTCCTGAATGCAATTTTCTCCCTGGCCACAGCCCCACTATGGGACCACCTATCCATTGTGCCAACTAATTCACTCCCCTCCACCTATATACATACAACCAACCTGGCTCCTACCTATTCACACAGATACACAAAAATCCACATATATACAATCTCTATGCAGGTATTGCAATATCTCAGGGAGTTTGATGCCCCTGCCCTGCAGAGTTGTTAAACCACTGCCTTGTGGTACAGGTTCTTGACAGAACCAAAGGCTAAGGGAGCAAACCCTGAACGGAAAACCATGTGACTGTGGCAGCATCAAGGGCGGTTGATGTATGGAACTCCCAACATCATCCGACCAGCCACTGCAGGGACAAATAGTTTTGCACCTGTCTGGACATGTTCTTGCCAGTGTGAAACCTCTATTTGCTCCCTGAGAGAATGCCGCTGGTAACTTGCAAAAGCCAGCAGCACTTAAACACTTTTGCAGGTAGCTTTCATGAAATGTAGTCGGGAGGACCAGACTATGACAGCTACTGAGGAAGTATGGATACCCAGAGAAGTTCAGAACTATGATCGAGGCTCTACATACAGGAATGATGGCGAATTTTAGTGTGGGAGGGGAAGTCTCGGAATCGTTCGGGGTTACCAATGGGTTCAAGCAAGGTTGTGTACTGGTCCCCATGCTCTTCTCCATCTTCCTATCAGCAATGCTCGATGAGGCTTTCTGAGGCATGGGGGATGGCATCTAATATACAGTCCAGACAGAGTGCTGACCTATTCAATGTCGCACACTTCAGAGCCAAGCCCAAGACTACTCGGATACTCGTGAGAGAATTGCTATTCGCAGATGACAGTGCACTGGTTGCCCACTCTGCTGAAGAGATCCAGAAAATAGTGGACGCTTTCTCCGATGCATCAAAGAAGTTTGGCCTGAAGATTAACATCAAGAAGACGGAGGTGCTGTACCAACCCAACTCTACAAGAACCTGAGAGAAGGATATCATGGTTGACAGAAACAAGCTGAACTCTGTTCTGGAATTCACCTACCTCGGAAGCACTATATCAAGTGATGGACGCATTGATACTGAAATACAGAGGAGGATGGCCAAGGCTAGTGCATCTTTCGGCCGACTACACCAGAGACTCTGGAAGAACCACCATGTGTCCATGCAGGTCAAAGGCAAGATCTACTGTGCAATCATGCTATCCACCCGACTATAAGGAGCCGAGGCCTGGACAGTGTACAGATGACAGGTGATAAAGCTGCATGCCTTCATGATGCGACATCTGCATTCAATCATGAGTCAAACCTGGAAGGACAAAGTGACAAATAAGGAAATACTCGAACGGACGGGGCTGCCCTCTATGGAAGATCTTCTGATCAAAAAGAATCCCCAGTGGACTGGACACCTCATGAGGATGTCATCAGACAGGCTACCAAAGCAGATCCTCTACTCTCAACTGTCTTCTGGTTACAGAAAGAGAGGACGTCCTCATCTCTATAGAATACAACAAGCCCAGTTGCAATAAGCTAGAACCTATTTCAATCATGACCTCCGGTTCCCCCTTTTTAAGACCGGCATTGAAGAAGAACCTATTGTAGTCATCTGCACTGACCTCTCAGGCAAGTAACCACATCAACAGATAGGCGTGGGTAGTGTGGTGATATCAGGGAGCCTAGGTGGTGTAATGGTTAGTACACTGGCCCGGAATGCAAAGAGATGTGGGTTCGAGTCCCACTCTAGGTGCAATATTTCCCATTTTCATCACCCCCATGACACTATCTATCCTCATATGAGGTGTCTATTTACTGAAAATACACATTTTGGTAGAATAAGTATGTAGGCCTAATGGTCGTAGCACGGTAGGATACTCATTGAGTCCTGCCAGTCTGGATCAATTATGGTCACGGCTACTCACTCATACATGACACCTTGATCAAGCCAGTTTAGGTCACGTGGTCTGGTTGTTGTACCATATCTCATAAATCAACCATGGTAGCAACACTGGCTGAAGGGATTTGTTATTGCTCCGATTAAAATAAATTGGAATATTTCAATATGAGCATTGACTTTCAAGGTACCAGTTGTAGTTTCTAGGTCACGCAGGTAAGACTGCTAGTGCGCAATATAGTAATCTTTATCAGACAAATGACCATACACATGACAGTGCTAATCCCCAAATGGGTGGTAATGAGAATATTATTATACAGCAGTTACCAAAGGGCTGACTGAAACCACTGATTTGTGACCCTTCAGCTAGCCAGTTCAGGATCACGTGGTCATAGCTACTGTCAAAGACAATGTACGATAAGATGCACCACTCAGCGGTTTCATATAGGAAATTCTGAAATAATCATGCAGTGGTGCCATCCCATATGGCAAACAAGATACATTGTCTTTGATTAGGTGTCGTTGTAACTGTTTTATTCAGACACATTTGATTTATGTATGGTACATTTAGCTGGTCTAGGCACCCGCCTAAAGATGAGCTCAGTTAATTTGCCTATTGTTTCTGGCAGTAGATTCTTAAACCGTGGCATGAGTAGGCCTACATACCTGTCTAATAGACCCGACGGGTTCTCCAATCCATATGGGTTAGTATGCATAAATTTACTGGCGTACACACTGATTTTTCCAAATCTGCAGGTCAAAGACTGGTTAGCTCAGTGTCAGGATAATTTACGACACGACAAGGAACTACATGTATGGGAAATTTATTATCAAGATTATTAATTCAATGAGCAAGTAGAATAATAAGTTCACATCGAAGTCAATTCAGGGTCAAATGGACAACTAGTAATTAGGTCAAGTCGAATGAGGTCGGTTATGCAATCGATGAGTGGATCATCAGGTCAAATGTCCGGATAGGCATGAGTTCAGTTCAGATCATGAGTAGGCTGGATCACTAGGTCAAAGTTCATCGGCTAATTAGGTCATAGTTGAAATGAAGTCATGAGTAATTGGATCTTGAGGTGTAGATTTCGAGGTAACGACCCGGGCACTCAACCCTACAGTCTGATGTCATTTGAGTGTAGGGGTGGGTGGGCGGTCAAGAAAAGGTGTGAAGGTGTTGATGGTTTGGCATGTATGTGAGAAGTGATGGGAGCACGGAAGTGTGTGTGGGATCATGGAGTACTCACCAGTGGTTCGATGGTGGCGTGGCCTAGGGCAAGGTCGTAGAGTTCATCAAATCGTCTACTGGAAGAGGTGTGGAGGTCAACAAGTGCACTACAGATGGCATAGGTGTAGATCAGTGGAGGAACAGTTTGTCGGTGTCTGTTCCTTGTCGTGCGCGAATTACCATGTTGCCGACCAACATGTACAATGTGATTGAGTGGGATATCGGGTCATGGTGCCGGTGGCCTGGTTTCCCAGTGAGTGCACACTGTCACAAGTCAGTATCCATCCTGATATGACCTTAAATGTTACCAGGACATAAAACAACAACAAACAAACGACATATCGTGTATCGAATATTGCATATCGCATATTTCATGTGGCATATTACATATGTACCCAGTACATAACACATATTTCATAGTGCATAGCACATATTACATAGTACATATTGCGTACTACGTATTACGTTCTACACACTACGCACTGCGCATTATGTACTACGCACTACAAACTACATTCTACATATCACATATTACATATAGCATATTATATATTAAGTATTACATATTAATTACTATCAGGTGATTATAGTATATATCATAAGTCTTATGCATTAAGTATTATATCTCATAAGTTAAATGTTATATAACCGGAAGCGGTTGTATAGTATACATGATATATTACATACTACATATTACACAATGAATCTTACTTATTATATATTATATGTTATGTATTAACTGATTATATATTATGTAATTATATATAATATATAGGAGGAGCTACAAATAATAAACGAGACAAGAGAGGCAAATGGATTGGCAACTTTATAATATATCTTGACCAATGGCTCGGAATATCCGTACCAGTAACAAAAATAAAAATAAAAAACAAGCGAGTGGGGCGAGGCAGGTGCTCCGATGGTGTATTTATAGGCCAATGCAGGACCGAAGCACCGCCGGAGCAGGCTCGCAGCAAATGGCATAGTGCCAAATGAATCAATAGACCATTTCGTAATAACCTTGGTTAAACATTCGAAAGAGGCATAATGTATTTTACACCTACCTATATTCGCATAATTCTTTATACGCCTTATTATATATTATGCATTGTGTATTATATATTATTTATTATTATCGTATATTAAATTTTATATGTTGTATATTAAGGATTATATATCATATATTGTATATTGCATATATTAAATATAGTATATATTTTATATATATATTATATTATTTATCATGCATTTGGTATATATTGAAATTATTATATTTAATATATCATATATGATATGCGGCGCATATATAATCATGATATTATTTTATTATATGCATTACATGTTATACATGTCATGATATATATTTCATCGACACATATGCCGCATAAGCCATTATATGAGTATAATAAGGCCGGAAGCTTCCATCTATTCCTCAGCCCTAACTCCTCCCTCAATCATTGACAGGAGGACCCTTGATCTAGTCATCTACTGTTCCAGCCTACTCAAACTCAACCCCAGATCCGTTGGGGGACCAGACGGGGTGGCCGAATGAGTAGAGTGTCCGTCTCCTGTTTTGGGAGATTGGGAAATCCGAACCCATGAGTTTGTGGGTTCGAATCCTGGTTGAGTCAAACCAATGACTTAAAAATTGATACTTGTCGCTTCCTAGCCTGGCGCTCGGCATTGTTAGGATAGGGCAAGGACTGGTTGGCTCAGTGTCAGGATTTTTTTAAATTAATTTTTTTATTGAGGCTGTATTTATACTGTCCATAGCATGTAAGCCAAGGTACCCAGGCTTGTTTTCAATGCTGGCCAGCTGTAGTGTTGGTGTTGTCTTACCAAACAGTAGCTGCTGATAAGTTATTTGATTGTCTGCATTTCAGTAGCACTAGCAGATAGACAGTTTGTTGGTATGTTTAGTAACCTATGTTAGTTTTTTTTGGGCCCTTTTGGCATTGTATTTTTGTTCTATTCTTATTATTATGTTAGTTGTTTTCTTAAGGTTCTATGTTAGTGTTTTGGGGTTTTCTTGGGAAGAGTTTTCCACTTTTTTCTACTTAATTCTATACTAGCCTATTTTATTTACATGTCCATAGGCTTGTACGTAATAGGTGGTTGAGTTATGTTTGTTTGAAATTGATTTGATTTATATTGTTGTTGGATATGTTATCTGGCTTTTATATTTCCGGTTATCCCGCCCTGGGCTGTCCAGTTGGTGGGCCATGACATATCACCTGCCCCCTTGTGGTGTAGTTCAGTTGGGGTTCCCAGTTTTTATTTTGCACAGATATTTTTTGTATGTTTTTAGAGGTCAGGGGCTTTCTTTCACCGTTTGCGCATTCCATGCCTTTGTGGCATTTCCAGTGTGCTCCTTTCATGGGCTTTGATCTGGCTTCTGGTCTGTCTTAGTAGTGGTGCCTTGCTTGCTCTGGTGTCCCTTAGTGGTTGGGTTAGATGCTTAATGTCTTGGCTATATCCATATGCTAATGTTTTTAGGTGGATTATGCTTCTGTTTTCTAGTAGCTTGACTTTAGTTCTTTTGTGTAGGTCATAAATGGGGTGTAGTTTGTCTACTTTCACTCAGATTTTCAGGGCCCTATTTTGTAGTATCTGCAATTTTTTAAGTAGCTCTTTTTTAGCACCCATGTAGATTACATCCCCATAGTCAAAGTAGGGGAGTACCATTCCTTTGAAGATTTTTATTGACATATCTTGTGTCATATAGTTTCTTAGTTTAGCAAATAGCCATAGTTTGTGATTTACTTTTTGTATGATTTTTGTTACACACAGATTGTAGTTTAGCTGGCTATCTAGTTCTAGGCCTAGGTATTTGTAGTGATTTACACTTTCCAGTGTTTGGTTCCCTAGTGTGCATTGTAGGTTTCTTCCTGTGATTGCTGTATGTGAGAAGAGTACTGTTTTAGATTTATTTGCATTGATGGTTATTTATTGGATTCACACCAGCTGTCCAGTTTAGCAGGAGGTTGTTCAGTTTGGTTGTTACCTCCTCTACTGTGCTTCCTTCTGCATATACGACAGTGTCATCCACATATAGCTGGAGACATTTTGTCTCCAGCCATTTTTCTAGATCGTTTATGTATAGTATAATTAGTAGTGGTACCAGGACTGATCCTTGGGGTACACCACAGGTGACTGGTTGCTGCTCTCAGAGTGTCCCATTTACTTTAGCTTTTTGCTGTTTGTTGTTTAGGTAGCATTTGATCCAGTTTATTGATTTGGATTTAATGCCCATGTTGTTTAATTTTCTTATTAGTATGCTGTGGTCTACAGTGTCAAAGGCTTTGCTGAAGTCGATGAAGGCTGCTCCAACTAATTTCCTTTGGTTCAATGATGCCAGCACATCACTTGTTAGGTTTGCTATTGTTTTTGATGTGGAGTGTAGTTTTCTGAAACCTCCTGGGCGCTTGTTTAGTATATTCTTTTTTTCCAGGTGCTTATTTATGTGCCTGTGGAATATCTTTTCAATTACCTTGCGTGGTGTTTGCAAGATTGATTGATATTGGTCTGTAGTTCCCCATGTTTTGTTTGTCACCACTTTTGTAGATAGGGATGATGGTTGCCATCTTCGATGCTGTGATGAAGTGTCCCTGCTCAAATGATATGTTGAACAGGTTGACCATGGTATCTGGAATGGCTTGGAGTGCCTCTTTTAGTATTTGTGTGTGGATTCCATCTATTCCACTTGGTTTGTTTTCATCTATGTCATTTATTAGTTGTGTTAGTTCTTTTAGGTCAGTTTTGCAGGTCGGGATTTCATCCTGGATATTTTCTGACTTGTTTTCCCAGATTCTTGTGAATTTCTTTGATAACCTTTGTCCTACCATGGTAAAGTGTGTATTTAGTTCGTTTGCTGCATCACTATCTGTGTGCGTATTTCCATCCTTGTCCTGGAAGCTTATGCGTTCTTCTATCTTATTTTTGGGGAATATTAAGCCTACATTTTTCCAGAACTTATTTGCGTTACTTCCCCAGTCCTTGTCTTGCTTTATTATATATTTCTTTTTTGCTGCCCTTACTGCTTTGAGGCAGTTGTTTCTGGCAGTATTATAGGCCCTTTTATCCTCTGGGTCTTCAGTACGTTTCACTTTGTAACCTAGCTTTCGTTTTGTTGTGTGACTGAGTGGGTCATGGTGCCAGCAACCTGATTTCCCAGTGCAAAACGTTGCCATGAGTGTGCACTGTCACAAGTCGGTACCCATCCTGATATGACCTTAAGTGTTGCTAGGATATAAAACTCTAACAACAAACCAATCTACACTGACTGTACCGCTGAAAATACATGTATATATAGATATATATATCTATATATCTATTTTACCTCGGTATATAGCCTCAGGCTAGCCGCAGGCTAGGGAGAGATAAGCACATCCGGGTCCAGCAATTAGCATAAGCAGCTCACGGCGGGAGGACGTTCGCTGAGCTGCTCTGGCAGGATTTAACTACTACAACACTTTAACCAACTGTAAGTATTGCAAAATCGCGATAAACTTCTTAAGGATGGTTTATAGCATCCAATTATGAAAGCTTAGAACTTTCTCAGGTCCGATTTGGACATGTTTTGGTGTTATAAAAAACACAAGGTTAGAACACTTATGTACAGAACCGAAACCGATACCGCTTGATAGCACAACCTGTATACAGACAGGCAGAGATGTTAACCAGAGTTGCATCTCCTAAGGAAATTCCTCCGAACCCTAAAAGAGGGTTTTGTTGGGGATGATCCTGGGTTTCTTTTATAGACTCCCCAGACCGGTTTTTGAGGCGAGCCTCCGAGTTTCGTAATATTTTCTTCAACTTGCTGGCGCAGAATGCCGCTGGTAGGAGAAGTGTACGAAACAGAGAGAGCGGGCGTGCCAATGGCCGCCCCTCCGTTTGGTTGGTTTCACTACCGATAAAACCTACGGCATACCATTAGCTTAACGCCTGTATACAGAACGGTGTAAACATGTTACTCTATACCATATGAATAATACCTCAACCCAGTATTGGGGCTCACTTTGTGACCATGTTGAGACAATACCGGTATTAAGTAACTTTTTTGTTACAGAAACCGATGGCCACCAAGCGCAACAAAGTTCCGCCGGCAGCGGCAGAAGGCCGCGTGCCCTCAGGGTACGATTCGTCGCCGCCACAGACGCGGCCACCGTCCCCACAGCCAGGAGCTGGTCCTTCGGATAAGGATAGTGGAGATGAGGACCTAGAGGACAAGATCGTCAGGCTTATGGAGAAGTACAAACATACGCAACCCGTTACACGGGTTCCCTCTCCTCCTATCCCAGACGACGACTGGGAAGACTTTTCGGATGATGAAACTGAATCAGCATTTGAAGTTCCGAAACTGAAAGTCAAGAGGCTCAAGAGACCCGTGAGTAGCTCAGGTGATGAATTCACCAAAGTCAACAAGAAGCGGGTTAAAAAGACCAAAAAGAACAAAAAGAAGAAGAAGAAGGACTCATCATCTGAATCATCAGATGACTCGTCCTCGACGGAGTCTGACTCAGACACCGAAAGAGCGGGTGTCTATGCACGGATAGGGGCAAAAATTAAAAAGAAATGCCCGTTGGCGAAAGCAAAGAGGTTGCGTACCACAACCATGATGAGGGAAACGTTAAAAGGATATTTCCACACATTTAAACCCGCTGAGGTGATCAGTAAGCTGACCGAACAAATCTCAGGAATCAAAGGCGTTCCCGAGTCCATCAGCAAGGAAATGGATGCAGGTATCCAACTCTCGGACGAGAGACGGCGTTACAAGAACGCGTTGTGTACCATCCATAGAGCAGTGCTCGGAGCTCTGACTTCCATAACTCCGGTAGCAAACAGAATGCAAGCCGAGAATAAATTCTCGTCGCTTGCTCGCACCATGGATAAAGGCATTGCGCTGCTTACCGCAGCGTCAAACTTTATGACATTTCGACATTTCGAGAACGTCTTTAAGTCGGTGACCACAGATGCTGGCAAAGAAGTTGCCAGGTCTAAGAAAGTTACGGACAATGACGGTAAATAATACACACTTTACCTCCCACCAAAGCCAGTGCTAGGTAAGCCGCTGGACAAAACCAAAATGTTTGGGGGACAGCTAGCGCACCTCTTCAAAGCAGTGGAGGTAGACACGAAAAGCGCTAAGAACACTGACAGGGGTAAGAAGTTCGACAACCCCGGCAAATTCTGACGCCCCCACTCGGATTTTCGCTTCCGCCGAGGAGGCAGGCCAGGACGCGGAGGTCCATCCTTCGGGTTCAGTCCCAGGGGACGCGGCAGAGGAGAACGACAGACCACAGGGTGGAACGAGAACCGTGGGTACAAAAGGGAGTTTACACCCAGACCCCAGTTCCCACGGCCAGGAGCCAAGTAGAGTCGACAACACAGACTTCTACCCTCAACACGGTGTCTGAAGAGACACAAACATATGTAAGCACATTTAAGGCAGGAAATATCCTGAACTGTTTACACAACTGGTGTAATATTACAAATGATAGCGAAATTTTGGAAATTGTAAAAGGGGTTCAAATACCCTTCACAGACATACCAAAACAGAAAAGAGTTCCGTTCCCATATAAATTTAACGCAGAAGAAAAACTACAAATTGATTTTCAGGTTTTCTCTTTTTGAGACTAAGAGAATTATTGAACGAGTACACAACACAGAAGGACAGTTTATTTCTAATGTGTTTTCTAGGCCGAAACCAAATGGCGAAATTCGCATGATTTTGGACTTAACCAAATTAAATGAGTCGGTTACATACAAATATTTTAAAATGTTCTCATTAGAAACGGCGAGAGATTTAATTACGCCGGAAGCCTGGCTCGCCAGTGTAGACTTAAGAGATGCGTATTACACAGTCTCCATTTGCAAAGAACACAGACAATTTCTGAGATTTATTTGGAACGGTACCCTCTTCCAATTTACATGCATGCCTAATGGTCTAGCTTGCGCACTGCGACTGTTTACCAAATTGTTAAAACCTGTTTTTGCAGTCATGGGTAGAATAGGACACACAATGTTCCCATACATAGATGATTCATTTATTATGGCAGAATCCTTTGATAAATGCCAAACGGCAGTTACTGATTTGTGTGCTTTATTATCAGATTTAGGATTTTACATTCATAACAAGAAATCTGTTTTCGTCCCGAATAGGGAATTAAAATGCTTAGGGTTTCTGATTAACACCAAAGCCATGACCGTATCTCTAACGGAACAGAAACTCCAGAAGTTTCAGGACACAGCCTCCCAGCTGCTTGACATATCCAGGCCAAAGATTAGACAGGTCGCCGTCCCTATCGGGATAATGGTCTCGTATGCACCGGCTGTTCTTTATGGAGCCGCGCATATCAAATCTCTAGAAATAGACAAGAATAGAGCGTTAGCACGCAAACAAGGTAACTTCGAAAGACCAATGAACATTTCCCGAGACGGCTGTAAAGACATTTTTTGGTGGATCGACAATATTGATAACTCCCCCAATCCCATTCGAATGGGTCAACCCAACACGGTAGTTACTACCGATGCTTCATTACAAGGTTGGGGAGCTCATCAAAATGATGTAGCCACAGGGGGTAGATGGTTAGATAACGAAAAATCAGACCATATTAATGTTCTTGAATTAAGAGCGATTTACTTGGGCCGTTTGAGTCTAATTAAAATACCTAAAAAGACGGTTCAACTTCTGACAGATAACACTACAGCTATGGCATATGTCAGGAATATGGGAGGTACAAAGTCAAAAGAATGCAATAACTTGGCACAGAGTATTTGGAACTGGGCGCAACAACATCAAATATGGTTAACCATATCTCATATCCCAGGTTCGCAGAACGTCCTGGCTGACAAAAAGAGCAGAGTCTTTCACGATCATTTAGAATGGAAATTAAACACAAAAATTTTCAACAAAATTTGTCAACAATGGGGGTCACCGACGGTAGACTTATTTGTATCAAGAAATAATTTCAAGATTAACAAATATGTGTCATGGCACCCAGAACCATTTGCTTGGCACATAGATGCTTTCTCACTGATTTGGGAAAATGAATTTTATTACATTTTCCCCCCCTTTAATCTCATTACCCGAGTGGCACGAAAGATAAAGATGGATCGGTCCCACGCCATTCTGATTGTCCCCGAATGGAACACACAATCGTGGCTAGCGGGAATAGTCTCGACAGCCAGCGACTGCCTAAGATTCCCAAAATCCCAAGGAAATCTAACTCACCAAGGCCCTCTGGAACATCACGGCAATGTAGCAACAACACCATTGCTTGCATTCCTTTTCTAAATAAATACCTAGAACAATTTGGTTTAGACAAAATTACACAAGAACGGTTGGTGTCGCATGCGTGGAGAAAAGGAACAGTTAAAATGTATACCACATATTTGAAAAAATGGGGCGTTTACTGTCTTATTCAAAAGGTTAAACCGATGGATCCAACCATTGCCCAAGTGTGCAGATTTTTCAGGATGTTAGAACAAGATGGCCTCGGTTACGGCGCAGTTAATGCGGCCAGGTGTGCTCTATCGATCATTCTCCCCAGGTTAGGGGGAGAAACAATGGGTAAACATCACGTAATACACTGGGTACTAAGGGGGACTTATGAACGAAATCCACCTAAACCAAAATACGACCGATTTTGGGATGTGTCACTGGTCTTCAAAATGTTTAAGGATTGGCCACATAATAGATTTCTAGACATAAAACAATTAGGGTTTAAGTTAGCACTTTTATTACTGTTAGTCACAGGTCATCAAGGCCAAACTATAGTGGCACTTTCACTCGATGGACTGGAAATAGATAGAAGGCAAGCCACCTTCGATTTAACAACATTGTTAAAATCTAATCGCATAGGCGACCCTTTGTCATCAATTGATGTAACGCAATTCAAGGACAATGCAAAACTGTGTGTAGTTTCTGCGATTAGAACATATATATCCAAGACACAAGGAGTTAGAAACTCAAGACAATTATTGATAAGCTTTATTAAGCCACACAAGGGCATTTCAAGGGACACACTCGCCCGTTGGACAAATAATGTGCTAAAGCTGGCAGGAGTGAATACGGACAAATATGCGTCACACTCAACGAGAGGAGCCATGGTGTCAAAAGCACGCCTCCTAGGAATTTCGGTCAAGCGCATCCTAGCGCATGCAGGGTGGAAGACCGAACGATCGTTTGCTAGACATTATAGCAAGCGTCTGGAGAAGCCCAGTGGTGTCGCACAACGACTGCTACAGCATTAAAGGTCAAAAGGTGAGAACATAAGCATAGTCACAAATAGTGATTTTAACAATGTTCCATACCAAACAAATAATCAGAATAACATAACAATAACAAAAATATCAGGATAAAATGATATTATGTAAAGTCTCCCTAGCCTGCGGCTAGCCTGAGGCTATATACCGAGGTAAAATAGATTAGTTACACGAATCTTACCTTGGTATAGATGATGGATAACTATTGTTTTCCCGAGGTATAAGCCTCGGCTAGACGTGGGTGAGGGCCCACCCTCCACACCCTACCACGTCTAGTCTGTTGCTTGTACAAAGGAAACAATAGTTTTTTAAAGAATTTATTAGAGATCATTTTATCCTGAATTAGTAGGTAAAGATTGCTGGACCCGGATGTGCTTATCTCTCGCTCACCCACGTCTAGCCGAGGCTTATGCCTCGGGAAAACATTAGTTATCCATCATCTATACCAAGGTAAGATTCGTCTAACTAATCTATATATATATATATATCTATATATGTATAGTTGGGCAGAAAGTGAGAAAGAAGCAAAGTAGTAAGAAGTATCCAAAGCGGCCGGTGGTGATGCTAATGTCGGCAGAGAGTGCTTAGCCTGCTTGCGGTACTTAACAATAGGCCCGACTCAACCAATGCGTTATTTATCCCAGGGAGCATCGCTAGGACATTGTCGGAGTCATGCAAGAAGATGCCCCGAGTCACAGGAAAGGTGCACGCCCATACACCGATATCTATATCATAAGGTAAATATGAAAATATTGCTTAGTTAATTGAAAGATTGTGATGATATTGTATTTTGTTCCGAAAAAAAAAATGTTCCAAAGAATAAACATATGTACCCATAGTTACTCCCTCAGCACTCTCTCTATAAGCCGTGTTCACACGGGAAAAGTTTAAAGCGATTTATACAAGGCGATTCATATGAATCGATTTAGTTTGAAAGTGTTTCACGTTCACACGGGCAGTGCTTTGAGTCGCTTTAAGGCGGAAGTGGATATCTGCGCATGAGCAAGTCCAGACTAACCAGCGCCAGTTTTGGTTAGTCGACGTCGGCATGAGAGAGTGTGGGTTCGACCTAGATCTGTTTCGACTGAATCGTATTGTTTTGGAACGGTCAAAACTTCTGCTGGGCAGTGAAACCCTAAAAATAAATGATGAAAAAAATATCATATAAACCACCTACTTAGGTGGTTTATCAAATCCGAATTAAATGAGTCGATTCAGGCTTAAACCACTTCAGCCGCGTGTTCACACGCCAAATGTGAGCCGAACTATACAAGTCGATTTGTATGATTCGAATTAACTGCCCCGTGTGAACACGGCTTATGACAGGGCTGCTAGACAACCGATTAGAACAAGTAACGGAAGGCTGTGTTATGGAAATGACCACATTTATTTGCAAACTCATATTCAAATACGTAACTGTTGCATCCCCTATTATTCAAGTGAATAATTAATTAAATCAAGTAGATTAATTAATCTTACAAGTCTAATGGAGAGCTGTCTGTGCCCACCATTTCTTTGCATTCGTTTCTAATTTCTAAACTCTATGCCAGTACAGATAGCAATACCACATGCGGTGGCCGAATCGGTCGAGTTGAGACCTCCCGCGCGGAAGGTCGGGAGTTTAATTACCGGTCGAGTCAGACGAATGACTTTACACCATTGATACTTGTCGCTTCCTAGCTAGGTGTTCGGCATTATTAGGTTAGGACAAGGACTGGTTGGCTCGGTGTCAGGATAATGTAACTGAGTGGGATATCTACTCATAGTGCTGGTGGCCTGATCTCCCAGTAGGGCAGCACTATAAAGTCACCATGAATGCACACTATCACAAGTCGGTTCCCATCCTGATATGCCCATAGATTTTGCCAGGATGTAAAACTCCAACAACCAACCACCCAACAGATAGCAGTTGACGCTGGAACCAGCAACTCCACAACTTGTTATACCTGACTTGATATGACCAAGGCTGGTTTTACTGGCACTTTGGTTGTCATTCATCACTACTCTGGGCACGCGTGAATCTTTTATCCATTGCACCCCCAAACAAATTCAACATAGTTCATACAAATAATGGTAATTGAATTTTGAGAGTTGATACAGCCCTAGTTATAAGCATAACACCACTTAAAGTTGCATAGTCCAATGACTTTCGAATTCTTGGCTCATATTTTAGATAAATGTATCAGGTTGACCATTGTAAACTAATATGCATTATTCTGGAGTAATTTTGATTAAAAAAACACCTAATTTTGGAGCAATCTGAGCTGAAAGAACCCAACATAATTTCGGCAAGCTTGCCAAAAGTCCAGCTGATGTGGTCCAGGTTCACATCTCGTGATGGTCATGTGATGAGGAATGACCCACTAATCTGTAAGTAATCTGGTCCCCTATCAATTTCAACTGGCCACTGTACCTGTGTGTAGAGGGTGGTAGTATGTGTGAGGAATGGGTGGGGGGCTAGAAGCTGATGTCAGCGTGTGTGTTGGGAGGGGGGAGTGGGTGGAGCGACTGACCAAACCGTGGATGGTTGGGTTGGATGCCATCCAACCTCTACTATATGTCCTGGAACCTGACTAAAGCGATATATGGTACCGGAATGAGGGCCAGACTAATGAGGTCACGAGATTGACCTAATTGGTCAGTGCCCTCTCTACCTAATGGCTCTCTCAAAGTAGGTGTCCAAAGGGATGGGGTAATAAATTCACTGATTATTCTGTATATGCTGTACATTAGTGAATGCACCAGTGCCTAAGTTGGATATATATAATCAAATATAAGTAATTGTTTTGGTTTTGAAACAAATATTTTTCATCGGACCATGCAACTTTAAGAACTGCGTAAATTACCGGCCACAACAGTGTGTCTATTCAATTCCCTTCCCTCGACTGGTTGACTGGCTGCATTCAGTTTTCTCGTACCCGAGTGTCTTACAAAAGTACCCGGCTCCTTCGTTTTCCATGAACCACATTCAGTGATCTACCCACAACATTAGTTTATTTATTTGTTAGAGCTTCATATCCTGGCAATTTCTAAGGTCATATCAGGACGGCTACCGACTTGTGCCCAGTGCACACTCATGGTAACATTATAGTGCTGCCCCACTGGAAGACCAGCCCGCTGGCACCGTGACTCAATTCCACCCTCAGTTTCATTATCCTGGTGCTGAGCTAACCAGTCCTTGTCTTATCCTAGGAATGCCGAGTGCCAGTCTAGGTGGTGACAAGTATCGATGTTGTATGTCATTGGTTTTGACTCGACTGGGAATCGAACTCCCGACCTTCCACATGGGAAGCCTACACTCTACCTATTTTGGCAGCGCGTCCGGTGCCACCTTTGTTGTTGCTGTTAGAGGACGGTTGGTTGTAGAATTCACCAAAGTACCTCTTGCAACCGAGCATGCTGCAGTGTGAGCTTCTACCCACAACACTAGTTCTTACCGCTGCCATCAGAGGGCAGGTCGGTTGGAGGTGAAAACAAAGATTCTACTATATAAAGATATTCAACTCTTAGTAATTTACATTGCCCGGAGTGTGACAGGCTGAGAGTGGCGACGCCATGTAGTTAGCAGCCTTAATTAAGCATACCTTCTTAGCATGAGCATATCAGAAAATATTGTATATAGATATATAAATATATAGATATATAAATACATAGATATTTAGATACATATATGCACATATGCGTAGGTGTGTAGGCACGTAGACACGTAGATGTGTAGAGTAGATACGTAGATACATAGGTAGATACATATATATATATATATAGATAGATATAGGTATGTACATATGTTATGTACACACATATACACATGTGCATAGAAATATTTAAATACATATATTAACATACGTTTCTAAGCTTAATGCGACTTTCCGCTTTGAATTAAGTGAAGTTGGTTGGTTCATTGTTGGAGTTTTATGTCCTGGCAACATTTATGTTCATATCAGGATGGGCACTGACTTGTAACAGTCCACACTCATGGTGACTTTATAGTGCTGCCCCACTAGGGGACCAGGCCGGCAGCACCATGACCTGATATCCTACTCAGTTACATTATCCTGACACTGAGCCAACCAGTCCATGTTATATCCAAATAATGCCAAGTGCCTGGCTAGGAAACGACAAAGATCTCATCTAAGGCCGATAAAAGCAAGACAGGAAGCTTATTGGGTGTTGTTCTCTTTCGTCGTGAACAGATCAGGACTTGGTCCTTCACACTGATTCCATGACCAGAATTCTGTACAAGCTACGTGAATCTCCCCTGTGTATGTATATGTAAGTGAATTGCCTGAATGTATGTAATTGTAAGCATTAGACCACTGTAAGCATTAATCTGTAAGCATTAAACATGCACCGGGCGCGATTGCCGAATCGGTAGATTGCGGACCTCGCGCGCGGGAGAGCGGGAGTTTGATTCCCGGTCGAGTCAAACCAATGACTTATATAATTGATACTTGTCGCTTCCTAGCCTGGTACTCGGCATTAATCTGTTAATAGGAGAGGGCAAGGACTGGTTAGTTCAATGTCATGATAATGTGACTGATTGGGATATCGGATCATGGTGCTGGTGGCCTGATTTCCCAGTGGGGCAGCAGTATAAAGTCGCCATGAGTGCACACTATCGCAAGTCAATACTCGTCGTGATATGACCTTAGATGTTGCCAGGATGTAAAACTCCAACAACCAACCAACAAACTGACGGACGTGAACCATTTTAAAGACTTAAGGCCGGCACACACCTCCCGTATAAAACCTAAAACTGCCCGTTTCGCGACTAAAGTTCGAGTTTTAGTCAGTTTCAGTCTTTAGGTGTGTGACCCCCTAACACACCTGATCCTTGCGATTCGCGTATAAAACTCAGTATTAGGTCTTATACGGGAGGTGTGTACGGGATTCGAAAAATGAATCGGGCAGTTTTTAGTCGGGAAACGGGATGGGTCGGGTTGAAACAGGAGGGGGGTCACACACCTAAAGACTGAAACCGACTAAAACTTAGTCGGGAAACGGGACGGGTCGGGTTGTGATGGGTCGCGTCGGGCAGTGCAGTTTTAGTGCATGAATCGTATACGGGAGGTGTGTACCAGGCTTTACCATTCCAGGGGATGAGTGGAGTAGTGTGCGTTGACCTCTCAGACAGGGAGCCACATAGCCAGGTAGGCACAGGAGCCTGGGTAGTGCAATGAGCCTCAGAATGGCAAGAGGTGTCGGTTCGAATCTTACTCCAGGATCAATATTTCCCATTTTCATCAGCCCCATGTTCATGTTTTAATTTCTTGTGACCTTGATATATTATTCGTGCATAACCTTGTAGGTCTCCCAGTCAAATCCTCAGTTAAGACATCACGTTATCAGTGATGACTGAATGCCGTGGGGGCTGACAAGTAAGACTGAGTTAGGAATAAAGTTGTGTATTTCTCCACTTTAGCTTTTCCGTCTGTGCGCCGACACCAGCAATGCGCTTACAATGGCTGAGATTAGTTTTCCTTATTCCAGTTAGATGAACGCCTCTCAAGATGCGCTGCTCAGGCATTCGGATAAGTATCAGTTTCTGCACCTCGCACTGCATGCATTTGACTGGCCAACTCAGACCTATAATAAATACCCCTGTGGTTTGGGAAAACTGAACACCCATATTTAATTGTACATGGAATGTTTTCATTTGTCAACCTTATATTTTTCAGATGACTTCAGCGATCGATGCTATCACACACACACACCTACACCTCCATGTCAACATAACCATTGCAATAACCACTACACTCCATCTTTACAGTCTATATATATATATATATATATATATGTCTGTGTGTGTGTGCATATGCAGATATATATTATCTGTACATATCTGTAACATATATTGTTCCGAGGAACGAACAAATCTTAACCGTCTATCCTATGCTCTTTTCCATGTTTGCTTTGTACAGGTGAAGCCATTACGGACCTGAAGGTTTTAGCATCGCCAGTCAGACCTGGAGAGAGCTCTCCCTTCAGAGTATCAGTCAGTCATGGCGGCAACATGCAGCTGTCGATTGACTACGGCAACTTTGAGATCGAGGAGTGGTGCTCCTTGGACGTCGTTAGCATCTCCTCACTGAGCTTGAACATCACCTACGATGGCATCGGTTCTCACTCGGTCGAACTCCATGTCTGGAACACGTGGGTAGCCATAGCCGTAGCTCGCAATCTTTGTTTGGGGTGGCAGATTTGCTTGGGATGGGGGGGGGGGGCGGGCAGATACATTCTTTTTTTAAATTTATTTATTTTTATTGATGCTGTATTTATTCTGTCCATAGCATGAAAGCCTGGATACCCAGGCTTGTTTTCAATGCTGGCCAGCTGTATTGTTGGTGTTGTCTTACCAAACAGTAGCTGCTGATAAGGTATTTGATTGCCTGCATTTCAGTAGCAGATAGATAGTCTGTTGGTACGTTTAGTAGCCTATGTTAGTTTGTTTGGGCCCTCTTGGCGTTGTATTTTTGTTCTATTCTTATTAGTATATTCTTGAAACCGACAAGCAGTGAAGGCGAGAGGCACCGGGAAAGAAATGTTGAAAATTATATCTAGAGGCTCTGAAATGCTATTTCCAGCCATTTCCGGGAGGTTACATGCTATTCTTTTTATTGGTGGGGAGCAAGTTCCCTCTGCGCCCCCCCCCCCCCCACGCTAGCTACAGCCATCAATCAATCAATAGGATGCAGCTATAATAGGCCTTGGACCTGTTAGCCGCTCTTAATTAATAGAAATGGAGACAGTTCTTTAGAAATGGAGACATGCTCCCTCTTATGCTCCCTATGCTTATTATGTCCTTGACATGAAAAGTTCTAGTCACCTGATCTTAACAAAGTATTCCTTGTATTGATAGTCGTTTATATCTTACCGAAATATTAACATTTTAGAAATATCAAATATATTGTGCTAGGACACAAGAAAAGGAAATGCAGGAAGCAACTTAATTTGTTTTGCTTGAAAACATCAATGTACTCCAATGTAAGAAAGAGTGCATAGACTTCCACGATGAAAATTGAGTCCTGATCGGGTTTGCGAGTTGTGTATATATAGCCACATCAGACTGCTGTAGCAGCCACCTGGCCTCGGTCTTTTGAACCAGCAGTGTAATTAGAAAAATGGTATGCGTATTGGTTCTGAATCTTTGTTTACCAAGCATCGTAACCCAAACCCAGTGAATCTCAGACTTCCTACGTTCGGTGAGTAAGAGGATCAGTAAAGGGTTCCTCAACACCCGATACCGATTTTCTGAGAATTTCTTTATCACCAGCACATCGACAGCCACCTTCCAAGCCTCCAAGTGAGGCTTCTTTAAAAAAAAAGAATCCTCCTAAGAAGCTGGTAACTGATATTGGTTTGAACAGTATTTAAGATGCTCAACGCCAATGCAAAAACGAACCCCACCACCTTACACAAAACCCAACTCCAAACAATCAATAATAACCGAAAAGCAACTGGCATAGTTCTCAGTGAAAGTTCCTGGGATAACATCAAATGAATTTTGATTCGAAAATACATAAGTTTGATAGGAACAGTGGCTTTATCTGACCGAAATATTCATATTATACAAATGCTACCCATATACATAGTATTGAGGATTTGGGCATTTTTGCAACCAACCAAGTATTGGACCATCCCCCTTTCTTGTTGAAGAAGCCCTCAATCATCCTCTGGCTAGCGGAAGTGAAGAAGTCTAAGACGCGTCCCCTTGCCTATCTTTGACTACGCTTGGATGCTGATAACCAGCATGCAGAACATTTCTCCATTTTCACTGATCATTCCAAACACTAAGGACGGATCGTCTTCCATAGGCCCTACTTATAAGCAAAGCACTTACATTCCCGAACAAAGCTCACCTTTTCTTTAATGCCAAAAGCCTATGCACTGTTGCTTATGTTTAGGTGTATTGGTTGTTTACGCCAGTTCCTGTTCATGGCTTCTAGCGGCTGCAGACCATTGGCTATTAAATGATGATTCTGAAAATGAATTCCTACGCAATTGTTGGTTATGACATCGGTTTGTGCTGGGAACCTGGCCATGCCAGCATCCAAAGAAATGAGGAGGCTGATGGGGCGTCGAAAATGGCTCTCTGCAGTTTTGTTTCGCCGTATTGGATTGCTCACTTTGATATGAGGCCGCTATTTCTCAAGTATATTAATTAAAAATGGCAACATGTCTGGGATGAGTATGCAAACAACAACAAAGTTCATAACATCACCCCATTCATTGAAGGAGAGCCACACAGTTACATTGGGTGTCGGGCAGGACCAAAATGGCCCTCACCTGCATTAACCATTGTTGGCTAACTCATGCCTCTTTGCTAAAGGGAGAAACCTAAATGTATTGGATGTTAGCTGACACACATATATTCTATCTAAATGTGTGGATTGCATGGGCTTCCACCACCAATGTTTAATGTAAATAATGTGTGAGATCTCTTTACAAATGTAAAACATGAACAACTTTGAGCATTTCTATGGGTGACTGGACAGTATTGCCTCTTGTAATTTTAGCTGTATTTTCTGTGTTAAATTGTTGTCCGTTTGATGCCATTTTTAAACAAATCTGCACATTCAAGACTTTTGTGTAAATTTCAGTGTAAACATAAAAATTTGATCATCATATTTTTTCGGAAACGAATGTGATCTACAAAATTCTTGCCATGATAATGGCCTTTGCTCCCACGATGCCATTAAGCCATCAACAATTAGTAATTATAAAAAGCAAAAAAAGCAAGGAATGTTACACAAGAGTGAATGCAATAAATCATGTACCATCAGTGTTAATAGTAACCACAGACATTTTATTTCATTACATTCATGGATTAATTTGTCGGGTTCTTGCCATTTATTACTTAATGCTGATCACCAGGTTAGGAAATGACAAGAACACACTTTTTAAGCCATTGGATTGACTGGGGATTCAAACCCCATGTGAAGTGGACGGTTAACTTAATGATAATACTAATACTAATGATAACAACAACACTTTCATTTGGTTGTTTGCAGTGAAAGCTACCTTAGCGCAGCTGTCGTTGCTGATGTTGACACACCGCTTGTGATTAACGACATTACCTGGAAGCATGCTGAGCCTGATGCCGACAACCCGTGCTTGCAAGTGGATGCGTCAGCGGGAACACGGATTAGGGTATTCTGGGAAGTAACCCACTCAATTGCCATGGACCAATTCGCCATTGACCACAGCAAACTGAGTGAGGTGTGTGTGGCCAACCTGGATAGTCACATCTACAGGACCGTGCTTCATGTCAGTAATGCATACAGCCACGTCTACAAGAGCATCACCATCGCAGTTGTCGACCCCATCGCCGAGCTGATTCTCAGCGCCAATCCGACCCAAGACAGGAAACAGGCCAAAATCAAACGGCTCAGCAACACCGGAAGTCACGTGACCTGCGAGCTGGAGTTCGGCGACGGCGAGACACTAGCTCACCGTGAGTTGTCAATGCCCGTGCGCCTTTACAGCCACACCTATCCGAAACCGGGCACCTATGAGTTTCGCCTCACCTGTTCGAACTACCTGAATATGTCTGTCGCGACTGGCCTCATTCACGTTTTGGGCTTAATTCAGTCTGGTAAGATTTATTTTCGATCTAAAATATTTAAGGTATATGGCGGGGACTTGCGTGTTGAATGGACTATAAATAGTGGAACGAATATCTCCTGCAAAGCCAATATAACAGGTGGACAATATTCAGCCCCTTTTGAGGTGCCTCCGGACGACATATACTACGTGTCGGGTGACTTCAGAGGCTTTCTGTTAATACGCGAGGAACACTATGATGTTGGAAGTTACGGTATTATTCTAACATTGTCGAACTTGATTTCAAATGTCATATGTAAGACAACTGTCTACATTTACCATGTCATAGACGATAGCGATATATCAAGCAATGTGATGTTGGAAGGGATGAGTATTCCAATAAAAATTACGCTAAACACGTCGTTTCCGGGTAACACTGCGCAAGTGTATAGTACCAATTGTCCGGATATAATAATCATTGATCCGATGGATGACCTGAAGCAAGCTCTGGTGTGTTCTCTTATATTTATCATTCCGGGACCTCAAATAATTACTGGATTGGTGAGCAATAACTTAGGGAGGACCATAAATATGCTTATTCTGAACACCTACAATATAATCACTGACCAGCTAGAGATTACTGCTACTAGTCCCTCCGATAATCAGACCCCTGTGAAATTCTCTGTCATCTGGACTGGACAGAACACATCGCAACCCAGCCAGACAAGACTATTAATAGATTATGATTACGACGACAAAAGAGATGAACTTGGACTCAAACTAACAAACAATGTTATGGAATTTACCAAGTCATTCCCATACTATCAGTACTATCACGTAGCTGTAACGGCTATGAATAATATATCCAGTTTGAACTATTCACTACTGGTGCAAGTCGGGGTGAATATTACAGGTTTAGAGGTGAGCTTCCCGACACAGCCAAACGCCTCGTACAACGTTGTGAGGAAAGCCTCGCCGGGCTCAGAGCAATTCACCACCAGTCCGGCCACCATCAAAATCTTCATCACTGCCGGCTCCAATGTCATATTTCTTCTCAATTTTGGTGACGGCCAAACTGAAACTTTGACGCGTGGAGGGCAGACAGGCTGGCAGCTCCCGTTCAGCAATGTAAACCTGCACGTATACGACGTCGAAGGGTGCATGACGGTCCACCTCACCGCCAGCAACAACTTCACAGGCGACTCTCCGGTGAGCGTTAGAAGCGCCTACCCCGTGTGTGTCTTCGCGCCCGTGCCGAACCTGCAATTCCTTCAACTGCCGATTCAGGGCCTGGACCCCGGGGTCACAGTGAAGTTCACGCTCCAAAAGCTATCAGTCGAACGCCACCCAACGAGAGCCAGATGCGCGTTCAACTACAACAACGGAAAGAACCAGGAACTGGTCTACATGGACCGCATGCGTCAGGTTCCCGACAACTACACGCACGCGTACACGTACGACCAGACGACGGAACCCATTATGTACACCGTCAAAGTGACGTGCAAAAACGAGGTCACAACCAGCAGTCTGACATTCAAAATCAAATTCCAAAGTGTCATCAGGTCCGTGCAGTTTGTGGCGCTCAACTACACGGTGGAGGTTGGGGCACCTGCGCACATGTTGTTCTCAGCCGTTCGGGGTTCGGACATTAAAATCTATATCGACTTCGGCGATGGCACAACAATGGATCAGTGCATCGACGGTATCCCGTTCTTTATACAGGAACGTGGAGGCAACAAAAGCAATATCGAACACGCATACAAAGAGGGGAACTACACGGTCAGCATTCACATGTTCAACTCTGTGTCATCGGTTGGTGTAGTGTTGCCGGCACAGATGGTGATTCAGTACCGACTTCCCCCTGTTCACATAGCCAGCCTCAGTCCCTTCACGATGATCCGAACTGCTCATGGCACTTTTATGCTGGACATTGAGTATGGCGCTCAGCCACCGACTGATCCACATTGCGAGATATCCTACCCGTTATGGGGCCTGTGGTCGGAGAAAATAAAAGTCTTCCCAAAGAACCTTACTCGCTCGCTTCGGTTCTACACTTTTCATGAGTTTCCGTATTTGACAATCGGATCATGGATAATAAAGGCCAAGTGTTGGAACTACATGAATACAGTTTTTCTGTCAGTCGCCGTGAAAGTCATTGAAAAGATTAAGGATATCCTCTTCGTGAGCAGCCTCCATGGAAGTGGCGCTCGATGTGCGTATAACATATCGCAGGAGATCACCTTCAGCGTTACAGCAGGAAATGGCTCACACTTTGTAGGGTACATCAGCACCAAGGGTGAGCAGCCGGGTTACCCTGTTCCACATGTCCTATTGGCGAAAGGCTGGAAGGAGAGCAGGAAACACCAGTATAACGTGATTGGTAACTATACGCCTAGCGTCACTCTGAACAATTTGGTTAGCAAGGAAAGCGCGGAGCTCAGCAACTGCAAGAAGATCATCATACAGCATCCAGTGCCTGAAATGACATTCACCGTGACTACGTGGGTTTCATTCCCGCCCGGAAATCTAGACATGGAGGTGAGGGTGAGAGTTCCCTCCACTAAATTGACTGATCCATTTATCACCGTCAAGTACAACTGCTCTTCAAAACAGGGGCTGAACGAGACGTCCTTCATGAGCTCTTTCGCAGAGAAGATGATTGGTTTCCAGAGGCGCTATGTCTTGAACTGTCGAGATATTGGTGATCACGAGCTCAACATCATCGTCAGCAACATGGTTAGCAGCCGATCCTTCCTAGTGCCTTTCCATATGGAAGAAGTGATCACCAATATGGAGGTCACACCGAACAACACTTACGTCAATGTCGACCAGATGCTGAATATATCGGTGGAAACCCAAACTGGTAGTCATATCCTGTATCTAGTCGATTGGGATATGCACTCCGACAATGGTATTAGAAACGATTATGCTTGCAAGCACATTGACAATTGCTTGGTTTTCCATGTGAATCACACTTACAGGATGGAGGGGAATTTCACAATCAACATTACCGCCTACAATAACGTCAGCAGGGTAACGAAGACTATCATGCAGAAGGTGATGGTAAAGATGGTCTCGTTCAACCTGACCGTTCGGCACTCGATCGTCAAGTCACCACCGGGAATTATCAATTACACCCTCTGTTATCCGTCCGAAGCAAAGGTGCAGCCGCAATACGTTTTCATGTCATGGCTCATTGGTGATGACAGCGGCAAGGAGATTATTTACACCAAACAGTTTGCGCTTTCGGAAACGCACTGCTTCCAGCGAGACATTGTGCTGTGTAACTACAGCTCGGGCGAACTGACGACCCGCGTCGACGTGTGGAATGCGGTGAGCACAGTGAACACCTCTGTAAGCACGTCTGTCTATCGCCTGATTACAGCATCTACACCCATACTGCCCGTGTCTGTCATCGCCACTGACACGGCTCTGCACTTTTCATGCAATGTGCCAGAAGGATCGAACCAGACAATTTACGCGGAGTTTGGCGACGATGAGGGCTCCGAGATGGTGTTCTTGGGAGGCTTGAGGTTCGGAACTGTGTTGTACTTTGAGCATGCATACAGAAGAAACGGCACCTTCACCATCGTCTGTCATGCCAGCAATGTTGTCACGGAGGTGAAGGGTACTGCTTTCATCGATGTGGAGTTGCCAATTCCGGAGGCAATCAACATTACCTATCCGGACGTGGTTGCTAATCCTCCAGGAGATTTCACTTGGATGATTGACTTCTCAAAAGAACCTAAGCCCTTTGTGAACCTGTCGATAACGCTCGATGGTATTGAGAGTGATGTGGCCTACTTCCAAAGTTGGCCTCAATCGATCGAACAATCTTTTCCCTCGGACCAAGTAGGCGACTTCAACTTCACGGTGAACTTTGATAATAGGATCTCAAATCAAACAAAGCATGTCTCAGTTTACTTTGAGGAGAGGGTGAGCAATGTGATCCTCCAAGGGCCGACCTATAGTGGCTCGGGTCCAAATGTCGCCACCGAAGAGGTTCAGTTCTTCAAGATTCGAAAGAGCACCGGGTCACACATGAAAGTGACTGCTATTATCGGAGAAGGTCCAACATCACAACATTGGAACTGGTTAGGCACCAAAAACGAGTTAGAATTCAATCACACATTCGCTGAACATGGTAATTATGTAGTCAGTGTCAACGTCCGCAACCAACTGAACCCAGTCGGTCTGACTGCCGAATTGTCTCTCACTGTCTTTGATCCAGTTGTGAACTTCACTCTAACGACGAACACCACACTTGCGAAAATCAACGAAACAGTGAAGTTTGAGGTGTCCACCCTCGAAGGTGTGAAGCCACCATCTGGTGCACATGTACTGTTTCAGGCCAACACTAGTACTATCTCCGATATGCGGGTGGACTTGAAACCTGGAGGCATTGCGGATGTAAACTATGCCTTCAACATGCCAGGTGTCTACCTTGTGAGCGCTGTCATCTCAAATGGCTTCAATCAAATGGCAAGTGAAATACTCGTAACCATTGAGGAGTCGTGTCGTACATTGGTGAATGCTACCTTCAAGACAAATGTGAAACAAGGCGACAAATGGAAGTTCACTACTAGCTTCAACGCACCGATCACCGACCTCTGCCTGACCTATGAGTTTGTGTTTCAGGAGGCACCCACGATCAGACTTTGGCGAGGCGATCGAAGCATGTGTGTGAAGGAACCTGACTTTTCAAATGCAGGCTATGAAAACATCACAACCGGCCTGCTGGAATTCACACTAGGGATCGACGTCATCACACTTGGGATACTGAACTTATCGCTGACGCTCACCACGCCATGTCACAGAGCCACCAAGGTCTACTCAGCGAATGTGACTGATGCACCATGCATATTTCTGGAGTTTGTTAGAGATATGAGCGAGCTCAACGGAACCAGCCCGGAGCTTCCACTTCTCTACAGGCAGTTCAACAAGAAGGAAGTGCCGAAGGAACTCTTAAAACTGAACAAAGACTGCATACTACCCATCCGCAAATGCGTTGTGTTCCGCAATCAGACAAATGGCACATCCATTGAAGACACTACCGGTATTGAAGTCCAAGATGACTTGCAAGGAGTACAGATCGAAGGAGGCATCTATGAATATGGCCATTACTACGCCCACTGCGTGTGGCATATGGCGGATGAACCATGGAAGCGAGCGGAAAAGATGATGTACTTTGAAATTGAGATGAGCGGAATGCTTGTTTCCATTAATGATTCTGTAATAAATTTGAAGAAAGAGAAGAGCAGGGCATACAAACTGGTCGCAGTTCTCAATGACCCAGATCGAGGACAGGAAACACCCGTGTATGAATGGTTTTGCTGGAGGAGCACTGAAGACCAAGTCATCCCACCGGAAGGGACAACCATCGCCATACCGGAAAAAGGTAAGCAGCACACCTGTAGCAAGGGTCTATTTAGGTAGGTGTCATTGGGTTGATGAAAATGGGAAATATTGCAGCTCGAGCTGGAATTGGAACCCCCACCTCTTTTGGGCTATTGTGCTACCCGTTACACGACCTAGGCTCCCTGATGTCATCACCTCATCATGTCCACCTGTCTATGTGGTTCCTTGCCTAAGAGGTCAATGCACACTACTACCATCATCTGGAATTGTTAGTCTTTTAAATGGTTTTCATCCGTAAGTCATTTTAATGCTTCCAATTGCATAAATACAAACAATGCACTTACATATACATACCCAGGGTAGGGTCAGCACCCATACAACATGCAGTTTGTCTAGTATTCTAGTCATGGCAACCAGTGTCAAAGGGGTTATGAAAACGGGAAATATTGTGCATAGAGTATGATTAGAAGCCACACATATTGCATTCCGGGCTAGTGTGCTAAACATCACACCACCTGGGCTTCCAGATGCAATCACTCTATCCACGCCTACCTGTCTAGATGGATCCTTGCCTGAGATGTCAGTGCAGACTCCTACACTGGCACGGGATGCCTGCCATTATAGCAACATCAGAACCATCTCTGCACCCCCTGTCCCTCCCCTGCCCAACCGACTTTTAACAGACCACCCTTTGATAACCCAGTCAACCTCTACTAAGTCATCAACACCTCCACCCCCACAGACCGAGGAACCTAACTCTACCACCTACATTAAAGTTGTATAGTCCGATGGTTTTGGGTTTCTCTCATTTTCTGAGATAAACATATTAGGTTGATCATTATAATCTACCTTACTTTAGTTTGAAGTAACTTTTATTTTAAATCACTAACTTTTGAGATATTTGAAATGAAAACATGCTAAATTAATTTTGGCAAGCTTCCCAAAACTCTAACACCATAGGCTTCTGCAGTAACAGGTTCTATTAATTGACTCAGTATCCCCTTATATGTGACAACAAATGTTTAATAAGTGCACCAGGATCTAAGTTAGATAAGTAGAATCAAATCTAGATAATTGTTTTGTTTTTGAAAATGTTATGTTTTCATCGGACTATGCAGCTTTAACTATCCTCCCATTCAGATTATCTGTACTACTACACCACCAGTCTGTAGAATGCAAAAACAATAACATATGACAGACGTAGGCAAATATAGCTAAACATAGAATGTGAGATCTGGAAAAACTCCATCCATCACCAACATGTCTTATCATAACACTTATATAAATAGTGGCTAGGGAAAGACAACAATAGACATGACTGGGTTGAGAGTGTTTACTTGCCTCTGGCACAGGAAAAATGCCCATACCGTAGTAATACAAAAAAAAAAAATCGGAAAGGACTGCGGGGCCCACAGGCAGTCTGATCACCCGTGACGCGGCGGACGAGGACCAGAGTCGTCAGCCGGAATGCAGGAACGGGAGGGGAAAGGGATTCGAAATAGAATAGTAATAAATAATAATAATAAATCGGGTAAACATCGAAGTAATATATTAATAAATATCAGATTAATCAGGAACGCTTAACTATTCCTCCGTAAATTTATATTCGTATAATTCTTATACCTCAAATAAATATATGTCAAATACATAGCAGTAAGGGGCCGTCCAAAGTTGTGAACATTGTCACGGTCGTACAAATCGTATGACAGAGGTAGGGGACTGTCAGTAATGTACAACTTTTATTTTTGAATAAAGTGTTGACTTTTTGGTCAATTTAGATTTGTTATCAGAAAAATAATATATATAGATATTTTAAACTTTTAGAGATTGTTAATTTGTTGTACAGTAGTTGATTAAATAGGGGGCTTGAGGTCACAATGAAACCACTGATTGTTTTGCTGTCCAGTTATGAGTTTAGATTTAGCTAGCACATCATCATCATCATCATACTGTCGGTCGTGATGTGACAAAGACTGCTTTCATCACTTGACTGCCACTCTCCATTTAGCTCTCTGTTGTGAGAGTGATGTCCATGAGTCAGTCTACATTTCATGAAAGCTGCCTGCAAAAGTGTTGTAGTGCTGGTGGCTTTTGCAAGTTACCAGCGGCACTCTCTCGGGGAGCAAATAGAGGTTTCACAACGGCAAGAACATGTCCAGACAGGCGCAAAACTATTTTTCCCTGCAGTGGCTGGTCGGAAGATGTTGGGAGTTCCATACATCAACCGCCCTTAATGGTGCCACAGTGACATGGTTTTCTTTTCAGGGTTTGCTCCCTTAGCCTTTGGTTCTGTCAAGAACCTGTACCACAAGGCAGTGGTTTACACCTCTGTAGGGCAGGGGCATCAAACTCCCTGAGGTATTGCAATACCTGCATACAATATGCTAGGATATAAAACCCCAACAAATAAACTGGTCTCTTAATGCTACTCACAACTAGGTTTCAGGGTTCTCCATGAAAAGGTGAAGCCTAGAGAAACATCAGGATTTCATACTGGCGGAAGTGAAGCATTTGAACCTAGTTGAATGTGCTACCAACTGGGACGTGAATTTTCACAGAAGCGCCCAACGACTGCTGGAAGGTAGCGAAAAGTAGTACTCTTTGTACTACATTGAAAATGTTGAGAACGTTGGACGACCCATAAGACCAGGGCTTCTACTCTGATGAAGTATGTACGAATAAAATATCGGAGCAGGATTCAAATCCGCATTTCTACCATTCCATTGCAAGCGTTCTAACCCTTACCATATCGAGACCCGCTTATGCAATCCTAGTATTCTCTCTGTTGGTGTGGTTAGAGTATCTAACTTTTTTCTAGGTCAGACTCCTAATCTGAAGGTCCATGGTTCGATTCCCCATGGCATTACCTCTGCCAATTTGGATTTCCACCACTGTGTATAACTTACAGCATCATCAAAAGCCAGTTGCTCTCATTCCATGTCTATTTGGTGTGGGAGATTAACACTCCCTTGGGTTGGTAAACGTGTAGGCTCAAGCTTTCTATCAACCAACTGTCAAATGGTGAAAACAAGACTGTTCAGGCAATATATGATAGGCAATATAAATCTTGAATAAACAAATTAATAAAACCTACCACACCTATCGGTGTAGGTGTATGCAGTGTTTTACCTGGGGAGGTCAGTTCACCTCATTACTCTAGCTCCCATTGGATCATAAGTCTCATACTTACAATTACAAATATTCTGGCAGCGAACTTCCATTAAATACACATGGCAGGTTTAATACTATTTAGCGCTCAGCATGGACAGCGGAAGCCTGGTTATGGAACCAGTGTCGTGGCAGTGGGGGCATCGCAAACAAATGGCAATATCGATCGTAGAAGGGAACTCAAACCCACATTTCTACCATTCCGGGGCGGGCGTTCTAATGGGGTTGTCACACTACGACGCTTCTCACCAGCGACCCGTCGACGTGTTGCATTTTGGGGGAAATGTCGGTACGCGTCGGGACGCGTTAGCGGCGTGTTAGCGGCGCGTCGGTACATGTCGGTACACTATCTTTGACGTTGACCGTCAGCGGACAACGTCAGCGCGCGTTATTGGTCGCTGAGTGTTTTCAACATGTAAAAAAAAAACAACGACTGGCAGCGCACGCAAATATATGGGTAAGGACGTTAGGAGGACGTTAGGTGGACGTCGAGCTCCGTTGGACGCGCCGGAAGAGCGTTATGCGAATGCTAGGCAGATGCCGCGTGCGCGGGCGGGTCGTCTCCACACATGGCGCCAAATGGTTGCTTTGTTGTTTTACGTCCTACCAATATGAACATGTCGCGCCAAACTTTTTTTTTTTTTCCTCACTCATCGAAACCCGTTGGCCGCGCGCTAACAAGATGCTACTCACACGCTGCGCCAACGTCCAACTGTCCCATATTTCCCCTAAATCTTTAATGTTTCTCGACGCTTTAATTTTATTTTCAACGCTGACGGGTCTCCGGTAAGAAGCATCGTAGTGTGACAGCCCCATAACCCTTCGCCTATCTAGTCTTTCTGAAACACATAAACAGGTGGGCGTGGAGAGGGTGATTGCATCACGGAGACTATGTTGTGTAATGGTTAGTGTACTAGCCCCAGAATGGGAAGCAACGTGGGTTCAAATTCTGCTCTCGGTGCAATTTGTCTCATTTTCATCATGCCCACAACACTGGTTTCCATGACCTGGATTCCAAGCTATGTGATTTTTGGTTGTTGAACATAACCTTGTGTCTTTATTATGTAAGTGCATTGTCTGGATGTAATTCTAAGCATTAAGCGACTTATGAATGTAAACCATATAAAAAAGACTTACGATTCCAGAGGGACGAGTGCAAGGAGCCGCATAGACTGGCGGGTTTGGATAGGGTGATTGCATTAAGGAGCCTAGATAGTGTAATGGTTATCACGCTAGCCCCAGAATAGCAAGAAGACTGGGTTCAAATCCCACTTTAGGTGCAATATTTTCCATTTTCATCACCCCCCCCCCGCCCATTGACAGAATTGAACTAATTATTTGTACGAAATAACGACATACAAAGCATATTCATGGATTATTGCGTGTCATAGGTTAGTTAGTTATAATGTTGACATCTCTGGTTTGTTTTTGTATCCCCCCCCCCCCCGCTCCACCAACCCACACACTACAAAGCCAGCGACGTGGTGAGCGAGGAAGGGGAGAAGCCAGGATGTTTCGGCACGAAATCCGGCCGCTTGGCGACCACGACGGATACCATTGAAGTGCACTCCGGGACCCAGGCCCTGACAGCAGACGACGAGTACTACGTCTTCAAAGTGGTCGTTACCAAGGACACCCGGCGGTCACCAGCCATCGATCAAATCCACGTCTCCATCACTGACTTGGACCAGGCCACATTCCTATTGAGGTAAGATGAAATTACCTTAATATGGGTGATCAATATAGGGAATCTTCCCTTTCGTGCCTTTATACTCGCATACGTCTTATACATCACACATAAACACATTTCACTAATTTGAACTCAATATTCAAGGCTCTGTCACACTATGATGTATGGCATCAGCGCGTGCTCAATGTTAGAAAATGTGCCAGTATGTCGGCATTCATCAAAATTTTCAGCGGCAGGTGGTAAAAATGGGCATATACACAACGTACATACAACGTACACAACGTACACAATGTATTCAGAACGTATCTCTGACATATAAGGGCGTTCGTGTACCTCGCAAAAGGTTTGCAAATGGTTTGCAAAAGGTTTGCAAAAGGTTTGCAAAAGGTTTGCAAAAGGTTTGCATATATACTTACACACACACACATATATATATATATATATATATATATATATACATATATATCTAAATATTGACTGTACAACAGGTCAATATTTAGGTGTATATATACATGTATTCAATATTTACATTGCTGTTTTGTGTAAAATCACTTTTCGGTGCTGGGGGAAAGTTTTGACGTCAGCATAACGTAGTGGACATAAGAGTAGCGTCCATCCGTCATTGTGGTAACATATCTCGACACATGAGAAGAAAAAAAAAAAATGTTTGGCCCAACGTGTCGCTAACGTGCCTCTCACACTTGTGGCATTACCTAGCAATGGCATAACGCGCTTCCAACATTCCGCTAGCGACCGTTAAACGTGTTGCACAACATATGAGAGCGTAGTGCCAGCGCATGAGCGACACATGTCCAATGACAGTACAGCACATTTTGGTGTTGCGCCAAGGTGCACCCAGCATGCGCGACGTTGGTGTAACGCTTGAGTAATGCATGCCAAAGTCCTCATCAGCACACAGCCAGTTTGGCCAGGGGCGTGGCAAAGGGAAAGGGAAAGTGAAAGGCAGGAAGAGGATGATGGAGGAGACATCACCATCTCGACCACAATCTCCAGCATCTCCTCCTGCGCCATCAGCCAGCCTGAGGAGACGATGGAGATGCAGTCCACGTCTCTGTAGCCTCCTCGGTCACGCCGCTCGTCCATCGCCTCCACCTCATCAAACATACAGCAGGGGCCAAACAAGAGGAGGGTGAGGAAGTGTGACTGCACTCTGACCGCAGCAGATGAGGACCTGATGCTGGAGTTCCTGCATGACAACCCCATCATATGGAACCTCAAGATGAGTGACTAAAGGCAGACGGACAAAAAAGGGAAGCTTTGGGAGGATCAGGGTGAAGGGAAGGGCAAAACTGCGGCCCATCTCCAGGGCTGGTTCAAGTCCCTACGCGACTGCAACACGTGGCTGCACAAAAAGAAGAGTGGTGACGGCCTTCCCCTGCGCACCGAGAGGGAGCAGTGGAGATTGGACAGGTTTGGGTTCCTGAGTTCAGTCGAGAGGCACTGGCCTAAGCCCTGCAGAACTGTAAGTACTATATATTTCACTGACATTGTAACTTGCAATGATGTGGATTTTATTCATTATAGACCTCATTCTGGATAAATCTATGTATTTATTTTAAAGGCATTATAATTTTCAATGATGTGCTTTTTTGTATTCTTTACCTCATTTTGACCAATCAATTTGTATTCATGTTACTTATGGTGCTTTATTATTGTGTCTTGCAGGTAATTGGTGCCATAGACGCAGCTCAGGCCGATCTGGGGCTGCAGAGTCAGCCTGCGCTGAGCTGCAGATCGGGCTGGACGAGCAGCTGGGCAGACCCAGACCCCCAGCTGCGGCCCGAGGCAGAGCGAAGGAGGACAGTAGTCTACTGACAACTCTCCAGCAGCGCGTTGATGAGTCAGGGGAGCTGCTAGAGAGGTCCAAGGTCCTAGCAAAGAAGGCGTGGGCCAGGATTTGTCGCATCCTGATGGAGGTGCTGGATGAAGAGGTAGAGAACAAAGAGCGACGCATGCAGGTGGACCTGGCTAGGTCCACCCTGTCCACGGCGTGTCCGGTGCAACCCCCATCTGCAACGTTGTGGCAGTCGGCGTTGTCACATGCTTCCTCCTGTCCGTTGCCGAGCGACATGTACCAAGCGTATCCCCACCAGTGGAGACACCAACCACCACCAGGATCCCCATGGGCATCACAGAGCCAGGAGTATATGCAGCAGTACATGATGCAGCCGTTGCTGCCTGTACCGGCGGTGGTGAGGCACCAGCCGAAGGGACCAACGCATCACCAGCCGATGGTGCAAGTACTGCAGCCGGTACTGCAGCCCCAGGCTCTGTTTGCCCAGCAGCCTATGGGTCCGCCTCCACCAGTGGGGCTACCTTCACCACTGACAGCACGCCCAGCACCGACAGCACATCCAGCACTGGCAGCAACACCACAACCGAGCGGCAGCTCTGCCGTCGGGGCATGGGTTTCAGCCAAAGCGGTGCTGAACCAGTCCAGTACTCCGACAGCAGCGGACAGTTTGCTGAATCTATCCGGGCTGTCGGGGATTTCCAACAAGTCCAACTTGAACATTGAGGCACAGGGGCTGTTTGCTCATGCGGGGGACATGGACACCCCCCATCAAAGGAAATGGAGGAGTGACTGTAATGTTGGTGCTGTATATATGTATATATTTATTGTTTATAGAATAGAATCATTGGTACCCAGTGACAATAATATGCCAGGCGAGGCTCTTTTTGTTGTTGATGGTGGACATCTTCTTCACTTGGTGACTTGGCCACGTCCACCAACTTATGATGAAATCTGTCAAATGTACCTCAAGCACTACCAGTCAAATGCAACAGTTGTCTTTGATGGATATGATGGCCCTCCTTCAACAAAATCTGTTGAACAAAATCTGTTGAACAAAATCTGTTGAACAAAATCGCAGGGCAAGCAAGGCATTCTCCGCAGATATCATCTTCACTGGCAGCATGCACATTATGACAACACAGGCAGGGTTTCTTGGAAATGGAAACAATAAATCCCGCCTTATTCTTGCTGTATCTTCTGTCTCTGTGATGCCTGTATACATGTTGCACAGGCCACAGCTGATGCTGACACAATGATCATGTCTCCAGCTCTTGATCTTGCATTCAATGGGGAGACAGTTGTGTTGGTTCTACTGACACAGACCGGTTGGTCATGCTCGTTGCTCAGACACCAATCAATACAAAGCTATTCATGCTTCGTCCCAGTATGAACAATAAACCGGCAAAATTATTCAATATCACCGCGATACAGCAAGCTGTTGGACAAAAACAACACAACTTGTTTTTTCTTCACGCGGTCACAGGGTGTGATACCACATCTGTGTTGTATGGACAAGGCAAGAAAAAGGTGTTTCGGTTGCTCATGTCAAATGAAAAGCTTGCTAAGGAAATGAGAGTGTTCAATATGGAAACTTTGAATCCCACTGATGTCTCAGCAGCTGGAGAAAAGTTTCTTCTTGCATTATATGGTGGAACAAGGTTCAATACACTGAATGACTACAGATACTATGCCTATAAGAGGAACATTGCTGGCCAAGTTCACTCTAGCCACTCTGCCGCCCACCAGCGCAGCTGCACGACAACATTTTTTGCGGACCTACTTACAGGTGCAACAATGGTTGGGAAAGGATCCCTCACCGACTGAGTGGGGATGGAAAATTCATAACAACGTATTGCTTCCCCTCCTTTCTGACTTGCCACCGGCACCTCAGAAACTAATAAAACTCATAAGCTGCAACTGTAAGGCAGGATGCATGAGTCGTTGTGGGTGCAGATAGGCAGGAATGGCTTGTTCTGCAATGTATTCACAATGTATGGGAATCGGATGCAGCAACGCCCCACAGGCTGAGGAACTCGGTACTGGTGAGGACGAGTAAATTCAAGTGTTGGTTGATCAGTTGATCGCTCATACATCAGGATTACATAACTAATAACTTTCCTGATATATATATATCGATATGCAATGAACAAAATTCAAGCATTTCATTGAACAATCATTGATATGTATGCTGTTGCCATTGGTTACCAATGTATAATAATCATGTATGGTGTTGTTCTATGTATTATCTTACTTGCTTATTAATTAGAATGTTAATTACAAGCATATGTTAAGTTCATAATGCAATAAGTCCATTTATAAGGTCATTATCTGGGCCATTAGCATGCATCGATGGTTGCTAGGCAACATAATCTTTTTAGTGATGAAGCAAGGGTTGGATTTTAGGGGACTTTTGATATTTTGTTTAATATACTACACTAAGCTTATATAAAGAAAATTAGCTTGACATTATTTTTTTCTGGGTTTTACTGTTCTGGTAGCTAATGCTCCTGAACTAGTATGTAAATATTTTAGCTAGGTATATATGTATATTTGTTATAATATAATTATTATGTGCCTCTATACACTATTTATAAAATGTTTGTGTAAATAAAACTATATGTATTATAATCCAGATTTTGGTCTCTGAGTCCAATTCTTTGTAAACATTATTTATCCTTATTATACAAATCCCCCAAATGCAATGTGGTAAAACTAAATTTGATGAAACTTATAATAATTTAGGCCTTTGCCCAGTTAGCCTACTTTACAAAACGTAATCTGACATGTAACTAAATAAGAACCCTGCCCCCCCTTAAAATAAGTGACATGTTAAATTTGGCCCATAAAAAGTAATTAAACTTCCCCATAAAGTAAGCTTCCCCACCCAAATTAATAAGTGACATGTAAATTTGTGAGTTTAAAGGTAATCTTCCCGACCCAAGTTAATAACTGACATGTAAATTTGTCAGTGTATATAATTGGGCCCATAAAAAATGAACGATACCTACCCCACCCAATTTAATAACTGGCATGTACATTTTTCAGTGTATATAATTGGGGTCAGAACAAATTTAAGAAACCTACCCCACCCAAATTAATAACTGACATGTTAAGTTTGGTTCGGTATCAACAACAGATATTGATACCTTTTATTTAAACCAATAGAACTATCAAATACTTTACATACAAATATCACAGTAAATATCACAAAATACAGAGATCATGGTACAATAACATCACAGTACAAAGACATCACTAGATCATATTGTCCTGCTATTCGACGGAACCGGCTGGGGAGTTGGCCCAATCCTTAAGAAGATTCCACTGCTCCTGGAGCCAGTGTTCATGCCAGGTACTTGAGCGGCTAGGTCTGGCAGGTTTAGGCCCTCTCTCCATGCTCTGGGGATGAGGTTGTGATTGCCATTCTCTTCACGGTCTAGCTGCTGATTCTGAAGCATGGGATATCACATCCTGATCATGTTGTGTAGGATCATGCATTTGGTGATGATCAGCTTCACGGTGGAGGGGAGGTGCTGCATCGTGGTGAGCAGAACCTGGAATCGGTTTTCCAGGATGCCAAATGCACTACATGACTCTCCTAGCTCGGGAAATCCTGTAGTTGAAGATGCGTTCCTCATGCGTCATACCCCTCCGGCTGTACGGCTTATTCATTGTTGGGCGTATGGCAAAGGCATCGTCACTGATCAGGAAGTAGGGTACAGCGTCCTGGCTGTTCACGATAGGCTTGCTGGCAAGGAGACCGAAAGTACCAGCTTCGATGCCCACCTTCAGCTCAGAGTCATTGAAAACCTGCGCGTCTGATGCCGAACCCGTTCCACCGACATCCGCCTAGATGAACTTGTAGTCTGCATCAACGAGCACCAGGAGAACTATGGAGTAGAATCCCTTATAGTTGTAGTAGAGGGATCCATTCTTTGGGGGACACCGGCAGGCAATATGCTTCCATCTAGTGCTCCGTATGTGTGGGGGAAGTTCCACCTCCCGATGAACTTTTCCGAGATGGCACTCTATCTGTCAGGAGTCATGGGGCAGGTCATCATCTAGTCAATGTATTTGGCAATGACTGCCTTACACACCTCTCTCACGATGATTGTTTGCGTGTTGTGGGGGACCCTCCACGCAAACTTCATGGAGGCATACCTGTTCCCAGAGGCTAGGTGATGCAGAGTGAGGGCAAGCTTCAGGCCAGGCTCGATCGACTCTCGGAAGGTTGTGTACTTTTTGCTTATCCGAGGACCCACTCTGGCTAGCATCTTGTCACACATCTGGGGAGGCATCCTCATGAAGTTGATGAAAGAATTTGTGTCCTCATTATGGAGTTCTACCAGAAGCTCATCGTACAAACCAAACTGTCACCGCCTCCGGATCCATGCTCTCATCCACATTCTCTTCAGTCGACATTGTCTCCTTCTTCTGAGATGGTAAAGTATTAATTGGTTAACATTATGGTGATGTTGGAGGATGGCTAGTTGGTATTCCTGCAGGAGCCTTGCAGGGACATCCATCATCTCCGAAGAGCTGAGCTGTTCTGGTCAAAGATGAAATCTGATCCCTTTATATACTCCAACCCAACACGCTTGCAATACATTTGCTAAATGCAAATGTGGTGTTCTCTGTGGCGGAGTGGTTAGAGTGTCTGACTTTTTTCTAGGTCAGACTCCTAATCTGAAGGTTGGTGGTTCGATTCCCCATGCCCCCACCTCTGCCAATTTGGATTTCCACCACTGTGCATAACTTACAGCATCATCAAAGAGCAGTTGCTCTCATACCATGTCTATGTGGTGTGGGAGGTTAAAAATCCCTTGGGTCGGTAAAAGTATAGGCTCGGGCTTTCTATCGACAACCTGTCTAATGGTGAAAACAAGTCTATTCAGGCTTATCCATAATAGGCAGTACAAATCTTCAAGAAAAAAATGCTCACGCTTCGTTCGCAGAATGCCAGCCAACGTTAAGCGAGCGCCAGACACGCGTCCTATACGTAAAAAATGTTGAAACATGGTGGAGAAACGCCAACCATGTGTCGGCCATATGTTAGGCATACATTAGAACAACGTCGTCATACATTGGCGTTATGTTGCCAATGCGCTGACTGAAAGGTCTCCATCAGAGAAAAAAAAGTCAATGTAGGACAACGTAAGAACAACGTTCCTCCAACGTGCATCTAACGTGTCTCGATGTACACCTAACATAGGTGTAACGTAAGCACCCACGCGTAGTCGTACGTCGAAAGTTTTGTGCATGCACAAAACTTCGCCGAGCCCCTGACGCGTGCCATATACCAACGCATGCTTGACGTGCGCATAACGCATAATGACGTATCCCGACGTAGTGGCAAAAAAATCACGTACGTCAACATACGTTTGCGAGATGCGTCGTAATGTGACATCCCCATAATCAATATATATATACACCTACTTATTGACCTGTAGTGTATATTTACATTCTCATATTGTCGTGTCTTTGTCCTGTTGTCAATATTTAGATACATTTATGATCTAAATATTGACCAGAAGTCAATATTCATGATCTCATTATGTTTCTCTAATCTGTTGTTAATATTTAGGTATACTTATATATATATTATATATCCAAGTCCCAAGCTCCAAGTCTGCACAACGAGCTATAGGAATGATTAAAGATCTTTCTGCGAACTGAATTGTCTTCGAATTACGAACCTTCAAAATCATCCCCCATGGGTACATTTTAAAGTCCTTCCTACGGAGCATGGCCCTTGAATGAGTCACATTCGACTTCCTCAACAATCCCCTGAAGCTACAGAGGACAGCCGCCCGCCAAGCAATATGACCCGAACTAGTCGATAACTGAGAAAAAATACTCTTCAACATATTTGGCAATAATGGCATGGCCTGTTTAGGTGTATCTCCAAGCTCCCTCCGAATCCCTCGCAACGTAGAAGAAATTATAAAGTCTGAATAATCAATAGCTACCGCTCCATTTCTTTTAAGAAAATAATTTAGTCCACTTAAATAATTAATAATCGAGGAATACTTCAAAGTCCTAGCCAACCAGGTCGCATATAAAGCCTCCTGTGACGAGTCGCATGGGATGGGGGAGTGTGTTGCGGAAAATTCCTCCACAAAAGTCAGATATTTTTTCACCTGCACCTCCCTAGCCGTCACAGAGTTAGGAGCGTAGGAGTTTAGTTGGAATGCCCTCTGCTCATCTCTAAGTTTATCGATCCCTGTAAAGAGAATGGCCGTTCAAAAATAATACCACAGCATAGACATTTATCACAATCTGCTTTATGTATGACATCCTGCATATAACGATCATTCAATCTACTCAATGCATCCGTTATAATATTCGACTCACTTGCAATGTGCACTGCGGTAAATACAAAATTATATTTTATGGATAACCAAAATAGTCTTCTTACATAATGCATTATTAGCTTGCATTTCGACCTTCCTGTCACTAACGCTGACTGTACCGTGGCACTATCCATCACCATAACTACCGAGTCCCCTTGCCATCCGGGTGCCCATCTGTCCACCGCTGCATATATCGCCCACATTTCTTGTATATTAATATGGGCATCTAACACTTTACTCTCAGGTTGGTCATAGTGGTGACCCACCACCTCCTGTAACTTCCTATCGACTTGCTTGTCATAACATCCAACCAACCAGTCAATATCGTGCATAGCCCCATATCCCCATTTGCTCGAATCACAATAAACTGACTTTACTGTCGAAAACTTTCCCATCATCAAGGCCTTCCCATTGAATTCCTTGGCAAAGCAACTCCACCAATTTATATCTTCTCTGAATGCCGAATTCAGCCTGACTTTATAATATGGACGAGCTACCATATTTATTAAGTTGTATACTCGACGAGAAAAAGTTCGCCCACCGCGCACTACTTTGGCGCAGTGGGCTAACAATCCCGCCAACCTCTCAAGGTTTTTCTGGTTTCCTTCCTTTTCCCTTTAAAGGTTTCCAAAGTAGCACTCAATTTATCCAACTTATCTTTAGGAAGTGTTAACTCCAACTTTACAGAATCAACCATTATACCTAAAAATCTAATCTTCGTATTCGGACTAATTAACTTCTTATAACTTATGTCGAATCCTAATCTTCGAAGAAGACTAATCAATTTATTCTGCAAAATTACAGTATCATTGTAAGTCGAACCG
Organism: Branchipolynoe longqiensis; assembly: GCA_030323885.1. NCBI lineage: Eukaryota > Metazoa > Annelida > Polychaeta > Phyllodocida > Polynoidae > Branchipolynoe > Branchipolynoe longqiensis. The sequence continues at coordinate 15,801,516 of CM059198.1, read as the reverse complement.
ATGACACAAAAATCATCAAGATAATTCACTATGCGACTCACTCCCTCTCTAATTGCACATCTCCCTATGAACTCTGAGACTTTCGAAAAAACAAAGGGGCTTGATGATAATCCCATACAAAGCCTATTATCCAAAAGGTATACGGGCCCCCTTCCATCTCCAAAATCCCAATTAGGCCCTGCCTAGATCTATCTACCGGATGGATAGGAATAGCGCGATATGCATCTTTTAAATCTACAGTAGCCAAATAGTCTCCTTGTTCTATATTATCTATCACATCATCGACACTCTTATAATTAAACTTCAAAACTACCTTCTCCGTGTAATTATTAATCGATTTATCTTTTGGCCTACTGCAGTCGACTATTCCTCGCCCTCCAATCTCTTTAGGGATGCAAAAAATATTGTGAACGCATTGAGGTGTTCTTTCCGTTAATTATCTCCCGGTTCAACTCCAACAACAACTTTTGCGTAATAATGTCTCTGTAAAGCGTGTTACCGATCTTTTTAAAAATAGGTTCATAATCCACTGTACAGTCGATATTTGTAACGTGGAAGCCAAAAACTATCCCCCACAAAATATAAACCCAGTCAGGATCGGTATCACCCCTTATAAACATCTCACAAATGAACCGACATGGCCTAAGTTGCATCCGATTACCTGCTATATAATGCATACATGTGCACCTACCATCTCCACGGTCACCATCAACACGAATTACGACTGGACTACTATGGGGATATTCTTTAATATAGAAGTCCCAACAATTATATTCTCCCCTTATTGTTTTAACATATAACATGTCATTTTCGTTAATACTCTCATGATTAATCCAACATTGCCATATTCTGCTGACTTGACTATTTAATTGAGAAACCTCAGAATTAACAGCAGAACTTTCATTTATTTGCTTATTTATTCTACTTTGACCTACTGCCTGGGTATCACTAGTACATGCAACTTCATTTAGTATGACATTGGGATTATTATCGTTAACTTGGCTCGCACCTTCTGGCTCTATTTGCACACAATTAGTTAATTGCACACCCAATGTATTTTGAACCCGATTAGGTACGCCCACTATTTCATTCGTGGGCGCCGCACATGTAACCTCCCTAACAATTGGACGCGAGTAATTAAATTCATGACTATCATGTAATTCACTCTCGAGACTATGCTGCTTCAAGTGTGTGACTATAGGACTTTGCCTTACAGTATCGTCATTAAAACAAGAACCCGACATACCATAATTCACTGTACTTTTCAAAACTAACATGGGATTAATATTAGAATTAGCAATATTACTATCGCTTCCCATCATCTTGCCATGTATTACAGACACATTCCCCTCTTTATTTGCGGGTTTGATAATTGACCTAACTCGTCAGTCTTTAGTACAGTTAATTTTTTTATGGCTTTTACTGCCGCATTTCATGCACCAATGACCATAATTACAATTGTCATCACTCCTACTGCAACCACCTTCTTTATTCCACTTGAAGCACCCAGTCTTGCCCTCTTTTGTGTAAGTTGTTGTTCTACGCACATTATTCGACTGTTTTTTCGACCGCATGTTGTGCATGCCATAGTGGTACATTCCCAGGCCCGTGTTACTACTACCAAATGCTGCAAACCCTTGTATCTCTGCTAACTTACGAACGTCTTTATCGTACTCCACATGTGTCGAGTCAATAAAATCATTTTGTCGAGCTCTGGACGCCATAAAGCATATATGCTCAAGAAAAGAGCGATAGTCTGCAATAGTTAAATCTTGTATATCAAGGCACCACCTAATTGAAGCTGTGAGTAGTTCATAACAGTTCAACTTTTTCACTTCTTTCCCTAACACAGCAAACCGTCTGATACTCCACTTACTTCGAAGTCGTCGACTACTACTGCTGCTTCGACTCCTTGAATCCGACGGCGTGCGCCGCCTCCGCCTTGTTCGCGACCTATGCCGAGGTCTCGACACCCCGTATCTTGAATGTTCGTCCTTCCCGCTTGTAGCCCCGACCCCTGCACCGGCTACCATTGCCGGCAGCCATTCGTCTGTCATGGCCGCCTCCACTCGCTCTGTCGAGGTTACCGCCGCAGTCGTCGTCCCCTGCAACTGTTCGTCCCCTGCTTTTTGCCGTTCCAGCCGTCTTCTCTTCATGAGTGTTCGCTTCTCTTGTAATTCTATCACTCGCTCCTCCAACTCCATGTCTCTTATTTCTTTCAAAAGCGAAGTCTCTTGTTCGCCCAACGTTAGTGACAACATTCTCTCCAAAATTTCAGGTGAACTCTCTCTTGAGTCTTTTAGACTCTCACCTGTTTGTCGAGCCGAAGCACGTGTAACTCTTGTCGATACTAATTTCTTCCCTTTACATCCTTTCTTTTTGCATTTGTCCGTCTTGTGCGACGAACCACACAACTCGCAATACATTATGAGCTCTCGACACACACGTCTGCTTCAATCAAAATTCAGTGAGAAGTGAGTCCAATATGGCGCTGTACAGGTGGCGCCCCATAGGCGCGCGTGCCGAAGGAGGTTGGCGCGCGACTCCAACTCAACAAATAACAAGTACGGACAATAATAAATACAATTAAACCTATATGTGAGCTCCGTTATTTATATAATTATAATGTTATTATAATGCACATATCTAAATAGTGACCTATAGTAAATATGTTGAGATATATATGGGTCATTCTCCTGAAACCTGGACCACAGAGGATGCTTTTTTCTCAATGAAACAAAAAGCGCAGGACTCCCGTTCGGAAGGCCAGGAGTTCAATTCCAGGTCGAGTCAAACCAACGATTTAGAAAATGATATTTGTCCCTTCCTAGCCAGGCCCTCAGCATTTTTAGGATAGGGCACGGACTGGTTGGTTTGAAATCAGGATAATGTGACTGAGTGGGATATCGGGTCATGGTGCTGGTGGCCTGATTTTCCAATGGGACAACACTATAAAGTCACCATAAGTGTGCGCTGTCACAAGTTGGTACATGTCCTGATATAACCCTAGATGTTGCCAGGGCGTAAAACTCCACAACCAACAATAGCCCATGTCCACTGCCGACGCACCACTCACTCTGATGGCGGTGGCAAGAACTAATGTTGTGGGTAGCAGCTGAGGGCGGAATTTCCATGAAGGTCTATTAACTGAAGAGCACAGTTTGCACAGAAGGACGGAAGGCATCTACACACTGATCGCGTTGAAAGACAGTCGATAAGGCATGACACATACGATGCTTCCCCATCACTTATTCAATAGCCACTTGTTTGACGCAACCATCAATCAGAAAGCACTCGGTGCTATTGTCGCAACTAAATAAATGAGTAGAAAAGGAAACAGGCAACTGCAGAAATACCACCCTTCCATTATTTTACCCCGACAGGAAACAAAATAACTGGTGGGCAAAGTAAAACAACAGTAACGTATGCCTAGTCAGGACAGTGTCGTAAATACATATATATGCACACATGCGCACACACATATATACAGCAAACTTCCCGAGCATCCCCACCTTTCCATTAAACTGTACTGCAAAAGCAGCCCACCATGCGATATCCACCCAAAAAGCTGCCTTCAAACAGACCTTGTAAAAAGGTTTGCTCACGGTCCGTATCAAAACATATACCCGCCTACTAAATGTGCGGCCTCCTCTAATTACCTTTGCGCAATGTGCAAGTATGCCAGCTAGCTTCTCCAGGTGCAAGCGGGTGACCTTCGTGCTACACCCAAAATAGCTCGATGCGCGAAAAGGAAGAAAGCAAGGCGGGGATGGAAGAAAGGCGTGTTTATTGCACGCCTCAGCGGAAATGTTAAGTACATACAAAGAATGAAATATATGCACAGTGGTAAGTGTAGGTACATAGAAATAAAGAGATATATGCACAGTGGTAAATAGAAAAATAGACATGGTATCAAGAATAATGAGGGGCTCCCAGGAAGGAGCAGAGAGGCTCATAAGGAGCAGGAGAGAGTCAATAAGTCCGGTGGTCAGGTTAATTGTCAGTGGAGTGAGGGGGTGCCGAGGAGCCCTCCACCCTCCGGAGTGAGTAGGTAAAGGAGTGTAGGGTGGGTGGGCGGAGGAAAAAGTGGAGAGTCGCGGAAGACGGCAGGAAGGTGAGTGCCTGAGGAGAGCCGGCGGGCGGCCTTATAAGGGAGGAAGGGGGGCGAGAGGCGGTGAGGTGCGAATGCTGGCGGCCCGGGGGAGGGTGAGATGTGGCGAGCAGCGGGCGTCGGGTGAGGCGTGAGCGCCAGAACAAAGAAGGTGGCAGGAAGGAGGGGGGGGGGGGCGAGCCGGGGCTCGGCCGAGGTGAGTAGGCAGCGCCACAACGGCGGGGGAGGGTCTCTTCCTTCCCTCGCATCAAACGTAATGCTTCGCATTACGACCAATGCTGCATGCAACTTAATTAGCTTATCACTCGGAAAGGGTGAGTTCCAGAGCCTCAGAGTCAACATCTATGCCTAAGAAACGTATCTTTTTAGCCGCCGAGATGACTTTTTAAAATTTGTTGAAGAAGCCTAATCTTCGTAATAAAGATATGACTCGCTGCTGAAAAACTCCCGTCTGGGTCACGTTGCTACCGATGATACAATGAACCCGAATACAATTCCCTGTAGAATGAACAATGCATCAATGTCAAAAGTCCATATGCAAAATGCTTCAGAAAATAAACCACATGGTTTAAGTTGACATTTCATGTTACATAGATCATAGACACACAAACAGGTGCCACGCAGGCAAGGAATGTTCATTGGAAAAGTCACACATGTATCATCAGTCCCACTTCTCACTAACACCCACCAATGTCCTGCGCCGTCTTGGCGTAGATTGATACAGCACCCCAGGCTGTCACTGTAATGTATGTCGTTATCCGAACACCCCCATGTCAATACTGCGTGACGTCACAAGGACTGGTTCTAAATAAAATCAGTTACGTTACAGAACTCACGGTGTTGACACGTCTTTTACATGGTGTCAGATTTAGGCGCATGAACCTATCTAAATGGCTCTTTCGGGATTAAAACCGCCAGGACCCTTGCTCCTCGATGACAAGATGGCTTTTAAATGGAGGTCTTGGATGCAAGCATTTGAAATTTATGCGACCGCAGCTGGAGTATCGACGAAGTCAGAAAAAGTCCAGTGCTGCGTGTTTCTGCACGTCGCTGGCAGCGAGGCCCAGAAACTACACCGGACATTTCAATTTGAAAATCAAGACAAAGACCAGTTAGCACCGTTAATCCAGGCCTTCACTCAGTATTGTGAAGTTACGTATTTGCCTAGATCCAACTAAATTAAACAGGGCTATCTTGAGGGGGCCTTATCCTGTTAGGACAGTGGAGGAAGTGGTTGCCCAAATACATGGGCCTGCATATTTTTCAGTCTTAGATGCCAACAGCGGGTACTGGCAGATTGAGTTAGATGATGCCAGCTCCAGGCTATGTACATTCAACACACCATGGGGGAGATTTCGATATACTCGTCTTCCTTTCGGTATCAAAACTGCAGGTGATATTTTTATTCAAGAAATGAACGACATCCTTGCCGGATTGCCAGGAGTTCATGTGATTTCGGATGACATATTGGTTCATGGTGTCACTATACAGGAACATAATGACCATTTAGAAGCAGTTCTGAAACATGCACGAAACGTGCACCTAAAACTAAACCCTAACAAATCTAAAATATGCCAGACCAGTGTAAATTATGTGGGACACTTAATCACATCTGAGGGGCTGAAGCCGAATGCTGAGCGGATCCAAGCTATAGTAGAGATGCCAGTACCCGGAGATAAGGCAGCAGTGCAACGTTTTTTGGGGATGATCGGTTATGTTAGCAAGTTTATTCCAAACATGGCACAAATAACAGAACCATTACGACTAATCATTAGGAAAGATATTGCATGGCACTGGGATTCGGCTCAGGATAAAGCGTTTAACCATTTGCAGCATTTGTTGACCACCGCACCCGTTTGCAGTATTTCAATAAACATGAGAAAATTGTTCTCCAAGTTGACGCATCCAAGTACGGGTTAGGGGCCACTCTATTCCAATGCAACCTCCCTGTAGCAATGGCATCTAAAGCATTAGACAAGTCACAAATCAGCTATGCCGTTATTGAAAAAGAATTACTTGCTATATGTTTTGGATGTCATAAGTTCCACGAATATATTTATGGTAATGAAATCACCGTAGAGACAGACCATAAACCTTTAGTTTCTATCATGCTTAAACCTATACACCAATTATCGGCTAGAATGCAGAGAATGCGCATGAGACTTCAAAATTACAACATTAACGTCAGGTATTTAAAAGGGTCGAATTTATTCTTTGCAGATGCTCTGTCCCGAGCGCACACCTCAGAGGTGAACCCGAAAAACTCTACGATCAGGATGTGTCAGTAGCAGCTATAAACTTAGATATGGATGTATTGGAGGAAGTTAAGAGACACACGTTGTTGACTGATCCTGTATTGACAAAAGTAAAACATTTCGCTCTTAATGGTTGGCCAGAAAGGTGTAAATCAATTGATCTTGACGTAGCTCCATATTTTACATTCAGAAATGAAATTACTTTTTGGGACGATGTATTATTGAAAGGAACACAAATAATAATTCCTAGAGTGCTACAACCAACAATTTTGAGAACACTGCATGAATCCCATTTGGGAGTGGTTAAATGCAAACAGCTAGCTAGGGATAGTGTTTTTTGGCCAGGTTTGAGCACACAATTAGAGGGCAAAATAAAGAGATGCCCCATATGCCAGGAATTTTGAAATTTGCCTGCAAAAGAACCGTTAATTAATCACTTTATAGATGATCTGCCATTTAACAAGGTAGGGGTAGACTTATTCCACGTGGATGGAAATAATTATATTCTAATAGTAGATTACTATTCAAAATTCCCTGACGTTATTCAATTGTTGAACACGTCTAGTAAGGACGTAATCCTTGCATTAAAACAAACCTTTGCCAGATTTGGGATACCCAAATATGTTGTTTCGGATAATGGACCACAATTTGCAAGTCAAGAATTTAGAGTATTCTCTTCTGAATATGGGTTCAGTTCAATTTTCAGCAGTCCCATGCATGCTCAAAGCAATGGGCAAGTTGAAAGGCATGTCCAAACAATTAAACGGATGATAAAAAAATGCTGTAGATCTAATGCGGATGTGCAGGTCGCATTACTTGCTTACAGAAACACGACCCTGGATGGCGTTGGTGCGTCGCCCGCCCAATTATTAATGTCTCGTCGACTACGTGATAAATTACCTGTTTTGAACAGTTCACTCAGAGTGAATGTTCAGCAGTCAAAATTAACAGAGTTACGACATAGGCAAGGTATACAGAAAGCGTATTTAGACAAACATGCAGGCAAGACACACCCTGCACTAAGTGAAGGTGACGATGTTCGTTACCGAAGCCACACTGATGAATGGAAAAAGGGAAAAATTCTAAAAAAACATGTGGGTAAAAAGAGAACTTATGACCTAGTTAATGAGCGTAATCATGTATTATGCCGTAACCGAAAATTTCTTTTCAAATGTAAACATGTCAAAACAGACAACAACACCCGTGACACAAAAAAGTCAGTGCAACAACCATTGCAATAAAAAAAAAAACGTAAGTCAGTACGTTACAAGGTATGGCCGAATTAGTAGGCCACCTACACAGTTTTAGGTCAGGGAAAATGATCACCTCATTGTTCATATCACTCTTACAGGTGTAAGCAATTGGTTGGTAATCAATTCAAGTGTCCGAATAGACACCCATTTTTTTTTTTTTTTTTAGATCTCGGTACAGCAAGGATGTACATTATTTTATGAAAATAAATTGTTATATTGTTGGTCGGCTTGTCACGGACAAAGTCCCGTGAATGCTAAATGCACATGTTCTCATTTCACAATTATAACTAGAATCGCGTTACCTGTGATGACCTATGTATCAATGTTATTCATATTTATTCGTATTGTTATTCGTATATGTATTCATGTACATGATGATACATGGATTACAGACCAATACATGGCATACATAGTACGATGACCAACACATGGACAGTGATAACTCCACGCAGTGGGTCATACAAAGAACAGTCAAAACAATGTATGCATGTAAGAAAGGACATCTATGTTCCATACTAGTTATATATCTAGGTTTCATAAGTAATATTACAGTTCAACCAAGATGCTGTTGCATCAAGGTACACATGTTTGTTACGGTAAGGTTACTTATTCACATCATAGATATATTAGTGGCATATTACACTATTGTAGTCTATGCATCGTAAATGACGTTTTCGTTAACTTATTCTAAGGCGTACTCGCGCATACACTGTTGAACGGAGTTGGGTGTTGTTAGCATACATGTTGTTTTTTCCAGGGCAAGGGAAGATAGGATAGTGACGTTTACGTAGGACAGTAGGAAGGCATTCCAGTTGGATATGGTTATTAAGGGATGCTGCCGTAAAACATGGTGAACGCAATAAAGTAAGCCAGAGAGCTGGTATACCGCACCAGGCTGACACTAGGTGATAAGTTATGTCATTAGTTTTTAGGTTTTATTAGTCGGTGTTAAGATATGTTTACTCGGTGATCAGCTATGTTATTTGGTACTTATTGGAAACGGGGAAGGTGTAATGTATGTCGTTATCCGAACACCCCCATGTCAATACTGCGTGACGTCACAAGGACTGGTTCTAAATAAAATCAGTTACGTTACAGAACTCACGGTGTTGACACGTCTTTTACAGTCACCTCTGCAGCCGCACACAAGTCTCTCATTTGCGTATCCAGCATATCCTCCGATATCCCACAACTGTTAATTGAGCAGTCACCCACTGCTGGTGAAGTGTTTACCATCTCCTCGCCGCCCGCTTGAGGGTAATGCCCCTCCTCAATTGCCTCACTTGGTGTAGTTAACACCTCACTCTCAGTCCGTTGCACCTGACTCCCATTGCCATTCATACTTGACTGGTCACTCATGCGACGCCTCTCCGTCATGACACCTTGCCGGTGCCCCAGCTGGTCCCATGCGGCACTAATTATCTCAGTACCAGTCAACAATTGTGTGTTTGAGCACCCACGCCCAACTGTTGCCTCAGTGGCCTGACAATCTTTGCAACTAGCTCTCTTGTGGCCCTTCCCGCCACATTTAGAGCATTTATGCTCAAACCTGCACTCGTCGTCTCATCTACCACAACCCTGTTCGCTATTCCAAGTGAAACAAGCCATATTCGGTTTTCCTTCCCTTGTCGTTCACTTCTTATCACCAAAAGCACTGGTAGACTTCTTCGATTTAATACTGTCAGGGCCATAAATCAGGACACAGGTGTCATATTCAACATGGGTACTGTCTAGATAGTCAGAGTTTCTAGCTCTATGGGAAATAAGTGAATGTGTTCTAGAAGCGCCCTGTGGTCCTGAAGAGACATACACAGTATCTCCAAGGTCTAGGCTGCCGTGTCCGCTACGAGTTCATGACAGTTAAGTTTGTCAACTTTTTTATGTGACACAGTAAAGCTCTTCAGGGACCACCTACTTCATACTTTTATTTCAGCACTTCCACTGGACGAGCGGCTGGAGGAGCATTGCCTCCGTCTGGTGTCCCATGACCTCCTTCTGGATCGGCCCGGTCTGTACCCGTACCGGTTCGTCATGTTGAGTCCCCCCTTGAAAATAGCGTCCCTGCGTACTGCCCTGTCCACCTCGGTAGCGGTCGTGCTCATCCTCCTCTTCTCACAAATCGCTAATAATCTGTCCCGCTCCTCTCTCAACTCTTCAAATTCATTCTCAAGCTTGAGCTCCTCAATCTCATGCAGTGTTTCTCATCGTTGCTCGGTAATAGACAGTTTGCTCATTGAAGTTTTCAAATCAGCCACCTTATCCTTCATTATATGATAAATGGTAGTATTTTGACGAGTCGCCGAAAAAAGATTGGATTAACCGATCGTTTGATTTAACCGAGCTTGGTTTAATGGGGTTAAATTGTATATGCATAAAAAAAACAATATTCATAGTGTCCACATATATGCACCAATGTTTTTGCCAGACTAGATGGGATGGCCGAATTACTTAGAGCGTCCGTCTCCTGTGTTAGTAGGTCGTGGGTTCGAACCCTGGTCGAGTCAAACCAATGACTGAAAAATTGATACGTGTTGCTTCCTAGACTGACGCTCGGCATTATTAGGATAGGGCAAGGTTGGCTCAGTGTCAGGATAATGTGACTGAGTGGGATATCAGGTCATGGTGCTGGCGGCCTGGTCTTCCAGTGGGGCAGCACTATAAAGTCGTCATGAGTGCGCAGTCACAAGTCGGTACCTGTCCTGATGTTACCTTAGATGTTGCTAGGACATAAAACAACAACAAACAAACAAACAAATTTGTTTGCCAAAGTCAAGTCAAAGTCGAAGTCAAAGCTCGGTTAAACCAATGATCGGTTGGTTAATCCAAACAAATTTCTGGGGTCCTTCAAGTTTGGTTTAAGGGGGTTATACTGTATTTCCATACTACTGTAGACAATTAAAAAACCAACACATACTCACTACAATTATGATTAAAACTAAGTAGCAAAAGTGGGTTAAGACTTAGATGACACCTGTTGCTGATCCCAGTGCGCAAGACCCTGTTATTGCTCTGATGGTACACAAAGTGGCAATATATCAAAGGATCTAAGGACTCAGACATTGATGACATTTCCTGCTATATATAGTCACGCAGGAATTTACGACCGCTTCACACTTCTACTACATACCGCTGTTAGCTATACTAATATGTATAGATATATAATGTTATATAAATCAATTCTGTGACTATTATTCCTGTACAAGCCCCCCCCCCCCCTCCCCCACCAGGACCCCCTCACTTCCATTTCATTAGGGCCCTTCTTTTCCATTCCCCTTATGCTGTGAAGAATACCACTGTAAAATTGGTCAGTAATGATCGGCGACTTGCTAGTGAAGCAGGGGTCCGTGACGCCCACACTCTGGTTAAATATGCAACAGTCATGCTCACTGCACTGCTTCTGTTGAGGCGTCCATTTCATGGACGTAGGCAGGCAACGAAGCCAAAAGAGGTCACGTGTTATCAATCAGCCAGCGGAGAAGTAAACTAGCCCCGAAATGGCAAGAAGTGTGAGTTCCAATCCAGCTCGAGGTGCAATATTTGCCATTTTCATCAGCCCCCGATGATAACACTGGTTCCCGTCACCAGGATCCTGTATGAAGTCAGGATATATGGTTCATGAACCTGCCATGTGTACGTCTATGTACATGTGTTGCCTGTATGTAAGTAACTGTAAGAATTGAAAATATATGGACGAAAACCATTTAAAAGCCTTACAATTCCAGTGTAATAGTCAGTACTGAGCTCTCAGGTAAGGAGCCCAATAGATAGGTGGGTGTGGATAGAGTGATTGCACCAGGAAGACCAGCTAGTCTAATGTTTACTACAAGAGGCCAAGAACGGTGGGTTCGATGCTTGCTCTATGCAATTTCATTTCCATCTACATTATTTTTGGAACTAGTAATGAGATTAGTATTGCAACGATTCTACCAAGTTTGGTTATCAGGAATCAGGTTCAAAGTGCTTTAGTCTTCCACATCAGGTGTAGTCTGCTGTAGTACCTTATCTTCCCATACCAGGGGTAAGATCTTTTGCAGTACCTTATCCTTCCACACCAGGGGTAAGGTCTGCTAGAGTACATTATCCTTCCATACCAGGGGTAAGATCTTCTATAGTTCCTTATCCTTCCACACCAGGGGTAAGGTCTGCTAGAGTACATTATCCTTCCACACCAGGGGTAAGGTTTGTACAGTATCCTTCCACATCATGGGTAAGGTCTGCTAGAGTACATTATCCTTCCACACCAGGGGTAAGGTCTGCTAGAAAATGATTATCCTTCCACACCAGGGGTAAGGTCTGTACATTATCTGTCCCCACCAGGGATAAGATCTGTACATTATCCGTCCACACTAGGGGTAAGGTCTGCTAGAGTACATTATCCTTCCACACCAGGGGTAAGGTCTGTACATTATCCTTCCACATGCGGGCTAAGGTCTGCTAGAGTACATTATCCTTCCATACCAGGGATAAGGTCTGCTGTAGTACCTTATCCTTCCACACCAGGGGTAAGGTTTGCTGCAGTACCTTAGCCTTAATGGTTTCAAAATGGACACACAAACTGGGGAAAAACAGGGTTAACTCATGTCCAGAAGTTAAAAACAGAATCCTATGAAAAGAAAAACACCAAAGAAAACTTCCATAATGTATTGACTTCCCTATTAATACCGACCCACCCACGGGGAGGCTAATGACTAACACGTGTACAAATATATACATATATACATAAACAATATATACATAAACTATACCCACACAGGATTTCGTCAAAATCCAGGCACCGGAACCGGAAATAGGCCTCTATGGGCGCTGCCATTTGTAAAATAGTATCCCTAAATCCAAATCCAGCAAAAGGAAACTGAAATCGCTCTTCGAACTTCGGTCAGCAGCCAGCAGCGTGGACGACAGCTATTGGTTAATAATATATCAAAACAAATGCCCACAGCCATAGAATTTGCCGATACGTGCAGTTCAAAACTTAGAGTTTATTCAAAATTAAAGGAAATAAATAACAATTTGGAATAAACATGGATGCACAAATGAAATATTAATAGTTTACTCTGCGGAAACGATGGCAGTATTCGGGTCACCCGAGTTGATAGAATTCCAAATCGAACGCCGCGAGTGGAGTAAAAAAAAATCATAAAATACTTTGCTGTAGTTATATCGGTGGGTCGGTCCTAAGCATCGCTTATTCATATTAGTATTATGTAAGCCTAACAATGGCTTCTCTAAACCGGACCTCTGGTCAATTGTGTATTATTATTATTTTGTGTGTGTGCAGTTTCTCATCGGATGAGATGTCAGAAAAGAAGCATATGCGGAAAGGCGTCGATGAGATAGTGTGTGTCAGGGACTGCGCCTCTTGCGACGAGCAGACCAAGTACACCTGGACCGTGCAGTCACGTGACGTGGACGCGCTGACACCAGCGAAGCAGTTCACCCACTTCACACCAGCTGGTAGGTTTGTCCTCCTGGTAGTTTGAAGGCTTTCCCAGAATGCACCGCGTATTGCCTACTTCCAGTTGCCTACTTCCAGTTTTAGCAATACGTCTTGGAGTAGCCAACTACTACTAATTCTTTTGCATGTGCATTTGACAGTGTATGTGGGAGCGGGGCGTAGCTCAGTGGGTAGAGTGTCCACCTGTGAAGGTGTCAGTCATCTTATCGATCCTGCTCAGTGGACCCATTTGCAGTTTGGGCTATTTACAGTTCCAGCCAGTAGTCCACAACAGATCCATCAAAGGCTGTGGTATGTGCTGTCCTGGGTGTGGGAAAGTAGATATAAAAGACCCCTTGCTGTTTATTGGAAAGAATACTCTATGTGGCGCCAGCAGGTTTCTTCCAAAAGAAATGTCAGAATGAGTATATGTTTGATGTTCAATAGCTGATGATAAAATTCAATGTGTTCTACAGGCGTTAATCAAACAAGCTTTACGTATCAGTGTGTGTATGTTGTCCATAATGGCATAATGCACGAGGCGGGGTCACGATTGGTTATAAATGGTCCTTATTTATTGGCATTAGGAGTACAGGTTGGGAGTGGTTGAGTCCTTGTTGGAACAGCAGCACCTCCCATGAGCACTCCCCACCCCCAGCCTCGCCGGGGATCAATTCCCAATGGTGGTGGGACCCGAACCCTCAACCCTCACGGATTAACTTTGACTAGTGGTGTGGATGGGTGGGTAAAGCTGGGGAGTGGTCGGATGTAACGGCAGTTGTGATATGATATGGTCGCTTCGGCTTACATTAAGGCGAGGGTCATGCGAATGGTTATGACGGGAGGAATGATGGCGCCATCTACCATCTAGAGTCTGTGATCGGCTTAGTTCTAAAAGTCCCACAAGGTGGCGCATTAAACGGTCTGCTGTAGTACCTTATCCTTCCACACCAGGAAAGTAATAAGTACTGAGTACTAAGTAATGAATAATAAATATTAAATCGTAAGTAATAAGTACTAAATACTAAATATTAAGTATTAGGTAATAAATAGTAAGACATAAGTAGTACATTTTAAATATTGAGTATTAAATAGTAAGTAATAACTAATACATAATAAATAATAATACATATCAAAAAGCAAGTGAGAAATAACACATACTAGGTACTAAATACCTCATAACACAACACACCTGACACGTAACACCCAACACAAAACACAACAAGCAGCACACAACACACAACAAACAACAACAATAAATAACAAATTGATGAATGATAAATGACATTTTGTTTTAAATATATAACAAACATATTTCTTTTAAAGTAAAACAAACTACTGAAATCTACGTGAATCCCAACTCCGTTGTGTATGCATGTTACAATTCACTCTTCAGGATCCTGCATGACCATTCACAAAGAGCGGATTGAAGACATCACCATGTATCTCATTAAGTGCGCCGTAGATACCGGCACTCGACGTGGCTCAATAGAGGTTCCCCGGTGTTCTTCAGGCAGACCGAAGCCTTTTACCATCAAAGTGGAGCCCCAGGAAGGTAATGTGTACTACAGCTTAGACCAAATACAAAAAAAGATTGATGGTCGACCTTTTGATCACACAAATCAGGGTCGGGCGGGCGGCTTTTATTTTTATTGTTTATTTTCTGGCATGTGATGTACATGTAAGACATAACCATGCGACTATATTATATGGGTGAGTATCGTTTCTAATTGTTTTAAGTACTACACTTTGTTCTACCAATGGTCGAGTGAGTGGAGCGTCCGCCTCCCATTCTGGTAGTGCATAGGATTCGAACTCCTCGGTTCGAACCCTGGCCGAGACAAATCAATGTTCACACTTCCTCTCTACCAATCGCTATATCGCTATATCGCTAAATCAATGACTTAAAAATGTATTATGAAAGTTGAATTGCCGCTAGCCTGATGCATTCATAACATTTTAAAAACCATCAAACATTAAAACAAATCAGGGGCGGTTGATCTTTCAGGCACGGGCGGGGACGATCAGCAATTTGTCTTTATTTGGCCTTGTTAAGCTGGTTTGCCTTCTGGGAAATACCTGCAACAACACGTCATAATTTCATTCAGTAATACTCCTCCGGGGGGTGTGAATCCCTGCCCCCTGAGCTACCCTGGATGTTGCTGGTTCCCTTGACTGCTCCCTAGTTGCCGGTCACTGGACCTCTCAATACACAATTATATCGACTTATAAACTTGTATTGTCTTGTACTATGTGATGTCGGTTCGAATCCTCTAAGTTTTGCTGCTGCACTTTACCTCAGATGTACATATTCTTTGTTGAAGCGACTATCTCTTTTTTATTCAGCGAATCCAAAGGTAGGCCTACATCATTGTATACATACGTCATACATATATTAACTACCATCGAGTTCAATGGGTTACAATTGTTTCATGTTAATATTCTAATTAGTGCAACATCTTGTTTGTTTGTTTTGAAGCTGTGGATAAATGACGTGGATATCCATTGAGTGTACTATTGAGTGCACTATTGAGTGCACTGTTGAGTGTACTACAAAGTCAGATTTTATATTTCCAAGGAACTTGACACATAAGTAATAATACATTGCACACAGGACGATCAACTATAGCGAGCGCCTTTAGTTTCGGAGGGTGGGTGGGCGGTGAAAGTTGGCAGGACAGCTCCACACACCATTCGTCTGGATCGGGCACTGTGGACGGAGTGCAGATTGTCGGCGGTTAGGTTGGTTTTCAGAGAAACTGGTAGGGGGCGTGTAGGTATCTAGGTGAATGAATGACTAAATGAATATATAGTTCAGCCGGATAAAGAAAGGTGGCGCCAGGGTGGATCGTCGTATGGGAAGTGGGGGAGGAGGCATTCCTCGCGTTGAATTACCCATGATGGACAAAACAGACAAACTGGACACCAATGGATGGGTACCGGACATGTATGGATGGGTACCGGATGGGTACAGGACATGTACTGGACAAAGCAGACACTAACCAGACACCTCAGTTTGGCGGTGTCCGGTAGAAGTTTTGTGCATGTTCAAAACTTGTACCGGACACCGCCGGATGGTTACCGGACGGTACCCGAACATCGCCGTACACAACCGGACAGTGTCCGGTTCTCGTCCAGTTCCCCAGTCCGGCAAGGTCTGACAGAGCCTTAAAGGATTGTTTAGCAGCCCTGTCACAGAGACAGTGCTGCAGGAGTAACTAAATGCAGTTAGGCTAGGGGCAATGTGCCGCCACCCACGTCATATGACGTATGGCTGGATTATGATAGGACTGTATATCACTCTTACTGGAGGTAGGACCCACCACTCACACTCCCATATTATTTCATATAACCTTCGACGCAGAAACACATGCTTACTAACTGCACCAGTATCTAAGTTGAATATGGACGATCAAATCTAAGTAAATGCTGTGGTTTAAACAGTTGGGATAGTTTAATGGGACTATGCAACTTTAAGTACTACACTTTGTTCTAATGATACAGGGAATGAGGAATCCAGAGTGGGGAAAACAAAACGTTATTCAAACCCAGCAGTAAGTTGTGCCTGTGACGCCAATCGGTTTGTGCTTGGCTGGGAAATCCACTGGCAAAGGCACAACGTTCTGGTTGGGGATATGTAGGCCCTACATGTAGCATGACCAGACATACACAAACCGGTTGCCTTGTGAGTATCGTTTCTAATTGTTGTTAAATGTTTATAGATGTTTTTTGTGGGTTCCTTCCAGGAGAAGAGTTGATTGACATGTTTGAAATGACACCATCGGTCCAAGAGTACAGAGCGGGCACCGGGTGTTCTTTTGATAAAACAGACAGCAAGGGCAACATAACAGTGGGGTATTTTCGGAGAATAAGGGTGAGTCTCAACACACCACTTCAGCTAAATTCCCTTGCTTACACACTCAGAATGGTACGATCTATTTAAGGAGAATATATTCCACGTGATGATTTGACGAGGTTTACCTCCTACCAATATCTAAGTACAATATCTAAGTACAATACCTAAGTGTCAGAATGTAATCATCGAAAGTAGTATAGGGTGTCACATATTCTACCATAGCTTTATAGTGCTGCCTAACTGGGATGGCATAGCACCGGTGATGCGGATTCCGAGGGACACCAGTTTGCCAGGGACACTTCCATTCAAATGCATTGTTAACTGCTGTGAGCAAATATTCATACAGAAGAAGTCAAGTATCCCTCAAATTACACCATCTAGAAACAAATCGCTTCGTACACTTATAGAAAACATCTTTACCATAAAGACTATATTAAATTTATAATGTTAGGGTTCTTGATTTCTATTAATTTTGAATAAAACTAACGTTTTGCACTGCGCGTACCGTCAAACTCAAGGCATTGTCAATGGTCGTGAGCAATGTTCATACAGAAAATACAGAAGAAGTCAAATATCTCTCAAATTACACCTTCTAGAAACAAATGGTTTGGTACACATATAGAAAACATCTTTACCAAAAACATTATATTAAATTTATAAGGTTAGTAACGATGCTGTTCGATTTTGACGCATGTGCAGAAGCGATGTGTCCCTCGCAAACTGGTGTCCCTGGGAAACCGCAACACTGGGTCCAGTACGAATATACGTATACCAAGTTATAATGTATATTATTTTTGTGCAACAATTAATAAAGAGACACTACAATAAAAGTAGTATCACTAAATTCTCTAGTCGAAACCACAAAAGCCCTACCTTTAAATATCCTAGACATTTAATCTAGGAGTTTACTGTGTTTCCTTACACTTTACAGTTGCACAGTCCATTGGTTCTGAGTTTCAGCAATATCTTTCTAGATACATATATTAGATATCTTTTTAGATACATATATTAGGTAGATTGCTATTGGCTACCGTGTTCTGGATTAAGTCTGTATTAAAGTAAGTTTTATAATACATTTCTAAATTTCTAAATTTTAAATTGAAAACAGGCAACATTACTTTCCTGGGCATAGCAACATGTTGGAAACATA
This sequence comes from Branchipolynoe longqiensis, assembly GCA_030323885.1. Lineage (NCBI taxonomy): Eukaryota > Metazoa > Annelida > Polychaeta > Phyllodocida > Polynoidae > Branchipolynoe > Branchipolynoe longqiensis. Next base: position 15,783,457 of record CM059198.1, on the reverse strand, counting down.
GGTTTCAACGGAAACAGGTTCTATTTAATTAACTAGGATGTTTATTATGATGATCGTCATCATGACCATTATCACGATCATCACCATGATGATCCTCATTATAATGATCTTTATGATCATCATTGTCCTGATCATAATCATTATGATCTTGTTGATCGTCACAACCACCATACCCATTATTATCATAATCATAGTTGCGATCAGTAGGAACTTTGTTATCATCATCATCATCATTATCTGTATGACAATGACAATGACCATCGTTGTCATCATGGTCATTATCATCATTAAGATTATGATCCTCATATCCATGATGATAATGATCATAATCATTATCATGATAATCATTATTTTGATCGTAACAATGAGAACCACCACCACACTACCACCTCTCCCCTCCCCCCCACCTCCCCTGACCCCACCTCCCTCCCCACACCTACCTGTGCCACACTGCTCTGACCATGTCTTCCCCCGGTGCTCGGCCTAGCAGGACCCGGCGGAGTACGAGCAGCTAGCGACGTCTCGTGCCACTCTGAGGGCCGGCTCTGAGGCGGACCACTTCATGGTGACCATCAAAGTGAGGGTGTTCATACCAGAGGAGGGCACATATACTGAGGTGGAGACCCAGTTTGTGGTGAGTGAAGGCGTCAATTGAAGCCGACAACTTGGATTCCCCAATATTGTATCTATTTTATACAACAAGAAATTAGCCTACCGCAGAGGTGCCAAGTAGATAAGAGCTTGAGCAGGGAGATGGCCACAATACACACATTGTAAATATGGTGAAATAGCATGGTCGAAGGGGGAGGGTGCAGAATAGGCAGCAGCAAATGCTTAATAAGGTCACCTGCATCTAACTTATAGCCCTGTCACATTACGACGCTTCTCGCCAACACGCGTCGACGTATGTGATTTTGGGGCAGAATGTCGGGACACGTTGGGAAGCGTTATGCACACGTTAGGTGCGCATTGGTATACATTGATGGACGGCGACGATCGGCAGCGCGCGTCATGGCACGTCGAAAGTTTTGTACTTGCACAAAACTTTTGATGTGTGCCAACGTCTGGGTGCAAACATTATGGTGACGTTAGGCGAACGTCGAGATCCATTGGACGCGCTGGAATAATGTTATGCGAACACTATGCGCATGCCGCGCGCACGTGACGGTCGTTCTCACACATTGCGCCAAATTGTTGCTTTGTTGTTTTATGTCCTAGCTACACCTAAGGTCATATCAGGACGGCGCGCCAAAACTTTTTTATTATTTTCTCACGCGTTGATATACGTTACCACAATGTCGGCCGCCCGCTACCAACACATTCCACTGATGTCAAACTTGTTCTCACCGCGCCGAAAAGTTTGACGTTTCTCGACTTTTTTGCACGTTGGCAGCGCACCGGCGAGAAGCGGCGCAATGTGACAGGGCCATTAGATATGTAGAATCAAATATATATATGAAAGTGCTTTGCTTTTGAAAAGTCGACCCTTTTCATCGGAGTATGGAACTTTTCAACAGGAGCTAATTTAAAAATAAATTACAAGTGCAAATACATTGCAAACCCTAAATAATCGCTGTGTGTGCGAAGTGAATTAATTTGTGTTGTCAATTGAACGCCTGGTTTAACCTAACCAGCTGCTAACCATGACGTGCCCACTTTCTCAGGTGAAGCCTTCCACTAACATCCTAAGCACACTGAGCGCCGTTAATTCCGATGTCAGCACACTCACCGCTGCCGATGCACTCGCCATAATTGGAGGGCTTGCCAGCAAGGGCGATGTAAGTTCACGTAATCTGATGGCACATCCATTACTGGCGATAAGACTGCAGATTGATGTTGGCATCACATCACATTCCCAGGCAGTCTTATCACTGATGCCCTATTGATTTGGTAGGCAATAAGCATGTGTCATTATGTTGACAGCACATCACATTCCCAGGCAGTCTTATCACTGATGCCCTATTGATTTGGTAGGCAATAAGCCTGTGTGTCAGGATGTTGACAGCACATCACATTCCCAGGCAGTCTTATCATTGATGCCCTATTGATTTGATAGGCAATAAGCGTGTGTCAGGATGTTGACAGCACATCACATTCCCAGGCAGTCTTATAATTGATTCCCTATTGATGTGGTAGGCAATACTCCTGTGTGTCAGGATGTTGACAGCACATCACATTCCCAGGCAGTATTATCATTGATGCCCTATTGATTTGGTAGGCAATAAACCTGTGTGTCAGGATGTTGACAGCACATCACATTCCCAGGCAGTCTTATCATTGATGCCCTATTGATTTGGTAGGCAATAAGCATTTGTCATTATGTTGACAGCACATCACATTCCCAGGCAGTCTTATCATTGATGCCCTATTGATTTGGTAGGCAATAAGCCTGTGTGTCAGGATGTTGACAGCATGTCAGATTCCCAGGCAGTCTTATCATTGAAGCCCTATTGATTTGGGAGGCAATAAGCCTGTGTTTCTGGATGTTGACAGCACATCACATTACCAAGCAGTCTTATCATGATGCCCTATTGATTTGGTAGGCAATAAGCGTGTGTCAGGATGTTGAGAGCATGTCACATTCCCAGGCAGTCATATTACTGTGCCCTATTGATTTGGTAGGCAATAAGCCTGGATCAGTGTGTATCGGGATGTCTACCACAACTTATATGTGAAGGTAGTCACCCATAGTTATTTTAAGTGCTTTCAACAGTCAGTATCACGTAAAGTTGCCTAGTGCCATGGTTGATGAGTTTCAGTCTTTTTCTGAGATAACAAAATATTACCTTGACTGTAATAATCTTGATTTGAAATGGCTACCTTTTGAGACATTTGAAGAACTAACATGCACACATTAATTTTGGCTAGCGCATCACCAATTTGATACCCATGGTTTCTGCAGCTTTATCGTTTTGAAGAATAGCACAAAACCTATGTAGCCGCAACAAGTGCTCAATGTTATGATTTGTCGGAAACACCCCATGAAGAAATTATTACTAGAGTTAGCAACTTTTCATTCTACAAGTCATCAGTTATACAAAGCATAACATGCAACACCTCTTTATCCTTGTAAAACATTGTAAAACATAATCAAATCCACACAAATTTGACAGAATAAATTCAACTCACTTTTTTGCTATGAATATCAGACGGAATGGTCAAATAGGTTGAGCATTCGCTTCTCATCTGGTGGATCATGGGATTTGAGTCCCAGATAAATAAATCCATATGACTTAAAAACTGATACAGGTCACTACCTATGTTGGCGCTCAGCATTAACAGGATAAAACATTGACCGATTTAAGAAGGGAGGAAGACAAGTTGTCTGTGATTGAAATTGTCGCTGCTTAATCAATGAATTTAATTTTAAATTAAAAAGGAGAGAACAAAACAATAACCTTTGCTGCTAACTCGGTATGAAATCACCACCAACAAATTAACTTTTCTACGTAAAAAAATCTGCTTAAATCTTCAATATCTCGCAGTGATTCCCTTACCACATATTATATAATATATACATATATATACATATATTTACATTTGTATTCTATTTTGTTATTGTTTTAAACTCACTTATACTTAATTCCACACTTCATCCCCAGGAGATAAAGGATCAGTTACTTACTACCAAAGCCCTAGACAGCGGCTCGGATAATGCAGCGGATAAAGAACAACTCAAACAGACAAAGACACTGCAGACAGCTGATCTGAAGGTAAGTCTTGACACAATGAAGAGATCGGAAGCCGTGGCACAATCGGTAACAGTGCAGGATTCCCCTGCGGAAGGTCATTAGTTGGAATCCCAGTCGAGTCAAAGCCACAACTTTTTAATTTGATACTTGTCACTAGTTATGCCTAGCTCACAAATGCCGTGGTCGGCATATGGTGCTGCGGTCTGTGGTGTGTCTTGCAGTTTATGCAAATATAACGTTATTGCGGTCTGCGCTTGACTGCTTGATCTCTTCACAAATTGTACGGTCACCGCAAGGTGCCTTGGGGTTTGTGTTTAACCTTATATGTGTATTTATTATATAAAAGGTAACTTTCTTAATATTGATCACACAAACATGAATATTGTACCACATTGATATTCATTGATGTAAAAAAATGTGACTCTACAATGTGGTGGCATCCTTGCCGTATTGCGATTTTGCGAAGTTAAGATAACTTCAACTTAAAAAAATGCAACCCCTTGTGGCGGGCAAAAGAATGTACGGTCACCGTATGGCGAAGGCAACCCACCGTACAATCGCCGTACGGTCTGGCCGATGCGACGACTTACGGGCACCGCAAACATGCCGCAAGGCATTTGTGACCGAGCATCAGCATGGCACTAAGCTGCGATGGCGGGCCACCGGGCACGTGGTGGTTCTGGCGAGGAGGGACGGTGGTGCCATCTGTAAGTTCAGGATTCCCCTCAAGGGGGCTCCACCGCTGGGTATGGTATTGAGTTATTGTCGTAAAATAGGACTGAGTGGTTTGTTTGTTGTTGTTTAAAGTCCTAGCAACATCAGGATCATATCAGAATGGGTACCGACTTGTGACAGTGTGCACTCATGGCCACTTTATAGTGCTGTCCCACTGGGAAATCAGGACACTGGCACCATGACCCAATATCCCACTCAGTCACATAATCCTGACACTGAGCTAACCAGTCCTTGCCCTATCCTATTAATGCAGAGCACCGGGCTAGGAAGCGACAAGTATAAATCTTTAAGTCATTGGTTTGACTCGACCGGGAACCGAACTCCCGACCTTCTGCACACGAGGCCCGCGCTCTACCGATTATGCCACCACTCCCGGACTGAGTGGAGAGAGTGGTGAAGGTAGATTACATATGGGGGGTGGTTCTAGCCGTCGGTCTTCGTCCGTGAATTACCCACGTTAAGATAGCATGTTCAATTTGACTGAGTGGGATATTGGGTCATGGTGCCTGTGGCCTGGCCTCCCAGTCGACCACACTCTAAAATCCCATTGAGTGTGTAGTGCCACAAGGCATTACCCATCCTGATATGATCTTTATGTTGATAGGATGTAAAACCCATCAAACAAACAAGCAGACGAAATGAAGGTTGAGCCGGATGACCGAATATATGGGCGGGGCCCCCCCTTTTCTCACATGGGATCGGTACCCGGCCGAGTCAAAACAAAGACTTAAAATGTGATACTTAGTATTAACTATTACATTGTCTGGTGCCCGGCATTACTATGTGAGCACAAGGACTAGTTTGCACAGTATCTGAACAATGTGGTTTGGGTGGGATATCGAGATCATGGTGCCAATATTTTGGATATCTCACTGGAGCAGCACTATCAAGGCATCATGAGTGCACGCAGTCACAAGTTAGTACAAGGATTGATATGCCCATTGTTGTTGCTATGATGTAAGCCCCAGTAAACAAACAATGTTATTATATCTTATTTTAACAAAACAAACATTGTGGGTGGGGGGGGGGGGAGGTAAAGTGTTTACTGAGCTGAATCATTCTATTTTTCAGTGCTGAAGCACTAGACTTCTGCCTATAGATGTATCCCCAGATGTAATTTAAATTCCATAATAGAATAATAACTTGTGTAGCAACATTTATATCTTATATTGTTACTTAGCAATTACAGTCACACTAGGAGAGTAGTCTGCACTGACCTCTCAGGTAATGAGCTACATAGACAAGTAGCCGTGGACAGGGTAATAGTATCAGGGAAACTGTATCGTATAATGGTTGGTTATGACACTAACCCCAGAATGACAAGAATTGTGGGTTCGAATCCTGCTTTAGGTGCAATATTTCCAATTTGTGTCAGCCACACAATTTTGGGTACTATGACGAGGCCCCTTAGTGCACAAGCTATGTGCCATGTGGTTGAGTAACCTACCCTGAGTATGCATAACTAAGTGCATTCCAAGTATATGCGTAGTAGTCTTATGATCAAATTAGATTAGATTAGAGTGTTTGAACTGTATGCTCAGGCCAAGTTAGACACTCCAGCATCCGGGCCCACTACATCTGGTGACAATACTCTGTTCAGTGTTGTCATAGTTATGTAACAATGAACTTGAATCGGCTGGTGTTAGCTGGGTGTATCCTGCAATCTGAGGTTCATCTGGTATTGCTCTTAACACCCTGTCAAGCTGCCTTTTGAATAATTGTATATTGCAGTTTGATTGGTTTCTTATTTAAGCTGGCATTTTATGGAACAGCTGAACTCCCTGGACAGACCTACTTCCTTCCCACAATTTTGTTGTTGACTATGAAGTTTTTGTATATATGGCTGGAACCTAACCAAGTCTACCACATATTTTTGAATGATAGGTATTGGTAAGTGTTTAGGTTTCCAAAAATATGAATGCCTTTATTAGTCTATGCACCTTTCTTTGACTACCTCAGCAAAATTTGTTGTCTGTACTTTCTAGGTGCAGACTATGCTGCTTGGAATGCTGACAGCATTGATTAACAGTGCACTTACTCCGGCCACTCTGGCAGGGTTGACTACTCTCGCTGAATCGGGAAATCTCGTGAGTTTCACAGTTTTGTCATTAAGCATTTTGGTCATTGTAAATATAATTCACAACGCGGAGAAAAGGCTACTCTACAATGGGCTTTTATTTTCCACAGTTCAATGTTTTCAATGGCAAGTTAGGCGAACAGGTCAGCGGTTTCGAGTCCAGTATGGAAACCAGAGGCTCAATGGGTGAACTATGGGTGGGTGGGCGGCAAGTTGAGCAGAATGGCCGCACTACTTCCCTGCCACCACCCTTAACCATCATCAACAAACCATCAACACACCGAACATCCTACACAACTATCAACCTGTTTAAACACATTGAACATTATATAAGACAGACAAAATGTCTTGTCAACTATAAACTTACCTTGTTTTATAAGAACAAAAATGTAACCCTCAACGATTCTTTCAGTTGCCCCGAGTATACAGTTTCTACTCGGTATTACTCCCCATTTTTGCATGAACTGCAGTGACTGGTGCTGTACATTATACAGCAGGAGCCACTCCCTTAATTCTACAGGATCGGTGCTGTAACTAATACAGCTATGATCAAACTTAGATTATTTAGACTGTTAATTCCAATAGTAAAATGGCGAGAAGACCAGTGTTCTGGTGCCGACAAATGTCATATTCAGAAGAATAAATAATTTACCCCTCCCCCCCCAAAAAGCAGCATCTTAGTGAGAAGTGTCTGCGGTTGCAGCAGGGTGACTGGAAATGTCTGCAAATTACCCATTTTACTGAAGCAACATGTCAGCAACATGGCACTGGTCTTCCGGCCATGTAACAATACAGTTATTTAAAATATATGTATGTGTAGTCTGATACTGTCATCTGTATAAGTCAGCTGAAATGACAATACCATCCATTTCAAGATTTAGATATGGTATAGCTTGAAAACTTACATATGAGATAGTAATTATATGTCAGAGAGAAATTGTAGGAACAGTGTAACCAGCAACTTATAAACAAATAATATGTAATGCAACATTATGACCTCTGGAGCTGACATACAGATAAGCTGCAGATTGCTATTTGAGGAAAGAAACACATGTTAGACAAAGATATGATGAGAGTAGGACATGTTCATCGAGAGACAAATTCTGTGGTTTAAATTGTAAATATTTGATTGTTACTCAATGGGTCTATGCGGCCCAGGGTAACAACTGTGACACAATATGTTGTTACACTTCACTTTATCTGCATATGTACTTAAAAGGATAGATGTTATCCTGTGTTTAAAACAGGATAGTAAGATATTCACCTCAATGACGGGCTACCATGTATTTCATATCATGGGAAATGCACACAATGGGAAGTTGTCAACAAACTTTGACTTTATAGCTGCTATATAAAATAAGTCTGCTTGTCTTTTTTTCCTGTGAGCTATTGATATCACGATTATAGTGAAACAGATTTAAAAATGACATTTGCAGTCTCGTTTGCACCAAAGCATACATAAATAACACTCCCTGCTTATATTGGTCCGATAACTTCAACTTCCAAGACTGCTTGACAATGGAATGGTATGGATGTTATAAAATGTACTAAATATTGACTTCAAATGTTGATCGGACACAAAACCCCAACACACAAGATATATGCAATATACAGATACTGTGTGCAATGACCCCTTTGCTATGCCTGTGTCGTCATGCAGCCCGTGAGTGCCTGTGTGGATATGGCCAAGTCTCTGGACATCATCACGGACCTGGTACAGTTGAAGACTTCGGCAGCGCGTAAGTTCACAATTTCTTGTTGTCATTGTGAATTAGTTGATTAAGCAGGGGAAATTTCAGTTGGGGACGATTGGTCTTCCTCATTCCACTGCTCCTTGCCCTATCCTAGTAATGCTGAGCGCCTAGCTAGGAAGCGACAAGTATACATTTTTAAGTCATTGGTTTCACTCGACTGGGTTCGAATCCCATGACCTACCAAAGTGGAAGCCAGATGCTTGACTCATTCGGCCATCCCGTCTGGTTACAATTGTAGTCCCGTCTCAACTCCAGGCCCCCAGCTATCTGGTTATTGCAGTGTTATATAGCCCTACTCAATATGGCTCTTCGCAAATACCGAAGCTGGGACCCGGCAGGCCACGAACCACTCACCGTCCCTCCTGGTCAGGCTGGCTAGCATTGGGGCTGAAACACACTGGTCTCGTGGCAATATTATGTTGCATTCATTCACATATATAACATCATCATCATCATGCTGTCGGTCGCGATGCGACAAAGACTGCTTTCATTACTTCACTGGCGCTCTCCATTTAGCTCTCTGCTGTGAGAGTTGTGTCCATGAGTCGGTCTTAATGTCTCTCAGCTTCAGGTTTTTCTTGATGGTCATTTCATGAAAGCTGCCTGCAAAAGTGTTGAAGTGCTGCTGGCTTTTGCAAGTTACCAGCGGCACTCTCTCGGGGAGCAAATAGAGGTTTCACACCGGCAAGAACATGTCAAGACAGGCGCAAAGCTATTTGTCCCTGCAGTGGCTGGTTGGGAGATGTTGGGAGTTACATACATCAACCGCCCTTAATGCTGGCACAGTGACATGGTTTTCTATTTAGGGTTTGCTCCCTTAGCCTTCGGTTCTGTCAAGAACCTGTACCAAAAGGCAGTGGTTTACAACTCTGCAGGGCAGGGGCGCCAAACTCCCTGAGGTATTGCTATACCTGCATATCCCACCATTCATATAGCATTCATATATAACATAGCCTAATATAAACAAAAGGGTGCTACAAAGAAAAGAAAAAATAGTGTTATTACCCAACATAATCTTGGGATAACTGGGTGTGCATTTGATATTTTCAGTTTCAAGGTTAGGGTAACTTTATACTAATACACATTGCGAATATGAAGTCATTCCATAAAGGCCCTGTCACATTACGGTGTATGGCGGGAGCGTATTGAAAACCTACGTAAGTCCTGCGGGTGCCAGCCCATGATGACCTTTGGTGACCTTTTGGGTGGGTTTGAGCATATTTGGAACCTATGAGGAGCATATGAGGAGCGTATGAGGAGCGTATGAATATTTTAGGAGCGTATGAGGAGCGTATGAGGAGCGTATGAGTAGCATATGCGAAACCTATGCGCGACCTATGTTCTCTCTCCGCGGTCCGCCGCCTGGTGGCTCCTGGGTATATATAGCCTGCAGCAACAGGCTCCCCTCACTCTGCCACCATGCCTGCTAAGAGGAACACCACTGTTGCTGCTGCTTCTGCTACTGCTACTACTACTACCAGTACTACTGCTACTACACCAGCCTCCAGAACTGCCGTGACTACAGGAGGAGGACTAGGCCGTGGGAGAGGCAGAAAGAGGCAGACTTTACAATGCTCTCCATCACCAGCCTCCTAAACTGCCTCGGCACCTCGCCACTCTCCACACCACCCTCCAGAACACCACTCTCCAGAACACCACTCTCCAGAACACCACTATCCACTGGAGGAGCTGGAGATGGAAGTGGAGAGGTCGACGACGCAACGCTGGCGTCCCCGCTCCAGCTCGCCATCTCCTGCCTCTCGGGGCAGCTCACAAGCGTCGTCCGCTGCCTCCGCTGCCTCTGCCGCCACCACCGCCTCCAATGCCTCCACCAGCACCGGTGGCCTCTCCGCGTCAAAGAGACGGAGGGCCAAGAAGAGCGACTGTTCTCTGTCGGTCTTCAAGGAGGATCAAATGTTGGACTTCCTCCAGGAGAACCCCATCATATGGAACATGAAGCTCACGGATTACCGCCGCTCAGACAGAAAGGCCAAGATGTGGGAGGACCAGGCAACACTTCTGGGGACCACAACAGTCCATCTCCAGAAGTGGTTCAAGTCGCTCAGGGACACAAACACGCGGCTCCACACGAAAAAAAGCGGGGACAGAGCCGCTGACCTGACTGAGCAGGAGCAGTGGATCCTGCGCAAGTTCGGGTTCCTGCCGTCCGTCGTCCGTCACCGACCGGAGCCCTGCAGGAGTGTAAGTACATAATCTTTAATCATTCTGACAAGTGCGGCCATTAGTATTCTCGTAAAACCGCTCGTATTCTAAGTTTGTTATGTTATGCTTTTGTTATATTTATGTAAATATTCTAGTAATTTGTTAAATGTTATTTATTTCTTTATGTTGAGTTGTTGTATAGTTGTTCTTAAATCGAGATATTGACAATAGATGCATCGAGATATAATCGTTATAAATCCATGTTTGCATTTAACGTTAATTATTTTTGCTTTATATATTTTTGATTTACTGTTGACTTGTCGTGTCTTTTGTCGAAATATAGATTTGCGTTCATGTTACTTATGTTATTTTATGATTTTGTCTTGCAGTTGGCCGCTCCTGTCGCGGCTCCGTGGCTCGATGTCAGCCTGGACGATAATGTGGCGACCGATGTGGAGGTGGCGATGGACGAGGAGCTTCCAGCCACTCCCCCCGCTACATCCCAAGAGCGTGGAAAGGGGAGAGGGAAGCGATCTGCCCCCGGTAACGACAACCTCCTCGCTGCCATCCACAACAGGTTCGACGAGTCTGCCGACATCCTCAAGGTGATGCAGCCGCCTCCTCCACTGACACCGACGGTGACGAAGCGAGTGGCATTCGCCAACTATGTGCGGGACATGATCCTGACGATGCCGGAGGAGCGATTTGTGTCAGTTTGCGGTCCACTCAACCGCATGGTGTCTCACCATCTGGAGGAGGAGGAAGGAACATTCTTGGGCCCGGTGGTTGGTGTGCCTGCTCCTGCTCCTGCACCTGCTCCTGCACCTGCTCCTGCACCTGCTCCTGCACCTGCTCCTGGACCTGCTCGTTTGTCTGCAAGTGAGGCATACCAGCCTCAACCCCACCAGTGGACTCACCAGCCACCACCGGCATCACCATGGGCTTCACAGACACACGTGTATGTCCAGCGCTATAAGGGGCAGCCGCACATTCCTCATCAGTCACAGCCACACACGCCTCTGCCAAGTCTTCTGCCTCAGCCTCTGCCTCCAACCTCCGTGGGTCACGAGGCCGCCGCAGCTCCACTGGTGGTACGGCCGTCACCACCGCACACTGCTGGACAACTACGGACATTAGGAATGGCGGCACACACGAGGGGCTCTCCCGGAGTTGTGGTGCGCGGGGGTGCTCCGCCCACTGTGGGTGCGGCATGGCCAGGGACTTGCGCTGCCGCAGACATCGCGACTCCGACACGCGGCGACCCCCACCCAAGTGAACTTGTCTGAGTCGGCCAGCCCAGAAGGACTATTGAACTTGTCTGGGCTGTATGGGATATCTGGGATGTTGGGCGCAAATTTGGACTTATTCCCCTCGTCAGCCACACAGTCGCCAGCTGATGCCAATGGCAAGGGAGAGAAGTGATTGTAAATATGTGTATATATGTAGTCTTAGTTTTTATTTATCTTTGTACATTTGTATGTATATATGTATATATATTGTATGTTTATATATTGTTTGTACATTTATATATCAAGATGTTTAAATAAATAAATATACTGTCAATTTTAATTTTTGTGTCCGTGTTCAGTAAAGGCATGCCATCATTTAATTGTTATATATTAAAGTACAATTAAAATTAAAATTAAAATTAAAACATAAATAAAAACTTTAAATTTAAAATATTTATAATAATGTTTCTCCTTCCCCTTTCTCCCTTTCCTCCTTCTCTCTATCTCTCTTCCTCCCTCTCTCTATCTCTCTTCCTCCCTCTCTCTATCTCTCTTCCTCTCTCTATCTCTCTTCCTCCCTCTCTCTCTATCTCTCTTCCTCCCTCCCTCCCTCCCCCTCCCTCCCTCCCTACCTCTTCCTCCCTCTCTCTATCTCTCTTCTCTCTCTCTATCTCTCTTCCTCCCCCCTCCCCCCTCTCTCCTCCCCCCCTCCCCTCTATCTCCTCCCTCCCCCCCCCTCCCTCTATCTCCTCCCTCCCTCCCTCTATCTCCTCCCTCCCTCCCTCCCCTCCCTCCCTCTATCTCTTCTCTCCCTCCCTCCCTCTATCTCCTCCCTCCCTCCTCCCTCTATCTCCTCCCTCCCTCCCCTCCCTCCCTCTATCTCTTCTCTCCCTCCCTCCCTCCTTCCCTCCCTCCCTCTCTCCTCCCTCCCTCTTCTCCTCCTCCCTCCCTCCCTCTCTCCTCCCTCCCTCCCTCTATCTCCTCCCTCCCTCCTCTATCTCTCCTCGCTCCCTCTCCCCTCCCTCCCCCTCCCTTTCCTCCCTCTCTCCCTCTATCTCCTCTCTCTCCCTCCCCTCCCTCCCTCCCTCTAACTCGTCTCCCCCTTTCTGTCTCTGTGTCACTCTATTTTTCCCTGTGTTCTTAGTATGTATGTAAAAGATTAATTCATGTAAAAAGAGAGGAGATTCATTACAATTACATTAACTAGATGACTTTAAATTAGGGAGCGAAAGAACGTAACAGACATGTAAAATTGTGTTTTCATATCTATAAAATGATATCGTTTATTTTACTAGACATATAAACATATTAGCATCTCATATAACAGGAGACATGTCACAACATCACAGACATGTAAAAAGCGATAACAGTACAGTGTCAAGAAAAGCACATAAGTTTGCAAAAACAGTAGACAGACACAGCGCATACAGACTGATAAAATGTTTTGTCAGATCATCCTGTCTTGCCATGACAGTGCTCCGGCGGGTGAGACGACCCAGTCTTTAATTAGATTGCGCTGTTCCTTTCCTAGCTTGGACGCGGTGTTGGGGTTAACAGGTAGAACGTTAATGTCAGGAAGGTTGTGGCCCTCTCGCCAACCTCCAGGCACAAAGTTGTTGTTGGCTGTCTCGGGACGATCCAGCTGCATGTTCTGTAGCGCTGGGTAGCGTGTCCTCATGAGGTTGTGCAGAACAATGCATGCCTTGACGATGATCTTCACGTTGGAGGGGTGGTGCTGCATAGTCGTCAGCAGCACTTGGAAGTGGTTGGCTAGAATGCCAAAGGCATTCTCCACCACTCTCCAAGCTCAGGAAAGCCGGTAGTTGAAGAGTCGCTCGTCATTGGTCAAGCCCCTCTTGCCGTACAGCTTCATTATGGTCGGCCGCAGGGCAAAGGCGTCTGTCACCGATCAGAAAATACGGCACATCCTTCTGGTCAGGGTTCGGAAAGCCGATGGTGCCACCTTCTGTGCCCGCCTTCAGCTCGGAGGCGTTGTAAATCTGGGCATCGGACGCGGAGCCCAAAGCGCCAATATCTGCCCAGATAAATTTGTAATCCGCATCTACAAGCGGCAACAGAACCATGGAGAAAAAGGCCTTGTAGTTGTAGTAGACCGACCCACTCTTTAGATGGCACCGGCAAGCGATGTGCTTCCCATCCAGAGCGCCACAGGTATGGGGGACACGTCATGACCTCGGCCATGTACTTGTCGACGATGGCCTTACAGACTTCACGCACTATCAGCGACTGTGTGTTGTGGGGCACCCTCCACCCGAACTTCATGGAGGAGTATTTTGTGCCAGATGCCAGGTGCTGCAGAGTAAGTGCTATTTTCAGTGCCGGTTCGAGCGGCACCCTGAATGTGGTCAGTTTTTTGGCGATCCTCGGTCCCACTCGCACCACAATCTCGTCAAACAACTGGGGAGGCAGCCGCATGAAGTTCACAAATGATGTGGTGTCCTCGCTGCAGAGCTCGACCATCAGCTTGTCAAACAAGCCAAACTGTGGCCGCCTCCCAATCCAGGGTCTGACCCACACTGATCGTCGCCGCCGCTCCCTCCTCCTTCATCTCTCGATACGGGACGCCAGAAGAACCATGAGGTATAGTGCAAGCTCATGGTGATAAAGGGCAACTCTGTAGAAAAGCTGGAACTGTACTTGCAGTGCCTGGGCATCCATCCTGTATGAGCAGCAGAGCAGGAATGACCGAAGAAGGCGTGCGTCGCCTTTATATACCGAGACCATAAGTCGGGCATACGCCGCCATACACAACTCATATGCTTTGCATACTCTACGAATACGCTCCCATACACAACTCGTAGGTTCTGCATACGCTGCATACGCCTGAGGTACGCCCGAGGTATGCCCGTGACGCAAGTTGAGCATACGAGTAGCATACACCGGCGTACCCTAGCATACACCAGCATACCCCCAGCGTACGAGGAGCGTATGCCGGCATATGAGAAGCATATGAGTAGCGTATGAACCATACGCCCCCGTAAGTCGAGATTTCTTTAGCATGCACAACAAAATTTGGACGGACGGATGGGAGAAAGCATATGGCGGCGTACAGCAGCATAGGCCAGCATAAGCCGGCACATGATGGCATATGTGGAGCATACGCATAGCGTATGCATAGCGTATCCGTAGCGTATGGCGGCATATGACGGCGTATGCCGACGTATATGACGTAAAGTGCCTATGCCGCCATACGCTCCCGCAAAAAACCCTAATGTGACAGCCCCTTTAGTAGAATTCAATGCAGATTGTTGTCGCATTTAAACAAATTTCTTGTCTGTGTTTAAATCCTTCAATTTATTCTGTCGCCCTTTGCGATTTCCAGTGTTATTGATGATTTCACCATACGGGATGGCCAAATGAGTTAAGACTCCGTCTTCCGTTTTGGTAGATCATGGGATTCGAACCCCGGTTGAGTCAAACCAATAACTTTAAAATTGATACTTGTCGATTCCTAGTCAGGCGCTCGGAGTTATTAGGATAGGGTAAGGACAGGTTGGCTCAATGTCAGGATAAGTTGACTGAGTGGGATATCAGGTCAGGGTGCTGGCAGCCTGATCTCCCAGTGGGGTAGCACTATAAAGTCATCATGGGTGTGGACTGTCACAAGTCAGTACCCGTCCTGATATGACCTTAGATGTAGCCAGGAGGTAAAACTCCAACAACCAACCACCCAATCATTATGATTTTCGTATGCACGGTGCAGGTGGTGCCTGATCAGGGCAGCAAGTGACCATATTGGGCCCACCATGGGAAGAGTGGGAGCAGGATAGATTGCCTTTAGTAACAAGATAGTTTTGTCATCTTGATCACATCTAATTTAGTGAATCTTTAAAGACCTGGTCACGTGATTTACCACATATTATATATCATAATGAAAAAGATCACACTTAGAATGGGTTATTTGAGTTGGAAGCTAGTATGCCAGCATAGCCGTAGGTAGAAATTCGGTTGGGGTTGGAAAGATTTATTCTTGGAATAGACAAGTGCTGAAAGGCACGAGACACAAGGGGAGCTGGGAGTATGCACCGCAGGACATTATTCAATCTTGAGGCACTGAAATACCATTTCCAGCCATTTCAGAGAGGTGACATGCTGGTTTTTTTGTGGGTGGGTGGAGCGGCGTGGTATGCAGGTAGTGCAATACCTCAGGGAGTTTGACGCCCCTGCCCTGCAGAGTTGTAAACCACTGCCTTGTGGTACAGGTTCTTGACAGAAACGAAGGCTAAGGGAGCAAACCCTGAACAGAAAACCATGTCACTGTGGCAGCATTAATGGCGGTTGATGTATGGAACTCCCAACATCTCCCGACCAACCACTGCAGGGACAAATAGTTTTGCGCCTGTCTTGCCATGTTCTTGCCGGTGTGAAACCTCTATTTGCTCCCCGAGAGAGTGCCGCTAGTAACTTGCAAAAGCCAGCAGCACTTCAACACTTTTGCAGGCAGCTTTCATGAAATTTACAACTGCACACAAAAATGGAGAGCGGCAGTCAAGTAATGAAAGCAGTCTTTGTCGCATCGCGACCGACAGCATGATGATGATGATGATGATGGAGCGGGGGGGGGGGGGTCAAGTTGACACCTTGATCTCCTGCAAGCTACTGCCCTGGGGTCAGGATTGGTCTGCCCTGCACTCTTAGACCCTGACTACCCTGTGACTAGTATTCGTAATTCTGCAGTGCCATGCAGCGGAGGGAAGGGTGGACGTACATAAATACAGATTCAAAAATCTTCAAATTTCCTCTAAAGCTGCATATTCTGATGTAAGCATCAAAATTTAAATTCCAAAGAGCTTATCTGAATTCGATTCTACATATCTAAGTTAGATATCAATGACCTTATTAAGCATGTGTGGTTGCATCTACAAGAATACCGAGTCAATGTAATTGAACCTGTTACTGCTGAAGACTATGCCATCAGAGCTTTGGTGTGCTAGCCGAAATTAAATGTGCATGGTTGCACTTCAAATATCTCAAAAGTTAGCCATTTAAAATAAAAGTTACATGAAACTAAAGTAAGGTAGATGATCAACCTAATATATTCATCTCAGTGAAAAAAATAGAAACCTCGAAACCATCTGACTATGCAACTTTAAGCTATATGAGGGTTTGTCCTACTTACATATACGATATGCCCTAACCTTAATCACTGCGGACAGTTTTTAAGGACGAATGACACTAATAACCACAGCCTTGAACCACAGAGACCTTCAGAATATGGCTGGGTCTTAAATAACTCTTGTCTTAGAAAATAGATTAGTTGGTTGTGGGAGTTTGCGTCCTGCGAACATCTACAGTCATATGCGGATATGTACCGACTTGTGACAGTGTGCACTCGTGGTAACTTCATAGTGCTGCCCCACTGGGAAATCAGGCTGCCGGCACCATGGCCCGATATCTCACTCAGACACATTATCCTAACACTGAGCTAACCAATCCTTGCCCTATCCTACTAATACCGAGCACCTGACTAGGAAGCAACAAGTATCAATTGTATAAGTCATTGGTTTGACTCGACCTGGAACTGAACTCCCGATCTCCCGCACATGAGGCCAGCACTCTACCGATTCGGGAATCGCACCCGGTTTAGAGGATAGGTTGTTTTGTGCAGTTCTAAATATGATCATAATAAGTGACTAACCACGGTTGTTTTAGTCACGATACTTCCCCCACCCCCACCTTTATGCTATTTATTGTTGCACAAGAAAATCTGAGAAAACTATGTACCCAATTTTACACAACGATTTAATATAATGTCCTCTTCCTCATATATATAAATGATCTAAACAACTGGCTAGACACTGAAAACATCCAACTATATGCAGATGATACTGTGGTATATACTGCAGGCAAAACATCTGAAGAGATCGAAACAAAACTAAATCAAACACTAATGAAACTAACTGAATGGTGCCATCTAAATAAGATAACTATAAATAGCAATAAATCGAAGACGGTGCTATTCGGTACCAGACTAACCGGTAACAACAAAATAAAATGTCTCCTGGAAAACAACGAGTTAGAACAGGTAGACAACTACCGGTATCTGGGAGTGGACCTGGACAGGCACTTAAACTATGACCTTTGCATAACAAACACTATCAAAAAAGCAAACCATAAAATATGGCTACTGGCAAAACTAAGGTACTACATGACTGAAAGCATGGCAATCAAAATATATAAAGGAATGATCCTTCCCTACTTCGACTACGGTGATGTAGTATACATGGGGGGAAGTACCAAACTACTCAACAAACTCCAAGTGATGCAAAATAAAGCCCTTAAAATATGCCTCCAAGTACACAAAAGATATCCCACGATAGAACTACACAAAAAATGCAAAACAACACTATTAACAAGCAGAAGAGAAACGCACCTGAAAATACTAGCACACCACTACACCACGAAACCGGATTACACAGTAGCCCCCCACAGGGACACTAGACACATGGCGGCCCCAATACTCCTAACGGAAAGAAGCAACATGAAAATACGTGAGAGAAGTGTACTAACCATGGCAGGACATGCCTGGAATAAACAAAATGTAAAATTGCGGGCGATCCTTAACCCTGACCACTACAAAAAATTCCTAAAGAAAACAATTACTTACTAACACAACAAAACCGCACCTGCCCCTGAGCGCCGTGAATGCTTGCTGTGTACTGGCACAGAAAGCAAAAGACAGGCCAGGAAAAGTGGTAGGCACTAAACAGAAAAAATAGGGAAATTAGCTCTCCTAAGTATTAAGGAAATCAGGAAAACTATCACCACATGGCGCAGTCCACCTGGGTATGTGTAATGGCACAAACCAACACAGAAATGGACAGGCCACGGTCATGCAACTGATCCACCCTGAAATACAAAATGGCTAGGGAAACAAGAGAGCCCTCCCACCTGGCCGCAGTCCTGAAGAGTCCGAATGTGTTCTAGCACACGAGTGCACTATCTAAGGACAGGGTTTAGGTGAAAGGATGCTGTAACAAATAAAAAAATTCTGAATGGAATGGGATCCTCTCCCGCAAGTCTGCATGTCACCCAAGTAGATGTACATAGTAGGCTAAGGTATCATTACTCAGACTAGACAAAAAAAACTGGAAAATTACAAAAGAACTAACATAGGCTATTACTAACAACCAAAATTGCAGAAGGCTGACCTTAGCAGACACAGGTAAACACTCCTGGTCAAAGGAACAGATCAAGACAGCACCACAGCTGTCCAGCATTGAAAACAAGCACCCTCACGGGAGCTATTACGTTATTGGCAGAGTAAATACCTCGTCAATAAAAAAAGAATAAAAAAAAGCATTGCTCCAGATAGTCCTTGTACTTTTTGTTGACCAGTAATATGGAACAAAAAGAAGCTACATTTGAAGGCTGAATGAAATACTGAAAATGTGTAATTCCATTTATTTCAGAACTCCTCACCGGTGTTGGGAAAAGTATACAAAAAGCCGACATTGAATGTGAGTACAATATTTCCATTTGACATTGCACTGGTCACATGTGCGAATCTTCTTTGGATCTAGATGAGCTGGTAGGATGTCGATTTTCCGTGAGTTCAATTGCCGGCTGAATCAAATTAAAGCCTTATGAAATTGATAATTCTTACCTGACCTGGTACTCAGCGTTACTGCGATAAAGCAAGGACTGGTGGCGAAGTGGTGCAGCACTATGAATCTACCATGGCCGTGCACTGTCAAAAGGTGGAACACTCCCTGATATGATCCTAAATGTTGATAGGGAGTAAACATTATATCACTCACTATTCAGTTGTTTGTTTGTTTGTTGTTGTTTTATGTCCTAGAAACATCTAAGGTCATATCAGGATGGGTACCGACTTGTGACAGTGCGCACTCATGGCAACTTCATAGTGCTGTCCCACTGGGAAACCAGGCCGCCGCATGACCTGGTATCCCACTCAGTCACATTATCCTGACACTGAGCACACCAGTCCTTGCCCTATCCTAATAATGCCGAGTGCCTGGCTAGGAAGCGACAAGTATCAATTTTAAAGTCATTGGTTTGACTCGACCGGGACTCGAACCCACGACCCCACGATCTATTCAGATTTGTGCACATGGATATCAATATATATAATTACATATAAATATATATAACTATATATAAATATATATCAATATATATAAATATATATAAATATATATAAATATATATAAATATATATAAATATAGATATATATAAATATATATAAATATATATAAATATATATAACTATATATATATATAAATATATATAAATATATATAAATATATACAAATCTATATAAATATATATAAATATATATAAATATATATATATAAATATATAAAAATATATAAAAATATATATAAATATATAAAAATATATATACAGATATATAAATATAGATAGGCCTACATATAATATAACTTGTATGATATATATAAGAATTAAATATATATACATATATATATGCTGTATATAAAAGTATACAATATACATAAATATGTCTAAATATACATAAATATACATAAATGTACATAAATATATATGAATATATAGAAATATATAGAAATATATAGAAATATATAGAAATATATAGAAATATATAGAAATATATAGAAATATAGATAAATATAGATAAATATATATACAAATATATAAATATATATAACATATAAGAATGTATAGGGTAAAGCAATATATAAATCGCGCATTCATAGATATATATATGACGATGTAGAAATGCATAAACAGATATGAATTAAGAATATGCATATATGTGATGTATAACGCATTATGCGAGTATAAAGGCGTGGAAGGGAATTAACCCCTCCTTATTATTATTATGTCCTAATTATTGTTATTATTACAATACATACTGTACTGCCTCCTCCATCTCGTGACTGGTGGTGCCACCCCCGGCTGCGCCCGGTACCCGCCTACCCTGAATACTTCACTCGCATCGGGAAATTTTTCCTTTTATTGTTAGGCTGATATTCCTAGCCAGAGAATATATAACTCATACCACTACTTTCTCTTGTTCTTGTTCCTTTGTACTGTAGCCGGCCTTTATATATATATATATATATATATATATATATATATATTTACACACAAATATAAGTATGTGTAATATATAGAGAGAGATTAGTACATATATATATATAACATATAAATATAAAACAACCACCGCCTTCTTCAACAAAATATTCCACTTAATGATGCTGGTCAAAATTGTCACTTTTGTGCCAAATCTCTTAATCCAGTCAAACCAGCTAAGCCAGTCGTGGTGCCGGACCCCGACTCTGTGCCGGATGAAGACGCGGAGGAAGAGCATGCACTGGAGGAGGCCCGCCAGGGGAAGCTGCTGCAGCAGAAGGTGCCTCTTCTTAGCTAGTTAATGCGCTAGGCATTGTCCTCACTCACATTCCATGTTTTCGTCAAATGTTGTCTGCTCTCGATCAATGTCAGTAAATAGAAGTGTTTTTCCCCCATGAAATGTCAGCCGCTACGTTTGGGTAATTTATCAAATCAGTTAGATTAATATACGTTAATAGACAAATTGAGAGACATATATGTGGCCACCTAATGTGCTAGATATATAGTTTAAATGCTTATTTATTATATCCCTCAATAATTGATGAAATCATGTACATTAATAGACATTTAAAGTCAAATTGAGAGATTTCTGTGGCTGCCATCTTGTTTTGTTGGCATTTTCTGTCAATTTCTCAACTTTAGCCTGAAATAGATAAACACTGCACAATTAATTCCTACTGAAGCAATTTCTTCTTGGATTCATGTAGGGTCATTCACCCCTACTATAGATAGGGGCTAAATCTAGTATTTACACCAGACAGCAAGCAATCAAATAGACCATTTCCATCAACCCGCCATCTGACGGCACTGGCAAGAACTCATGTTCTGGGTACGACTGTATAACTAATGCATTGGTCAGTACAAAAAGCCGCAACATGCTAGCAGAAAAGCCAGGAAAATAAAATTGAAATCCAAAAGAAGTAATAGAATCTTTGTATGGGGGTGAGATTAGTCACTTAAGGCTAGTTTCAAACTGCATCACCACGTATCAATTTCCTGTCAATCCAGTTAACACATGCATTTAGATCTAGAAATCCTTAGAATTAGACCAACATAAATAGTTACTTCTTTGGGCAGTTGTATCTTCTATTATTTGTATTTTCTATTTCTTTCGATAAATGATTTATGTTTATTCTTCTGTATAAGTTCTGTTGTCACCAACGAAACACTGGTTTTCCAGCCATTTTGTTCAATTTAGGATTATTTACACAAAACTGGTATATTGAGTATATAGACTACATCACGGTTCCAGCGGCGCGGTGCATTGTGGGATGCATCAGAGCAAAACATACCCCCCAAAAGCACATGGCACATGCTAATACACTGGGTGCAGCTATGAAATGTGCTAGTTTCAGATCATCTCAGCTCTTGTTTGAAACATAGAATACCAACTAAAAAAATATATATAATAAATTAAGATATTAATCTTTTATCCAGCATTGCATTTACATCAATATAATCAGCACATCTTATGCCATGTGCATTTAGATTTAGAAAGATCTAGGCACTCAGACTAGTGTTAGAGCCATAGCCAGTGTACTCAATGCATTGTCAATGGCAGTGAGCAGTCTCCATACAGAAAAAGTAAAATATTGATAAAACCACACCACCTAGAGACAACCCGCTTGGAACACATATAGAAAACATGTTTATCAAAATGATTATATTAAATTGATATGGTTAGGGTTTTGGATTTCTATTAATTTTGAATAAAACTGACGTTTTCACTGCACGAATAGGCAAACTCAATGGCTGTACGCCTTTGCTTTGCTCCCAACGCCGTTTTCAGCGCATGCGCAGTCGGAACCATGATCTAGTTTATCGAGTATTATGTGTCTTAATGTGAGCTAAAAATAAAGGTTAGACAGACACTTTTCAGTATATAGCACAATGAATTCCTATACGTACCACAATAATATGGTAACACTAGTGTCATATGACTATATCAATATTACACATATTGAAGCAAGTATGTTCATGGCATGTAGAATGTGGGCAAAAGTTATCCTCTATATTCATTTAGATAAAACCATAATCAGTTTTAATGTAGGACAGGGTCTGTTGGAATTAGACAAGGAGTATGTCGCTGTCAGGTCAATATGAATATTCTACTGTCACCCAATCATCGTTAGTTATGTGAGTTGGTAGCCCCAGTCACACATACCCGGATCAGGGCCCGGACGAGCCCCGGACTGCCATCCGGGGTGGTCCGGGGCGATCCGGGGTGATCCGTGGCTCATCCGTGGCTCGTCCATGCCGACACCCCCTGATCTGGCCTGATCCGTGGCTCGTCCGGCGCCGTCCGGGGTCAGCCCCGGATGTTTTAAAATGTTTAAAACATCCGGGGTGGTCCGGGGGATTTTGCGATCCAGGCTCAATCCGGCCTGATCCGGCCTGATCCGGGGGTTGTCCGGGGGTGGTCCGGGTATTTCGGGGGTGGACCGGGCCTGTCTGAGGGTGGTCTGGGGGTCATTTTGAGCCACGGTTTGACCCGGACCATCCCCGGACTAGCCAGGAGTACCCCCGGCCTAGCCACGGACCACTCCCGGACTGCCCCGTAAGACCGGGGTTGATCCGGGATAGTCCGGGGTTGATCCGGGATAGTCCGGGGGTGGTCTGGGGCAGTCCGTGGGTGGTCCGGCCTCGTCTGGGGCCGGTCCAGCCCAGTCCGGGGGCAGTCTGGGGGCGGTCCGGGACAGTCCGGGCCGTTGGTCCGTGGGTGCTCCGGCTCAATATCCGGGGCTCGTCCGGCTATGTGTGACTGGGGCTTAAGTTGCAGTTAGCTGTTTTAGTGTTGACAATCACTCAGCAATATGAGTTCTGCTGTTAGAGTGGGGATGTTACTAGCACACTGCACAGCTGTGAGCAGTGAACTCAACAGTTCAATCGATGCATTTGGTATTCAACTATACTATTTGCACTGTCACCATCATGGGTAGGTGGTTGATGGGAAATAATGGAGATGTTCAGGGTCATATTCATCCTTCCATTATGTATGCTGGATCATAGCAACTACGGAGGATTGGTAGGGTCCAACAGACATTGCACTCAAGTGTCTGAAACAAGTTCCTGCTGAGAAAATTAACATCTTATGCGTTCATGTCTAACCACTTCTAAAGCTAACATTCCTTCTACGCGGTATGCTGTATGCATCATGCGGTATGCGGTATGCGAATGGGAGGATTCCTTCTATGCGGTAAGTGGCAAGCGTCTACCCCCACCACCACTACCATATGTTTCCACTCAGCACCCCTGTGTTTGACCGTTCCGTAATGACCAGTCACCTCTCCTAGTGTAAACCTAATGGGCAAGTGCGACTCACATTTCTATTCGCGTACCGCATGCCGCATGCTGCACCGATCGCTACAGAGACTGATCGAGTTGTCACATTCGCATTCGCATTCGCATACCGCGTGTAAGAGTTGTAGCCCATTGACTTCAAGGAGTTTCGATTTTTTGCCGCATTCGCATTCGCATACCGCATGCCGCATACCATGTGTAAGGAATCTTAGC
The DNA here is from genome assembly GCA_030323885.1 of Branchipolynoe longqiensis. Lineage (NCBI taxonomy): Eukaryota > Metazoa > Annelida > Polychaeta > Phyllodocida > Polynoidae > Branchipolynoe > Branchipolynoe longqiensis. Next base: position 15,759,193 of record CM059198.1, on the reverse strand, counting down.
TTAAGACTTCTAAGATAATTCTAGATTTAGATCGAGATAGCTGATCACTATAGTTTCACTTTCTGTTCCTATAATTGCTATCTACGTTTATATATATATATATATATATATATATTTATATATATATATATATATATATATTCTTATCTAATTATTATTTGTTATGACAGTGTATTTGTGCTGTCCATAATGGTTAAGTCTAATGACTTGTTTTCGCTGTAAATCAGTGACAATTTCGTGGTTCCCCTTGTTTTGTCACACTCAGTGAGTACTTTTCTACATCTCCTTACCCTCTGTGGGCTTGTTTGTTCTACAATTGTTAGTTGCTTGGTTACCAACAGTCATTTTCCCTGACTGCTTTCAGCTTGATGTGTTAATAGTCATTATGGTTTAGTTTGAGTGTTTAAAGTTGACCTCCTGAGTGTATCAAGCCTGGTTCCATGCGCTTCAACAGTTTGGTTTAATCATCAGTGTATTCTTTTTAGTTTACTTTATTTATTGTATTTGATTTAAAAGCCATTTTTGTTGTTAGTTAGTCTAGAAGTGAATTTAGCTCCATTTTGATCACGCTATCACCAGAAACTAAGGCAACTTTCTTATTTAATCCATGGAAATACTATTTCAATTATTAATTGAGCTGTTCAATAACCAGTGCATTTAATAATGAGTCACCGGGTGCGGTGGCCTAATCGGTAGAGCGCGGGCCGCAAGTGCGGAAGGTCGGGAGTTCCCAGTGGGGCAGCACTATAAAGTCGCCATGAGTGTGCACTGTCACAAGTCGGTACACGTCCTAATATGAGCTGAGATGTTGCTAGGACGTAAAACAACAACAAACAAAACAAATAATGAGCCTATACAAACTGAGTATTCGCTTATTGAGTTGACCCGCAACCGGAAGTTGGGCTTCAGCTGAGTGCGGAGTTGTCCATTGCCATCTATCAACTAACGTGGAACTGTCGAACCCCATTGTCGCATATTGCATTTTCCAGCAAATGAAAATGGTTGAAGACATAACAGCACTAACCAATGCCATCATGTCTGTCACGTCAAGAAGGATGGAACAGAACGATTCCGTTACGTTGGGATCAAATGATCTGACGGTAAGTCCTTAATTCAGTAAACACAAAAGCAGTAGATTTAAAACGGTAATTAGTGTTTTATTATTTGAATGAATCATAGTGTATCAGAAGTATATTGTCTTGTTTCATTATAGTCGTAATAGTGTCGTGTACCAGGACGCTCAACCCTAGGCCTTAAGTCAATTGCAGGTTGGTGTGTGGGGTGGCTGAGAAAGGCAGTGACACACACCAGGCGCGTTTGGATGCTGCGGGCCAAGTGAGCAGCTCGGGATGGCGCCATCTGGCGGGGCCTGCAGTTAACGCTAGGTGGCGTGCAGTACCAGGTTACAAAATACCCGTAAGGTGGCGCCAGGTGAAGATGTCTTAGGCAGCGGAGTAATATGCTGTGATTTATGGGGCATTGCACTCATGTGGCTAGCAGGAGTGAAGGGGGAGGGCAATTTCCCGGAGTTTAACAAAAGAATCAGCGCATTTATTCCATGACCAGGATCCTCCTGTAAATGCTGAGCATTCTATGTTTAAAACCTGCCCTGTGTCTGTAATCGAACCCAGCCGGGATGGCCGAATGAGTTACAGCAGCCGAGTCCCGTGTTGGTAGACTGTGGGATCGTGGGTTCGAACCCTGGTCGAGTCAAACCAATGACTTAAAAATTGATACTTGTCACTTCCTAGCCAGGCACTCAACATTATTAGGATAGACTAAGTGTCAGGATAATGTGACTGAGTGGGATATCAGGTCATGGTGGTGGTGGCCTGGTCTCTCAGTGAGTCGAGCACTATAAAGTTGCCATGAGTGTGCACTGTCACAAGTCGGTACCGGTCCTGATATGACCTTAGATGGTGCTAGGACGTAAAGCAACAAAAGAAACAAAACTGTAATCGAAGAGCACCCCCCCCCCCCTGCCCATCCGTACCGAGCACGGTGGCCTAATCTGCCTCGTTTGTATAAGGCCAGGAATTCAGATCCAGGTCGAGTCAAACCAATGACTTTAAAATGGATACTTCCTAGCCTGGCACTCGGCACTAATAGGATAGGGCAAGGACTGGATAGCTTAGTGTCAGGATAATGGGATTGAGTGGGATATTGGAGCATGGTGCCGGTTGCCTGATTTCCCAGTGGGGCAGCACTATAAAGTCACCACAAGTGTGCACTGTCACAAGTTGGTACCCATCCTAATATTACCTTAGATGTCGCTAGGACATAAAACAACAACAAACAACAACAACCCTGCACCCCTAAATTGTGGGTAATCATATGCATAAGAAACATACAATTCATTTGGTTTCAGAAATTTGATGAACTTGACTGGACTGTGCAGCTATAATTAACAGTCGATTAATAAATGGTTTGTTGTTGTTTTTGGGTTGATTTTTTTAAAGCCTCACATGTAAATATGTCACGTCTTTCTTACAGATAAGTATGGCGACGCTCCATTTAGACGACATCAAAGGGTTTCAAATTAATCTTCCCCGCGGTCAGGTGGTTACCATGCCGGATATGGAGGTAACCGATAACGAGGGCAGCGCCCATCTAGGGGTCCACTTCGAGGTAAGTATTTTCCAGCTAACTGGATTCTCACATCCTTTTTCTCTGTTCTCTTCCTTTAACTTTGTTAAGTCCTCTTGTTTCTTTCTCTTAAAGTTGCATAGTCCAATAGTTTAGAATCTTTGTCATTTTCTTATATAAATATATTAGGTTGATCGTCAGAATCTAGTGTAGATTAGCTCAACACAACCTTTATCTTTGTTCTCTTTCTTTAAATTTTCTAAGTCCTCCTTTTTTCTGTCTTTCTCTCAAAGTTGTTTAGTCCGAGGGTTTTGAGGTTTTGTCATTTTTCTGAGATAAATATATTAGGTTGATCGTCATAATTTACTGTAGTTAGGTCATCACATCCATTTTTCTTTGTTCTCTTTCTTAGCATTTTTAAAGTCCTCTTTTATTTTCTCTTAAAGTCACATAGTCCGATGGGTTTTAGTTTTTGTCATTTTCTGAGATAAATAAATTAGGTTGATTGTCATAATCTACTGCAGTTTAGTTTGAAGTAACTTTGATTTAATATGACTAACTTAGGAGATATTTGAAGAGTGAGCTCACACAATTAATGTTGGTGTGCTTGTCAAAACTCTGACCCCTTAGCTTTCGGCAAGAACAGGTTCTATTAAATTGACTTAGTACATCCTTCTAGGTACGCACAAGTACTTACTAAGTGGGTTACATGTGTGGGTGGCGCTCATTTCTTGTCATTACTGGAGGTGTTGATAACAGTGAAACAACACTGCCTCCCTGCCAATCACCCAACACACTCCACTCTGATTGGTCCCACCTCACCTCTCAGCAGCCAAGCACCTCACAACCTCATTTGCCATCTTCCTCACTACCAACACCCTCCTGCTTAGCCACTAGTCCACTGATGACCATTAGCCCAACACCTCTTCTCAACCCACCAACTGCCAATGCACTTGACTCAGGAAGAACACATCCGAGCAAACTCAAAAACAACAATTGATTTTATTACTCTGATTGATTGATGTTGTACCTTTACCTGTTCCTATATTGATATAATCTGTACTTGCATTATTGAACTGTTTTCTTATATATCATGTACTTTACCTTGTTAATCATGTACTGCATTTAACCATTTGATTACTTCCGGTTCGTGTCAGACCTGATTTCCGATTAAAGACATCTGGATAGATTAGGGCATGGCCTGCAAGCCGACGACCCTGACTGTCATGGGAATAAAGTTATGTTCTTCCCACTCCTGCTTCCTTGTTCTCACTGCTCAGGCTAGCACTAGCACCAATATCTAAACTGGATATGTACGTTCAAATAACACACTTCCATAATCTGTTCCGTCTAGGTAGTCTACTCAGAAGTGAATCTGTATGCATGGTCTCCAAGCGCAGCCGAAGTAACTTCTCCAATCACAAGGTTCTCCTGCAAGCTGATGGATGCGGCTCAGACGCCAGCCAAACTCGACCTCAAGTCGCCCATTGAGTTGTCAATTCCACAGGACGATGGAAAGGTTGGTGCCAGCTTAAACCTGCCATTTCTGCCTGACGTTATTCATAACAATATAGCGATATAGCGATATAGCATTATAGCGATATAGCGATATAGCGAATGGTAGACAGGAAGTGTGAACACTTATTTGTCTCTCTTTCTTTTTTTTGTGGTACATTAGTTGTCCCAAGCAGGGGAAATCCCAGTCACAGACGACTGGTCTTCTCCACTCCACTGCTGGTCGATAGAAAGCCCGAGCCTACACTCTTACCGACCCAAGGGATTTTTAACCTCCCACACCACATAGACATGGTATGAGAGCAACCGGCCTTTGATGACGCTGTAAGTTATACACAGCGGTGGAAATCCAAATTGGCAGAGCTGGGGGCATGGGGAATCAAACCGCCGACCCTCAGATTAGGAGTCTGACCTAGAAAAAAGTCAGACACTCTAACCACTCCACCACAGAGAACGCATGACACAGGCTGACCAAGTGTATCATGTGGTATATATATATATCATGACACAAGCTGACCAAAAGTATATCAGGTGGAATATATATATATATTTAACCGTTCGGCCTAATCCGCCCCCGCCTAAGGCGAGCCTAACGTGTTAATGTTATGTAGTATTATGTAATAATTTCCATGTGAAATTCCTGGGCCTGCCGCGGGCTGCTGCGGCTCCTCCTCCCGTCTGCAGTTAGTCCGTCGCCGTCGGTGTCCTCTCCGCGCTAAAGGCGGCCAGCCAGAGTTTCATCTACATACGCAATTCGCCGACGAGCGCGTTTATAGGCCTAAAGTTTCCCTACTTCCATAAGTTAGGTTCTTTCAACTAGCTGGCTGACCCCTTCGCATTTCGGTATATTAATTGTGTTACTGAATAATTCCAGAAGTACGCGTATGGCTAGGGATGCCGCCGCTGTCACTGATAATCAGTTCTAAGTTAATGTCGTTAATTTCCGCCATAAAGTAACACTACGTTAAATTCTGTTATAGTTTGTCATTATATTCCCGCAGATGGGTTAAGTAACTGCATAAAGCCTGCTTAGGCTTAAGGCCCCTAATTACATATAAAACAATCGAATATCAGGTTTTCCATAGCGGTTAATCTATAATAATACTGGAGGATAGTAAAGAATGCAAGGAACGTCTCAGTCCACCTTCACAAGAGCTCACGACTTTATTCTTACCATAACTAACAAGGATACCAGCGAAATATGCATACCTATTTAAGGCGCTACTAACTCCCTTTCCCTCCCGTGTGATTTGATTACCTTAGTTTTAGAATTTAGATGATAAAAAGACCAAATATCGGCTAGAATGACAGAGCGTGAATAAACACGTCTGCCGGGTCAGGCCCCCGAACGCCCGACCTTCTTTCGTTGCTTAGCTAGTCGCTAAGCAACGCTTTACCCCCGCGAACCATCGCGTGCACATGCGGAAGCAATTTGCGCGCCCGTTGGACGAGTGCGCAAATTGCTCAAGGCGAGTAGACACGCCCACTTCACTGCTCCCCCAGACGAACAACAGGTACTGTCGTTCGTCTGAAAAATAGCAAAGTGGGCGAGACCACAAAGGCCTGTGGGTGTAGCACCTGAAAATAATAAAGACATGACCGTTTCCCGGCGCGTTCAGCGAAAACTATCGCTGACCGCGCTGGGCGCAAATTTTACCTCTCGTTGTGTTTTTTTGTTTTTTTTTCAATAACTTAAACTAAGTGCATCAGAAGATGCAGATACTCATCAATAAACGCGCTAGGGCGCAAAAAAAAAATACTGACTTCTAAAAAGTCGACAATAGCGTACTTATAGATGCGCTTGTGCGCAAATAGCTTTCAGGAATAATTGAGTGAATGTTGTCTATATTTTTTTTAGAAAAATTTACCGCATGGCAAGTAAAGACAATGCGCCGAAGACCAAATTTGTGCCTATCACAAATGTATATGATATTAATTTGCCCAAAAGGAGGAGGACATTACTGGCGACCGGCGGGCCCCGTATATATAAAATACTCCCGACCGGATCTTACTATTCGGGCACCGTACAGTTAGATTGTACTCCCGACCGTAAAGTCACTTGAGGGCTCCGTAAGTTGTGGTTCTCCCGATGAGAAAACCCATGTGGGCTCCGCATAATTAAATACTCCCGGCGCATTTTCCCAATTGGGGCACCGCACCACCCCTACTCCCGACCAGGTAATGGTAAATCCATAAGTGTCCCTTGGACAAATAATACTGTTGTCTGATTCCCTTCCGTGCCAAAACGGCAGATGGCCAACCAAGGCTTGGTCTCAGGGGGATTGATTCCTTACAGGATCTCCCTTTCATCATGGACCGCTATAGCTGCCATATGGATATATATTTGTCATTTTGCAATTGAAAATGCGTTGTGTGAGCAATATGTTGTTTTTTGTTTTTGTTTTTTTTACTCTATATTATTAATGGGAGATTTAATACACAAGTACATGGGTGGGTTATGCCAGCTATCGATGGTTCAGCTATGGCAAAACCCCAAATAAACATAAAACGCAATAATCCTCCTAATAAAGGCATATAGGAGGTGAGCCGCGAGCCTGCTTAATACTAACAAATGTAGCGCTGTAGCCGGTCGCTCGGGACCGACGCTTCCGCGTCTAACAATGAAATGCCGGAGGTGTCATGATCGAACTAATACAAGCACTGCTATCTGGATCAAGCCCCACAAAAAGACTCCTGGGCGGACTTCTCAATATGCGAACGTAGTTGGGGATGGTGTTGGTGGCCGGAAAATTCTTCTTTTTCTTTCGTAACGAATAACAACTTTTACAATAAGTGGAACAATGGATATTCTTAGCCGACAATCCAAAGTTGGACCGTCGCTTAAGCATATCCAATTCGGGGTGAAAATCCCTTCCGCGCAAAAAGGGCGGAAGATATTTTCCGTTGACTATGTTGAACAGGTAGTTCTGGACCAACCCAAAACAAACCCTACACCCTATGTTGTGCGTATTCCCGCAGAAATGGAGAAGTACAGACACGTTCTGGTCAAATGCGGAGTTCGAATGGAGATAGGCCATTATATTTATATTTTAAAGTTTAATATATAAATGATACTATTGTTATAAGTAATATTGTTATTAAAATATGAAAATATTCAATTATTATTATGTGGGAAATACTTTTATTCCCTATACCCAGCTGATGCCCTCAGAGATAATTAATTACTAGAAATTAATAGCCCCTTATAATCATGCGTAGTTCTGTACGCTTTTTGGCAACATTTGAATGAGGTGCGCATTTTACTTGCGCCAAACAGAATTTTATATGAATAGCGTTATAATGTTTATATTGCTGAACGCCCCTGCGCATTTTACTCGTGAATCACTTGTGACTAGATCGTGGGCTAGAAAAATGGGGAGAATCTTAAAAATGGAAGCGCAAGGAAATATTGAACTACCGACAAAATTTAAACACACCCCGCAACCACGTACTGAACTGGACGATTCATCATGAAGAGATTTATCGGTCCAGTTCTCGGCGAATTCTACGAGGCTGCGGGTTGTCTTAATAATAAAATTACAGTGGAGGAAGCCCAGATACGATTAGACGATGCTGCATCTGCAATATAATGGGTTATTACATATACATAGACCTGGCTGTAGGATTACTCCTGAAGGGGACAAAACCCGCCGACAATGCTGAGTGCGTGGGGGTATTTCTTTCCTTATTTAGATTGTTTATTTAGAATATATGCTGCGTTAAAATGTGCGTGCGCAATGCGTACTCAACTCTGGCCACAATCATAGGTGGATTTACAGTTGATAGCGCTACAACAATAGTATGTGCCTATCACATAGCGTAGCATCTGGCAAGACGAAGATGGGAGGGCGCATTACTGGCGACCGGCGGGCCCCGTATATATAAAATACTCCCGACCGGATCTTACTATTTGGGCACCGTACAGTTAGATTGTACTCCCGACCGTAAAGTCAAATGTGGGCACCGTAAGCCGTGGTACTCCCGATGGGAAAACCCATGTGGGCTCCGCAGAATTAAATACTCCCGGCGCATTTTCCCAATTGGGGCACCGCACCACGCTTACTCCCGACCAGGTAATGGGATTGCCACTCGCAACCAGTTTTAATCCAACAAATAACCAGCAAAACTGCGTGCCTTATGCAGAGAGCAGGCTGTAGGCCATAGTCCTCAGGACTCAAAGGGCGTTTATGAGCCGCGCAAACAAATGCGGGCACTGTATCTTCGAGCGCGCGATTTGCGTCTGCTCGGTCAATATGTATCTAGGTTTACACAGTTACTTTAAAAAAGTGAGCGATGCCAGCTATCGATGTATCAGCTATGGCATATGCCCGAATGAAAAAGGTTACCGAATGACAACGGTAATGTTGGACCACCACCAGATTTAATAAATAAACAGCAAAACTGTGTGCCTTATGCAGAGAGCAGGCTGTAGGCCGTAGTCCCTAGGACTTAAGGGGCGTTCCTGAGCCGCGCAATTAGCTGCGAGCACTACAGCTGCGAGTGCGCAATTCGCGTCTACTCGGTTGATTTCTACATAAGTATACCAGTTACTTTTAACACGGTGAGCCATGCCAGCTATTGATGTTTCAGCTATGGCATAGGCCTAAATGACAATCCGACAGCCAGACTAAGTATGCAGGGCATTATGGGCAATCGCCCGACAAGGTTGACATCACGGCGGCGCAAGCGCGCGTTTAAGTAACCGCTCGTCGTGCGCGCGATATGCGTTGACGGTGTTTTTATTTGCTATTCTAACTCAGTTTATTTCGACGTCTCCAGAAATGCGCATCGGCCCATGACCGTACGCGTTTTGTATTCGCCACAAGGCACTACTGTTATATGTATGAAAATACTGCGTTTTAAGAAATGTGACACTCTAACTTGGAATTCAGGACCATTTTCCTAAATACGTACAAGTCTACCCGTATTTATGTTATCTCCTCTAATATTATTTTCAATTGCAGGAGTATGTTCCGCAGCACAGGTATTTGTTTATTCTGAAACTTTGAAACGTATTTAAACCCTTATCGAATATAGTGAGAACTTTTACGCCAATTTGGAAGAGATACTATAAAAAGGACTAAATTATATTACACTATGGCAACTCACAAGCTGGTGCCCTCAGAGGGAATTTATCAAGGTTATATGCTAATTGTTAATATTTCCCCGTGATGGGGAACCATACTCCAGCATCACCGCCAGTACGGTACCCTCGTGCGCGAAATGCGTATTAATTGGCGCGCAATTCGCGTCCCATGGGGACGGTGTGTACTACAAGTTGCTTCTTGGATAATATGCAAAGTCTACACATATGTACAATAGATTACATTCGGTTATTTACATTTAGTGTGGACCTAAGTGTTTTTCGAAAGCAGGCCGCACAAGGATATATATATAATTTTATTATTATGGCATGTATTCTGCAGGTGTTACATGCTTTGTTTTAATTTAGATGAAATAGTTAAATTGGGTGCACGTGTGCAAATTTGAAATAGTGGGGTATTATTCTTTCTCTTCCCGGCCTGGGGAACGTTTCCTGTGAGGAGGCAGGATGTTTTTTTTTTTTATTTTGGTTAAATTTTTACTTGACTTTTTATTCAAGGAACCAAGGAATTAATTTCGCGAGTAATTTAGAGCGTAGTTATTACAGCGATTTGCTCGACATAAGTAATTTGGAATATGGTATTTATAATAATGTTCCTCATTTCCGCCTGGCCTAGAGATATATTTTTTAATTTTACATTTTTTTTTATTTTACATTTTGTTATGGATATATTATTAATTTAAGTTATCCCAATTTTAATGTTAATTTATAAACTGCCCGTTACGATTAAATTTTCTACTACAAGCTGCTGCCCTCAGAGAAAATTTATGACTAACGACATAGGAAGGATATAATTATTAGCTAATTTAGCGATTATAAAATTGTTAAATCTGATCCTCTGTGTTACCTAATTATAAGATATTTATATGCGGGGTGTGAAAAGTTTAGTGTAATTGTGCTAACTTGACATAATAGATGATACCCTTTGCGCCCAAACCGAAATCCCGGAATGTATATGTGCCCCAAACGATACCCATTGTGGTGCCCTGGAGCGAGAGATGATGATGGCTGGGTCCGCGAGGGTACGCCTTCCAGGTCCAACGCGTGCCGCGCCTTGGTGAATGGGGGCGTGGTCCTGGAATGCGCCTGGTTTCCCCCCCCCCGCGAAACCCGCGCACGACTCCTGGTGGTAGCCGCGGCTTCCGGGGCAGTGTAATTTTGTGAAATTATGCGCATGGAAGTAAAAGGAAAGAGAGAATATTAATACACAATTAATGGTTTAACAGAGGATCAGACTTTTTGGGTCTAATTTACAATTATTAGAATATAGGATATGGAATAATTATGTTACTACTATTGTTTAAACCCGTCCCTAATTTAGAAAATCGACTATCGAATAATAATTATGAGAAATTATAGGCTGAGCCTTAGTACTTTATGCATATATGGTACACATTTATATATTGTTTTAGGTTTAGCAATATTTACGTTAACGTATTCTATTTAAGTGGAACACATGTGGATCATAGGCTAAGCCTTTACTGGATACATATTTTATTATGTGAGTAAATATTGTATGTTACATCAATATTGTGCGGTACGTATTATAATAAAATACATTATTTAGTATAGGCCGAGCCTATTTATGGTGGGGATCTCTCTTCCCTAATTTTGCGAATCGTCAGGAAGCGTTCCCTGGGGTTGGAACGCGTCGGGCTCGTAGGCAGGGGGATGCTCGGTATCTGGAGCCAGAACGTCGTCTCGATCCATTTGCGCCGAGCAAACGGTTATATCGGAAATCGCATCCGAATATTCTCCCTCCTCGTCGGAGGTGAAAACCAGCGGCGTTTCGCTGAGAGGGACGGCCCCCCCAGGAGTTACCGGCAAGGAAAACGGTGACGACTGATCGAGGTCGTCGTGCGTTGGTGCTACCAACGGCGTCGTGGTACGTGATGCCGACGGTACAGGCGTGCAATCACGTTTGACCTCCTCGTTAAAAACTTTGCAGACATCTGCAAAATTACTTAACGACGACTCGACATTAACGGGGGATACAATGGGATCCCTCGGAGGTGGGCGCGGCGGTGCGGTAATGATTTCCACCTTAGGAGGTGGACGTGGCTCCGTGGCCACGATTTCCGCCTTAGTAGGTGGAAGCGGTACGATTTCCGCCCTCGCAGGTGGAAGCGGAACGATTTCCTCACTCATAGGTGGGGGCGGTACGATATTGTAGTGGTCTGCACTGACCTCTCAGGCAAGTAACCACATAGACAGGTAGGCGTGGGGAGTGTATTGATATCAGGAAAAAACGGCTGGTAAATGGTTACACAAACCGGCCCGGAATGCAAAGAGATGTGGGTTCGAGTCCTGCTCTAGGCCAATATTTCCAATATTTACCATTTTCCATTACTCCCCACGACACTGGTTGCCGTGATCATGATCCTGTACAAGCTATGCGCTGTATAGTTGTTGAACCTACCCTGTGTATGTAAGTGCGATGCATTGCCTGTATGTATGTAATTGTAAGCATTAAAAGACTAACAATTCCAGGGGGACGCGTGTAGTGGTCTGCACTGACCTCTCAGGCAAGGAGCCGCATAGACAGGTAGGCGTGGGTAGTGTGTTGATATCAGGGAGCCTAGGTGGTGTAATGGTTAGCACACTGGCCCGGAATGCAAAGAGATGTGTGTTCGAGTCCCGCTCTAGGTGCAATATTTCCCATTTTCATCACCCCCACGACAATATTCACACTCATAGGTGGGTGCGGACTCAGGGTAGGCGGGAGCAAATTTGGGCTTGCCACAACTGACCTACCTTTCGGCGTGTTGGTTTTCCCCTTATTCGAAACCATGGGGGGCGCATTTTGCGTACGCGGTACGTAGGGTCCCAAGGGCTTGACTGTGGCGCTCCCTGGGATCCATTTTACTTGAGCAGCTGGCGCAGCAGAGGAAGTAGATTCCTCTGCCACAGTCGCTGAGTGGTCTCCGGAAGCAGAGACCCGCGCGATTTCCGTACTCTCAGTAAAGTACGGACGGTGTGTGGACTGCGGGACGGCGGAATAATCCAAAGTCTCCGTAGTGCCATCCCACTGAAGGGCAGAAACGCCGAAAATGAAGTTGAACTTCATGTTCATTTCTTCCCATTGGTGGAGCTGCCTATCATAATGCTCCATCATAAAGCGGTAACGATCTTCGGCCGCCTTGACTTTGGCTTTCGCCCCCGCCTTCGTTTCTTCGACCTCCTTTCGAAGCGTATCCCACATCGTCTGTGCGCAAAACACTTTGACTGCATCCAGACGATTTACCCAGAATGTGGCCATGGAACTTACCATATTCATGAATAAGTCCATCGTCTCAATCGATTCCGGCCCGGCGTCCCATGCGAGGACATCATGGCCGGAAGGCGGTAAGCAATTATATCGCTCGATAAGGCGCTTCTTTGCAGCCGGGGATAAATCCGGCTGGAAGGGAGCGTCTCCACTAGTGGATGGCTGCGCGTCTGTTGGAGCCGCGGTGGCCATCTCGGAAGCTCGTCGCTTCAAGTCGCGACGGAGCGTGGCGGAAATGGGTCCCACTGTAGGCAGTGATGGATCCAGGGGTTTGGTGCCCTTGCGTTTCGCCGGTTGGGTGGGCGCCGGCATCGGGGTAGGGGCTGCCGCGGGTTTGGGTCGAAGGGCGGCCAAGCACGCACTTTCCTTCTCCCCAAACTGTTGCAGCTCCTCGCCGCGCTCAATTTGCGCCGCTGTCTTTTCGAGAGGCGGATCCTCTGTGGGGAGATCCACCACCGCTGAGGCATAAGAAATACCTGACTCAACTTTATCCGCTCTAAAGGGGCGGGGTTCCGGGGGCTGGGGACGGCCTCGGCGGGACCTGTGGCCGCGGCCCACGGACTTGATAGGACGGGTAACGATACCGTCCTCCCTATCTAGCTTCTCTTGAAGACGGCGTCTGCCTGCGGAAAAATACGCTTTTTCGCCTAGGGTGACACCTCCGTATATGCTCACTGCGACAGTGTGCCCAATTATTGGCAGCCGCAAAGTCTCGGCGAGAATTTGGCGCCCACGCTCGGCATTAAACTCCGGAATGAAGGTATACCTACAGTTATCCGACAAGGACGGATCTTCAGCTACACGCGCCAGTTTCCTAATGGTGGACTGCGGGCGCTTGTGACCCGACTTGGCGCAAATTCCGTACGACATTAAATGGCGTAACATCAAACCCCTTCGGTGAGTAGAGAAGGGTTTACCCGTCGATTTAGTGAACGGGCACGCTGCGGAACGGTGGTCGTCGCACGACCATTTCGGCACAGTATACAAATGCTCCTCACAAATGTGACGAGCCAATACATCCCAACGCTTGTAACGGCGGTTAGGGTGTCTCAAATTTTCCGGCAATGCGGTGCCGCGTTCCAGGAAGTATTTACAGAACTGGCACTTGTCTTTTGGGCGGAAAGTATGCCGAACAAATTTCAAGTGGGAAATATCGTGCGCCCGATACGGCGACTTATTTAATCCACGCACAGCAGTGATTATATTGTGGATACGCTGCACATAGGGCTGAAGGCCGGATTGATGATCATCTACCCAATCTTCTACATCAGAATCCTCCCCATTTTCCCGTTGGATAGGGGGGAGGCGCAATTTGCACCGGCCAGTAGGTGTTGGTGGCAACATATACATGGCTAATGTACGGTTTGGGCGTGGGGGGTCGAAATATCTATCCCCCAGTACAGATTCCTGCAACATACCCAATTCAGCTGCCTTCTTTATAGGGACAGAACCAAGGGTGCGTTTATTGTATACGCAATTTACTAGGTAGGGATACCTCTCGGGAATAGTAGCAACTGGGATATCGCTATCCCATTTTAGCTCACCTAGTTCCAGCCGTTCGAGACGAAGTGCCATCGTCCCGTAAAGTGGATCCAATGTTGGGTCAGCAGGAGGTAAATCCTCCTCGGGGGGGGGGGGGGGGGGGGGGGGGGGGGGGGGGGGGGGGGGGGGGGGGGGGGGGGGGGGGGGGGGGGGGGCCCCCCCCCCCCCCCCCCCCCCCCCCCCCCCCCAATTACCCTCTTCTGACACGTAATCCTTTGTCACAGCCTTTGTCGCTGTGGCAGGAATTTTTCCTTCCGCCTCCGCTGGGGAAGGGTTTCGCGCAGCTACACGTTCCGACGACCGTTTTCGTGGTGAACGTCTCGCTGCCTCTGCTTTAGAAAGTCGAACATTAGACGACTTACCTGAAGATGAGGCGGTAGGCTCATCTTCTTGCACATTATCCTTCGGGCGCCGATTGGTGACCAAAGTAAATTCCTCATCAGTCACCATGGGGCTGACGTGAGGAGCGGTTGTCTCGCTGTCAGCCCACTGTGTGGGCACAGACTGACTACAGGATGCTTCCGTGGAAGCGTCATCTATCACCAATGATAGGCCTCTGGCTAGTCTCGCCTCAGGCGTGAGGAGATTCCAGTCTCGTACAGTATACACCGATATGTCACCGGTGCCTTTATGCAACACGTTGCATACGAGAGGGTTTTGATCGGGACCCTCACCCGAACCTCCCAAGGCGGAGGTAGCCGAATCCATGCCCGATCGCTTGCGCGACCAGGCCTGACCGTCGGCCTAAAACCAGTACAGTGGTTATTTTACGTACCTTTTTTTTTAACCGACAAGACAATAAACAAAACGCTTGCTCGTGATCCCCCTCACTAGGTAGCTGTCCACCAGGAGAGTACCCGGCCTATTAGAAAATAGACCGGGAAAAAACCCGACGAGTTCGCAAGAAGCTTTTGTGGAGTCTGCACCCAGTGTAAGCTGAGTGAAGACTGAAGTTCTGTACGGCCTTGCTAGCCGCAAGTGCGCGGCAGCGCGTTCCTGCTAGCCGTCGACCAATGGCAGACTCGCGTTTAGGCGGGAAACCCGAGTTGACCCGGTTCCCGCGCAAATTAGGTCACGGAGGGCCTTAGTTCCCCATGGCAACGGGGCCGCCTGCACCAAGCTTTCCCTTTTTGGAACGAATCCATTCGATCTACAGAAGTCGTGTATTGCGCTGACATTTACCCTAATACAGTGTTTACAATTTATAAAAGGGGCGATTAGGGGCTCTAATCGTTAGTCAGCGCATTTACGAACTTATATTTTTTTTCCGACAAATTTAATACGAATTTTATCGATAAAGGTTTACTTACGTAATTTTACGTAGCCGAAAGGGTGTTAACAACTCGACCCGTTCGTAATATCACCAACACGGGTTCAGTTTTGTTTAGAATTAATCCGGTTGATCATAGTACGAATAAGGGTGTTGGGGAGTTGAAACCCAGATTACCTTGAGTACATATCAACCGTATATCCATTTTAATTTGTTAAGATATAATGTTGATACGTAAATAATATCTTTTTATTTACGGGCTGTTTTTATCACCCGCTGTTTACGCCGGGCTTGTTTACATTCACGTATCACCTTTATCGCTTCCTCCTAGTGGAGCGATTATTCGTATTAAGATAGTACACTTATAGTGCATGTCATGTAATACTTCGTTTATTTATTTATTTTATCACGCATTTCTTGTTAGTTATAGTTATATTTTGGAATGTTCGTCAAAGTAAACACCGTGCCATGACGTCACACGCAGATAGTCCCCTGTGACAGTTCCGAGGGATTTATACGCCACGGTGAACTTTGCGCAAAACGCGTACGTCCCCATCACTACCTATCAATGCGCCGTGCGCAAATTGCGTGCTGGTCTTTACAATAAAATTTTCCTGACCTAACACAAATGGCTTCCAGTATTTATTTTCTCCCGTTCTCCTCAATCTGCTAAATGCTCTACACTCACTCCCTCCGGAAATAAATACAATATAACCATGTAAATGTTATGACGTACCGCGTCACGAGTACCAGCTGACTATTGTAGAGATTGTGTGTACGAGCGTCTCAGGTTGGAGCACAGTTGAACTGTACACCGAAGTGACAACACGTACTTTCGTCCAGCCAACTAATACCAAAAGAAGATGCGTGTAGCCATAATTTGCGACTCCCGTGGCTCAGGGCTGCAACGCCACCTCGACCGGCTCGTGGAGGAGCACGAGTTTCGTGTATTCACGCACCCTGGAAAGGGGTACAACGAAGCTATGCGCCTGTCGCTGACGGGGATACGGTACGTGAAATTTTAAACAAGTCGCTGACCAGAGCGCAATGTTTACATTTACATTCAGGGATGGGGGCGCAATGCTTATATTAGAGGTCGCCTCCGCACGCAATTTCCTCAACTGTATTTTTTGTAAGAAAAACTGTTGTAGCACGCAAATCTAAGGGTCTTATTTCCTTTCAGGGAATTCCAACCGGTATATGTAATTCTCTGTGCCGGTATATGTGACGTGACGTCCCGGGACAGGAGGACCCGGGCGACCACTGCGCGTTCCTCCCACTTCTCCGAGATCCTCGGCGGACTGGGGGTGCGGAGGGAAGAGTCCCTGTCCCTACTCCGGTCTGTATATACCGGAAGGGTGAGCGTGGCGACCGTAGCAGGGGTCAATCTGATCGACGCGAATCACCCGGCCCGGCGGAGGTGGACGGGCACCCAATACGCGGCCTACCATCGGGCGCATCCCCGCCCTCACGCGGATCAGGTGAGGCTGCAATTTGTCGTGATGGAAAGGGAACTCTTTTAAGTACGACTTTAACTAAGCTAATCATCTTAGATTGCCGTGTTTAATCCTGATGGGAAAGGAAACCCTGATACGCAATGATTTATCTAGCACGATAATGCTGATAGTATTACCGATGTATTCCCTTCAATTTAGTTATATTATTATATTTTACTCTCCGCAGGAGGCCATTGACAGCGCGCTGGAGCTTTACAATGACATTCTCCGGCGGCTGAATGCCGAGGCCGGTCAGCCTACCCCCGATCTCGCCGCCACCATCACGTTTCGGGGGGCCACGTACTACGAGAGGCTGGTGGACGGCGTGCACGCGACGGGCGGCACGAAGAAGAGGTGGGCCCGGTGTATCGCCTCTTGCGTGCGGGCCGCCCACCAGGAAACCTGAGTAATCTTTCTCTTTTTTTTTTTTTTAGTTAACTTTTTTTTTACTTGGCTTTTTAATTTAAATAAATTTTTGGAAAATTACCATTTATTGTCGTTGTTATGTTGTGTATGTACAGTACTTTTTAATTTTGGATGTACATATTCGGTAATTCTTTGATTTGGGTCTATGTCATAGCTGAACCATCGATAGCTGGCATAGCCCACGATTTAAGTAACATGTCGCAAAATTACAACCTACGTACGCATTTTACTGATGGTGTTCTTATGGCGTATGGGTACGCATTTTTGGTTGGTCTATACCCTAGCTGTGCCATCGACAGCTAGCCCAAACTTTTATCAACGTACGCATTTTACTATTGGTGTTTCTATTGTATACGCATGCTGATGTTGCACCTCTTGGGGGGCCGGTGGTATGTATTATATAATTTCGCCTCCCCAGTCAACAACTGGTACGGAATTGTCTCTCAAGTAAGTTAGTGAGCCTTATAGGAGGGGTCCTATAACTTAAATGTGTATCGTAAGTAAAAGTCGTGAGAGAGCGTTTTCCTTACTCTGGTATTATAAGTATGGCATAAACTGGTATATAAAATATAACCTAAACCGATGCCATTCGTAATTTGATCCACCCCGAGTTCTGACTACTAAATGTTAACGGTTGCTCGACCCGGCGCTTGGTTCACCGCGGGTGGTGGAAACCAACAGCTGTGTCTCTTCCGGAGATTGCGCCGTATCGGGTTTCCGCGCCGAGTCGGCGTTAATTAATTTATCGCCGTCTTGGCTATCTGGCGGAATCCGCCCGGTGTACAATTTCAAACGCCCTGTATTTGATTTACGAGCGGCTGATAACGCCGTCTTAATTATAACCGTCGTATCGGATATGACCTCAGTAATCTTCCAAGGCCCGTCCCAGTTTGGTGCGAGTTTAATGTGTGCCGTGGGAGCATGGTATCTTAACACCAAGTCCCCCACTGCAAACCGTGGGAAGTCAGCATTCCCATAAGAATTTTTATTTCTTTGAATACTTTTCTCTGTGCTATTACGAACCCTGCCATACGCATTGTGGAAACAGCATTCCAACCATCGGACGAAAGCCGGTGTGCAAGCGTCGTCTGAATGTTTATCTAACACTCCGAACTGCAAATCACATGGTAGGCGCAATTCTTCCCCAAACACTAGCGTATTGGGAGTAACCCCGGTAGCGGCGTGTATTGTGCAATTATATGCGTGTGCTACATACTTAGCATGTAAATCCCAATCGCTCTGATCTTCATTGACCATGCAGGCCAGAGCAGAAATTAAGGTTCGATTAAACCGTTCCACTAAGCCATTGGATCTGGGACAGTAGGGGTTCGTGCGGGTTTTATAGCAGCCTATCAGTTTGAGCATAGTCTGGAATAATTCCGACTCGAACTCCCTGCCCTGATCTGAGTGTAATATAAGGGGAACGCATCCCAGCCAAGAAAACCTGGCGGACGCCGATAGTACATGTAGACGGTGTAGGCACACTGTGCACATGGCACGAATCTGATGGGAGATTGTGCGCAAGGGGTTTAGCACAACTCTCAACAGATGCGCTGGGAAGGTTCCCCCGTACAATAATAGCTGACAACACTTCCGGCGTTGCAGCTGGCACTAATTTAAAAAATCAGTATCGGACAAGAACTCGGGAGATCCCGATCCATGGTGAACGGCAGCAACAGCGCTATGGTTAGGCGCGAATTGCTTGCCTGCGGGCGCAATTTGCTTGCTCCCATGCACATTGTTCGTGACAGGGCGCGCGATTCGTGTATTGTCGCGCGCATTATTTTTGCCGCTGGCTGCTTGTAGCCTGGCTAATAGTTCCGGAACATGGCGCGAATTATCGCACCCCTTACGGACTCCGTCCACCATAGCCTGCTCTAAGGAACGAGGCTGTGACAAAGGACACTCATACGCCATGTGACCAAAGTCCCTGCATCTAAAACACTCGATCCTCCCGGAATTCCGAGAGCGATTCGGGCGGTTCGTTTGAAACGCCCTTTGCGATCTACCCTGCAGATCAGGATTATAGTGTGAACGCCTACTGGGCCATTCGCGCTTGTTAGCGTTACCCTGTTGGGTATTCTGTGAAGTCTGCCCGTTATAGGCGCAAATTCCTGTATCCACTGTATCATATGGATTGTCGTACGGCAAGTCTGTCACGGCGGAAGTAATTTCCGCCACCGTGCAGTTACGTGGGGTCATACGCGCTTTTGCCGCGTGATCCCTTAACATTTGATAAATATCCTCCATGGTGTGTCTACCCGGAGACCATTGCTTTAAAATCATGTCGCGGTCCTCCCGGTCACGCAAACCATGAATGAACACGGCCACGGTTTTGCGCGCGATTAAATCGCGCGACATTCCACATCCTTGTCCAGCTTTTCTGGCCTCAGACTCTAGCATCATCCCGTAGTAGACGGAATTTGCCGAGTCTGACGGACGTTGGAATCTCTTCTCAAAGAGTTCCCATTTCGATAAGGGATCCATCCCCTGGAATTGCCAAGCCAGCGCTTCCACCAATTCATCTAAGGTGGCGCAATTATCTTGCTCCCACCTATCCACAGCCAACTGACCTGGACCATCTTGTAACAAGTGGATCAGGCGCGTGAGCGCAGTGGTCTCATTCCACCGGTTCACGGACATCGCCTTACTAAATTTTTCCCACCAAGTCTCCCAGTCTTGGTTTATTCCGTCAAACGGGGGAACTTCCACAGCCCTAACCCTTGTGGGCTGGTACTGCTCTTGCGCGCTTATATTTCGGTCGCGCAAATACAGGGATCGGTATACCGCTGAGGCACCGATGCCAGGGGTGATAGTGGATGCCTCCATTACCGCCCGGCGAATGGCTGGGTTCGTCTTTATGAGTTCCCGTTCTGCACCGGTGTAGCGGTATGCAGCAAAAGAGTCGGCGCTCGCGTTTTGCGCGCAGCCGTCGACGGGCGTATTCTGCCCCGCTGGAGGTGAGGGAGCCGTGGGTGAACAGCCTCCCGCGTTAGACGCGTTTACATTGGCGCTGCTAGGAGGGCCAAGCTTTGCTTGCCGTTGGATTGCTTTTAACACTCCATCAGAAACCCCGGGGTTTTGCTGCGCATTTATATCGCCCCCGGCTAATTGTTGCCATTTGGCATTCAGCTCATTTTCGCGCGTGAGGATTTCCCTTTCACGCTTTTCTAACGCATTTAGTTGCTCCCATTGCACGGAATGTTGCGCGGCAGGTATCATGTACGACAAGTCCATGACTGGGGGCGGAAGAGACAGGGTCGGAGTAGCAACCGTCCTCTCTTTCGGAAGGAAAGAGAAGAGGCTGCCTTCCTCACGAGTGACCTGTAAGGACATTTGCGCGCCTTTGGCGGCTTCAGGATTTTGCGCGGGCGCAAATTGCGTATCAACCACAGCTTTACCAGGAGTTCCTGGATTAGCCGTTACCGTAAGGGACGAAACCCCGGCAGGGCGGACTGGGTCCGCCATCACAGTAAGGGGGGATACCCCGGTACTTCGAACACTGTCCGAATCTATTATGGAGACGCCATCCAAGGATTGCGCCTCCCCATCGCCCTTTTCCTCCCCCCCAGATGCTGCGGAGCGCAAGCAACTGCGGCGGGCGGAAATAGGGCCCTCGCTGGGTTCCTTCCGTCTTGCCAGCTCGCGAGCCTAGTAGACTGCGAGCTGACTTGTCTGGCTTCTTGAACCCCTAAAACCAACAGAAATGCCAAATTTCACTGATATCAAAAAGTAATAAACAATTTATCTGAAATTTTGAATTTTACCTTGTTGTTACCCTGAATTAATGTTGAAACGAAGGTACGTGTAGAAAAGAAGTTACAGAATTACGGTATTAAGTTTGTAAAAAGAAACCCGAAACAATGTACTAAAATTTATGAAAAATGCTCCGAAAATTGTCCGAATAAAATGATAAAGAATAAAATTGAGCAGCTGAAAGAAATTAACCGCTCTATGCCCAGATAGAACAGCTCCTTGATTTCAGTTATTTTCTCGCTATCCCCAACGGTTAATTATAGAAATACGCGAAATTTAGAAGGTTCCTATATAAAAATTTGAGTAAAAGAAAGATGCCGAACACGAAGGAGATAAAGAAATAAATGCTACTGAAAGAATTATTAGACGTAACTACAGAAAAAAGAGTGAAAAACTAGCACGTAACGAAAACCGACCAAACAGTCTGGCAGACGTTGACACACTGCCCTAATGTTCCAATAACGCTTTCTGACGTCGTCTCCTGTGCCAGCGACGCGCGACGTCGCTAGGTAACGATGGAACTAAGAAAAACATGCGGCTAGCGCAAGCAAACTGCGAAGATTCACTAAAAATAGGCCGGCATTTAATGTCGGAGAACCGCAGCAGCAATTTTAATTTAAAACTCTAACCAAATATAATGCACGTATAGCCTAGTATCGGGATAGCTAGTCCACGTCCTGTACGCCTCCTCCAGTCGGAGCGACACAAGGGTACGCCATTATTGTGCATCTAACGCTCCTCAGGCCACGATTTGCGCAGATGTCTTAACCGCGGATTCAAGGCTCGCCCCTCGCTCGTTGTTTAAACTACTAATTAATTAAGGCTAGCCGCAAGATATAACAAGTATACCACGTGGGTGAAGTCATCATTCGCAATAATGCTACCCCGGTACGCCGTAAACTGTCAATATCACGTAATGGAACATGAAGACAGTGACCGTGTGTCGCTGTCACAATGCGTACGCGCTGTCACTTCTGACAACACGCCGTTATTTTTATAAGATTCGCGTATCGAAAGTGAACTAAAAGGTATTACACTCCTTACTAATCCTGGTTACGGCACCAGTTTAACGATTCGGCCTAATCCGCCCCCGCCTAAGGCGAGCCTAACGTGTTAATGTTATGTAGAATTATGTAATAATTTCCATGTGAAATTCCTGGGCCTGCCGCGGGCTGCTGCGGCTCCTCCTCCCGTCTGCAGTTAGTCCGTCGCCGTCGGTGTCCTCTCCGCGCTAAAGGCGGCCAGCCAGAGTTTCATCTACATACGCAATTCGCCGACGAGCACGTTTATAGGCATAAAGTTTCCCTACTTCCATAAGTTAGGTTCTTTCAACTAGCTGGCTGTCCCCTTCGCATTTCGGTATATTAATTGTGTTACTGAATAATTCCAGAAGTACGCGTACGGCTAGGGATGCCGCCGCTGTCACTGATAATCAGTTCTAAGTTAATGTCGTTAATTTCCGCCATAAAGTAACACTATGTTAAATTCTGTTATAGTTTGTCATTATATTCCCGCAGATGGGTTAAGTAACTGCATAAGGCCTGCTTAGGCTTAAGGCCCCTAATTACATATGAAACAATCGAATATCAGTTTTTCCATAGCGGTTAATCTATAATAATACTGGAGGATAGTAAAGAATGCAAGGAACGTCTCAGTCCACCTTCACAAGAGCTCACGACTTTATTCTTACCGTAACTAACAAGGATACCAGCGAAATATACATACCTATCAAAGGCGCTAATAACTCCCTTTCCCTCCCGTGTGGTTTGATTACATTAGTTTTAGAATTTAGATAAGAAAAAGACCAAATATCGGCTGAAATGACAGAGCGCGAATAAACACGTCTGCCGGGTCAGGCCCCGAACGCCCGACCCCCCTCCGTTGCTTAGCTAGGCGCTAAGCAACGCTTTACCCCCGCGAACCATCGCGTGCACATGCGGAAGCAATTTGCGCGCCCGTTGGACGAGTGCGCAAATTGCTCAAGGCGAGTAGACACGCCCACTTCATATATATATATATATCATGGCACAAGCTGCCTGAATGTATATATATATATATCATGAGAAGCTGACCACAAGTGTATCAGGGGGTCTACATATTATTATATATCATGACACAAACTGACCAAATGTGTATATGGGTCACTCTCCTGAAAACTCATCAGCCTGGGATGGGATTTTAAAACATCAATAAAAAACGTCCTACTTATTATTTCCCTTATACTTTTCATATTCATGTTCAGATTTGATGTAAGAAATAAGGGAAATAAAATAAACTGTGTGCAACTTTGGTCTTTTTAGTTATGAAGTGTTTTTGTACCAAAAAAAAAACATTTTACAGTCAGCCATTTGTAACATGACATATGGGACATGGTTGGATCCTTACTAACATCTTGTATTGCATTGATATATCAAACAAAACAGTTCTCAAACCAAAATGAAGTATGTATTAATATGTATGCATCCTTAAATTTAAAAAGAAAATTAGTTGATGTCTTCAGAAATAACATTACAAATTTCAGTCACAGATGTAACCAGTGGTGTCTGAATGCCACACAAATATTGTACATTAATTATTCAGTGAATAAAGCATGGCTGGGAATGACTTCTTTTTTTTATCAATATAAGCACTACATATTTCTGTATATTATGCCATGATTAATATGCTTCTCAGTATGACATTATTTAATTCTGTTTAGATCTTTATAAGCAGACTGTGTGGTGTCCTAAACATATGTTACATCTGAGCAACACATGTTATACTGCCATATGACTTAATCATGGACTACACCTATATTTTGTATCTCATCAATTTATCTTTTGCATAGATGTAAAGGGGAGATTTCCAGCTTTCAGTTGCAATGAGAAAGTGCTAAAAATTCAAATATTAGATTTGTACTCTCCATGTGACACTTCTGGCCTTGTGTAATACAGTATTGGCCACATTGGCCCCCACCTGTGAGGGGCTCTAAGCACTGAATGCCAGCTGCGTCTGGCCCGAAAGTGTATAATGTGGTATATATATCATGACACAAGCTGACCAGTAGTATATATATATGTGTGTGCATGTATATATATATCATGAGACAAGCTCACCGAAAGTATATAACGTGGCATATATATGTGATGAATAGCACATTATGTGAGTATACATTGGGGGGGAACATGTACTGTATTATTATTATTCCTCCCTAGGCGCTGTGGTGGAGTATCCCCTCCATTTGCCGGGCTATCTATACATATATATATGTATGTATATATACATATATATATTTATATATATATCTTATGACACAAGCTGAGGTGGGTTGCTGGTGGAAATCGTTTATCATAGATATTTTTCAATTTCTGTCAAGCCCATGCTATCAAGCACAATTTACGAGGCGGAGGCGGCATGGGTTATATCGTTCTTTATTGAACGTAGAACATTGGTATCATTCACAGGTCATTTGAAGTCAATTTGTCATTTCAGGATCTCCCCGCCCCCCCCCCCCCCGAGTCATTTCTTGAAGTGTCCTTGGTGTTGGTGGGACGGGCTCTAACCCCCAACCCTACCCCTTGTACCTTATTTTTAGGCCTGGGTGGGTGGGCGAAGAAAGAATGAAGGTGGTACGTGTTGGTCGACAGCAGCGGTGGAAGTGAGACTGTGGAGGGGAGGGGGGGTTGAGTTAGAATTTTGGTCACATGACTGGGATTTGGTGGGAATATGTGCGACCAACAACAAACATCATATGGTCTCTTTCAGGGTGGCCTGTAGACCATTATACTATTTTAATAAATACTCTCTTGCCCTATTTACTTTATTTAGCAATAGCATCTCTTTTAATGCACTCACTTTCAGCCCCATTGAATCCCTTGCTGCTTATTGGAAAGAGTAGCCTATGTGGCGGTAGTAGGTTTCCTCCAAAGAAATATGTCAGAATGACCACATGTTTGACGTTCAATAACCGATGGTACAAATTTATGCACTCTAGAGGCGTCCTTATATAAAACAACTTTACTCTTGTCAGGCCCATTGGGTACCTATGGAGAACGTGACTGTGGATCCGAAGACCATGATGTTCTCTCTCTACTCCCCGGTGAGTCATGCTGCAGGAGCACTGGTCATGGAGCTGGTGATCGGTGAGGCATTTCGGAACCAGCCACGTCTTGAGGTGGGTGTCTTTATTTCAGACGTCCATTAACCCGACTTTAATTTTTATTTTGCTAGTGTGTGTGTGGAGGGGAGGGGAGTAATATATATATCTGTTGTGAGGGATAATTGTAGAGTTGAGACAATTAGTTAACTACAAAATTAGATCTGTAATTATGTATCTAAAGACTTCTCTTTGTGCATATCAAACATCGTTATTCTTAAGAATAATATACACCAACTCGCCATTAGCGTTGTTTCATTCAATGTCATTTCATGTTGCCATCACCGAGAGAGATAGAACAACTTGGAAAGGGATCAGGGCGATATTTGAACATTCTAGGCCTAATATTAATAGCTTTCACTTAACATTGTTCCAGTTAATGCCATGGTTTACATTGTTTCAGTTAATGCCATGGTTTACATTGTTTCAGTTAATGCAATGGTTTACATTGTTCCAGTTAATGCCATGGTTTACATTGTTTCAGTTAATGCCATGGTTTACATTGTTTCAGTTAATGCCATGGTTTACATTGTTTCAGTTAATGCCATGGTTTACATTGTTTCAGTTAATGCCATGGTTTACATTGTTTCAGTTAATACCATGGTTTACATTGTTTCAGTTAATGCCATGGTTTTTAGGAACCTAGCAATGATTATTAATGGGGGAGTTTGTGTATTCTGTGTCGATAATAAGCCACTATCCAAATGTAGAACTTCATGAATCTTTTATTTAAAAACGAGACTAGGTTCTTTCCAAGAAAAAAAGAAACGAACAAAGTTCAGATTGAGTAATTATTCCCGTCACCTCGTTGATTATGCTTGATGATATTTTACAAGGATACTCAAACAGAATTCATGTAATGAGCTTTCGGTGTGTTTCTTGTTTTAAAAATGAAGGTCTACGTAAATTTCAAACTTTCTGTGAACTCAACAAATCAGCCGAATCGAACACATCATGACTACAAGCAGATTCTTCCCAACATCAAACCGTTAGTATACCTTCGTCTGTACGTGTTGTAGGGCTAAGCAATTCAGATAAAGATCGCAGGAATTACCTGTGGAACAAATATATTAAAATTATTGCTAGATGTGTTTTATATGTATGGAATTGCTCAGCAATTAATTGTAAAAGGAGAGCTGCTGGAGCAGGAAGATTTGCTATCGTACCATAGTTAATATTTACTCTGTTTAACTAATGGATGTAATAAGAAATGATTAAAGAAAATCAAATGGCGCCATTTGGTAAATTCGATACAACGTGTTTGAATGTTTGTGCCTTTCGTAGCTATGCTTGAGGTATTCGCTTACATATCAGTAATGGCCCTGTACATTACGAAGCATCGCACAAGCGGGTGGCCAATGGCTAAAATCACTTTCAAACATTGAGATGCGTCAACATTTTGGGCAAAGTTGGATATATACATACTGTAGTGGTCTGCACTGACCTCTCAGGCAAGTAACCACATAGACAGGTAGGCGTGGGGAGTGTATTGATATCAGGGAGCCTAGGTGGTGTAATGGTTAGCACACTGGCCCGGAATGCAAAGAGATGTGGGTTCGAGTCCCGCTCTAGGCGCAGTATTTCCCATTTTCATCACCCCACGACACTGGTTGCCGTGATCAGGATCCTGTACAAGCTTTGCGCTGTATGGTTGTTGAACCTACCCTGTGTATGTATGTGTTAGTGCATTGCCTGTATGTATGTAATTGTAAGCATTACAAGACTTACAATTCCAGGGGGACGAGTGTAGTGGTCTGCACTGACCTCTCAGGCAAGTAACCACATAGACAGGTAGGCGTGGGGAGTGTGTTGATATCAGGGAGCCTAGGTGGTGTAATGGTTAGCACACTGGCCCGGAATGCAAAGAGATGTGGGTTCGAGTCCCGCTCTAGGCGCAGTATTTCCCATTTTCATCACCCCCACGACAATACCATATACACAACGTAGCAGAGTGTATGGCCAACATATGTCCAACATATGACTAATGTGCCTTCCGGCGAAAAATGCTTGCAATACGCTCACGGTACGCTTGCAGAACGCATGTGAACGTTATGTACGTAATTTGATCGCCAGAAGTATACCATATGTCAAGACACCGTGGAGAAATGCAAAACATATGTTATACATACACTAGATGTACATTATCCATACGTTGTCAATATGTTGTCAATACCCAGACTGTACATTTCCGCTGGCTCTCCGCCTGACTGATGTAGGTCAACATAGTGTAAAAATATACGGATTTTCGGTTTAGAATTATATATTAGCAGGGAGCATCTTTATTCTTGAATGACAGTGTGGGGACAATGTTATGTAAACTAAAAAGCAAGGATGCCATACTCATAGTATGACATGATATAGAATAGGGAAAGATATGTCCTGCATGCTGCCTAGGATTAGGGAGGAGCTGTGTTATATAAGAAACAGTTCAAGGTGTTCTAGGGGAAACTGCCCAAGGGGTGGAAATTTCCTATGTGTAAGTTCTAAGCATGTACCATCACCAAGGAGGGACGTTCTTGGTCGATATATATGGATATATATATATGAATGTAACTGTATACAACTGCTGGTTCACCCCTGTGCCCACAAGAGAGGCCCAACTTCAGCCTCATTTGCATATGCACTCAGGGTGGCACCTGCAGCTGAGTAGGGGGGCAGCCACCTCCACTGGGGGGTTGGCTCCCACCCCAGCTGTGGGGTCACCTGATTGGCTGACTGCGGGACTGCTCAGTCGCCTGCACTGCCTTGACCATCTGACCACACTAAAAATATGCAAGATGCAGAGAATTATGTAATATGAAGGATCGATGCTCCAGTCACACTGGACACCGGCACTCTAGTCCTGGCTCTTGAGTGAAGCACACATACTTTTGAGCAGGAACCCCAGACACTCTGTCTGATGCTACCTAAATTCACCTATTCAAATTGAGTGTATCCACAGCCATAGGACTCCTGTCCCATGGGCTGTGGGCACTGCTTTCAGTATACAGGCTAAGTGGTAATGAGAACTAGTGTGGACAGAAGGTGAGGAGTGAGGGTGCTAGGTCACATGTAGGGGAATGGACAGGAGTTGCTGCCAAATAAAGCACAACTTATTCACTGTTCATTTGTGTGACTAGTTTTCCTTCCTCTTTTCAGTACTGATTCATGAGTGGGTTTGATTAGGCTAATGGCATCACAGGGGATATGAAGGGGAGAGTTTTGTAGTCTCATGGGGTGCTCACAGCGGCAGAGCATCCGTGTTTCTATAATAGGGCAACATAGTGCAACGTAGTGCAACATAGTGAACAATGTTTGTCTAACGCACGTCTAATGTACATTGACATATGTGTAATGTATACATAATGTACGCCCGATGTAAAAGCCACACACTGTCGAACGTCAAAAGCTTTGTGCATGCACAAAACTTTCGCGACTCCTTGACGAATGACTCCGTGTAATGACAAACATCGACGTACATCAACGTATACCAACGTACCCATAACAAATGCGTAACTTTCAAGTAATGCATATCAACGTACACCAACGTATTGGTGCAAAATCACCTACGCCGGTGCACGCTTGCACGATGCATCGCAGTGTGACAGGGCTATGACAAAGGTGCAGGCTTATAATACATTGAACATAATTCACAAAGGCTGAGCTGAAGCAGTTGGTATATTTCTTTCTTAGTTGTGATGTGGATTGGTGATCTAGTGCCTAGTGATTAGTGGGCTAGTGGGCTAGTGCCTAAGATTGGTGGATTGGTGGGCTAGTGCCTAAGCGCATGGGTGTGTCAGTTGTGAATTCATCACTTTGGTTTTTAGAGTTCTTGGGTCCACGAAGGTTCAGCTCTACCCGAGCACTGATTGGTTCAGAGGTGTGAGTGGGTGATGAATTCTGAAGCTGTGGCTGAACCTCATAGATTCAAGTTCAGACGCGAGTGTCTGTCTGTGGTGGTCATTCATTGTTCAGTCACTGTTGTGTCCTGTGTCCGTAAGATGGTGCCAGAGGTAGGAGGTGATAGCTGGCAGTCGCTGAGGAGTATCGGCACTTGGTTGTACTTGGTCGAAGGTGGTGCCATGAGGGGGTGGTCAAGATTCCCGCCACCGCCCGGTCAATTACCCATGTACACATAGCATGAAAAGCATGCTTTGAAATTTGAAAATGTGCTCACTTTTGTTGTTGTATTCATCTAGACATTCCGGGGCTGATGGCCAACGTGGGAAAAGCAGACCAAAGCGAGACGCAGAGTAAGGGCTCACGTGACCTATAAATATTACTTATTGGCGTCTGCTTCTATTAAAATTTATAATATATGAAAATTCAATTAAAACTAGTTTGATTTTTCTCAACCAGTGCTCTCATGGATTGTAGGAACAGCAGTACCAGGTTCTATCAAGTTGCGTTATTAAGTTAGTTAAGTTAATTAAATTAATTAAGGTAATTACATCAATTAATGTAATTAAGTCAATTAAATTAGCAAACTTAATTCAACCTTAATTAATGTAATGTGATTGATTAATTAAAGTTAGTTAGTTAATTAAATTCAATCAATTCATTAATTTGATTTGTTTATTCGATTTAATCAAATAAATAATTATATTGAATTAATTTCTATGCACCTGTAAGTGCTTCGCGAGTGCACCAGTATGTAATTTTGGATTACTTTTGAAAAGTGTATCATTTCATCTGACTGCAGCTTTAATCACTTATGTCTGACTTGTATACGAGACTGCCGTCAAACATGGTGGTTTATCGTAAGGAATTCACTTTCCTTCCAGCCAAGAAGAAGACTGGACTCTCTTTTTATCGGAAGACCTCGTGGGGCCTCCAGGAATTAGTATTGCATTCATGTCTTTTGGTAAGTATATACAAATTGTGACAATCATACTTGATCATGACAATTGTCTGGAATGACCGAGGGGGCGCTCATAGGGGATCATTGCTGTGCACAGGGGGCAGCAAAGCCCCCCCCCCCCCTCCCACCTCCACCCCTCACCCTTTGCTCAGCTCAATCATGATTATCAAACTCCGGCTTCCACGTTCTCTGTACCCGTCAGCAGTGGTGAATAAGTAAAGCTGTACTGGTCATGTTAGTGCCCCTTTAAGTTTGAGATATCCCAAATCACCCCCCACTATTGATTCTACTCGTCTACGCTCCTGCGCCCCAGCTTAAACATCTAAAATAAAATGCATTGATTAAGCACGATACATTTCCCAAATGGAGGCATTTTTTCTTCCTCAACCCACGTGTCCTTGAATTACCTTAACACAATCCCTAATGTAGTGACAAGTATGTATTTCTGTCCTTCGTTTGACTCGGCTGGGGATTGAGCCCATGACTTCTCACAAGGGATGTCAGCACTTTACTCATTCGGCCATCTCGATAACCCTTATCCAGAGTAAAGGTGGATGAAAACCCTCCTTAAATCTGAACAAAATCTGCTTCAGTAGGAATGACCTGTGGAAATGGTAGTTCCAGTGCGCAGTGTTTATCAGTATTGGCTTGAAGTTGATAAATTGAGACAGAATGCAAAATAAACACCAAGATGGCAGCTACAGAGAACTCTTGATGTGACTTTTAATATATATTAATCTACATGGTTTCATAAAGTATCCACCTCAAATGTTGCAGGCTATGATAGATAATCATTTGAACAATATAGTTGGCACTTTAGATTGAACATCCATTTGGTTATGTCCATAACCCACTTTCTGACATTTTTCTAATGTATTATTTAACAGCCCCGTCCTGGAGACCTTGTTGTGGGAGTAACTCTCCGATATCAGTGTGCTTTGCCTCTTGGCAGCTTACAACTGCTGTTAATAGCTGGTCATGGCGGGTATCTTACCTAATGGGATCATCATGTCTGCAGTGGTTTTCAAACTTACATCGCTGCCATTTTGAGGCGAGTATCCTAACCATTAGAATGCCCAGGTTCGCTGGTACATTCCACCTACTCACGGCTACCTGAGTATGTGGCATTTCACCTGGGGAGGTGGGGGAAACTCACTACACTCGTACATTACTAGTGTAAGCCTCATACATTATAATTACACAAATTAATATCCAGGTGGCGCACTTCGATTGCATACCCCGTCCTGATATGACCTTAGATGTTGCTCGGACGTAAAACAACAATAAACAAACATCCATTACATACATACAAAGACCCTATAATACTAAGACGGCTCACTCAGCCTGTACTATGTAATCAAAATGATCAAACCCACCACTTGGTCCGCTGGCTGTTCTCTTGGTTAAACAGTTACTATATTATATGTATAAATGTATATATGAATGTGAAAGATGTGTGATGATGGCGATGATGATGATTCTGATGATGATGTGTATTTGTTCATAGCAATTTCATATTGATATGTATTAATACTTACCTACCTCATGTATAATATAATTGCATGTGTTTACATGTGAAATTGCTGATCAAACCCACCACAAGGTGGCACTACAAAATTTACATTGCCATGGGAGAGATAGGGAGTGAGCTGTCTTAGTATTATAGGTTCTTTGATACATAGGACAGATTCAACACCATATCGTGTTCAGTAAGTACACAGTCTTGATCATGGCAGCATTTTAGTGGGGGGGGGGGGGCGGATTCAAGAAATGGGAAGGTCCTGTCTAAATTAAATCTCATATTTACAATTTCAAACACATGGCAGGTTCATTGCCGGTGCTGCTCCTGCAGCGAGTTGGTGGTAGAAATCGTCTATTCAGATTCCCTCCGCTTAAAGTTGCATAGTCCGATGGCTTTGTGTTTCTGTAAATTTCCGAGATAAATATATTAGATTGATCATTGTAATCTACTTTACTTTTGGTTGAAGTAATTTTGATTTAAAATGACAAACTCAGGAGATATTTGAAGTGTAAACATCCAAAATTAAGTTTGCATGCTTCACACAACTCTGATAGCACAGGCTTCAGCAGTAATATTTTCTATTAAATTGACTTAATATTCC
Organism: Branchipolynoe longqiensis; assembly: GCA_030323885.1. Taxonomy (NCBI): domain Eukaryota; kingdom Metazoa; phylum Annelida; class Polychaeta; order Phyllodocida; family Polynoidae; genus Branchipolynoe; species Branchipolynoe longqiensis. The sequence goes on along the minus strand of CM059198.1, from coordinate 15,727,132 downwards.
CTTATCCATCGCAAAAAAATACTTAATGAGTGCATCACTATCTAAGTTGGGTATGTAGGTTAAAATCTAGATAAGTGTTTTGATTTTGCAAGTTTGAGGCTATTGTCGGACTGTGTAGCGAATGTAAAAAAGTACAAACAAATAAGACCCGCGAAATAGTGTTATGTCCTATTGGTTGAGATTGTTCTTTTAAATGAGTCAACTAGCAGGACAATGTCACACCGGGTTAAGTGTTGCCATTCCTTTCCTTGTCCCCCTCTCTACCTCAACTGCACACTACAAACTCAGACACTCATCTAGTATAGTAGTAGCGGCCAACTACAGTAGTTCAACACCTCCACCTACTAACTGTGTGAGTCTGGAAATGCCTCTAGTTCGATCCTACTGAGGTTCATAATTAATCAATAATAACCTACTCACTCAATGGGCGCCACCTGATATTATCATAAATTGATGAAGGTCAGTTCAACCGTAAAGGGCCACCCTACATCCCACCATCACCCTTTCAATGAGTATATCACCTCTAGAAAGATATTCAGTTATGTCCCTCCTACTAACCCTTACCATAGTAGTCTAATATAGATACCTCCCTGTATGCTTCTTCTTTTCTCTTACCTCATTCTTTACCCATCATTCATATCGAGGCTTTGCTTATTGCCCTGTAAGTGTCTATGTATAGTGTCATTATTGCTGGAACACCAGTGTATCAGCACTGACAACATCTTATTTAGAGGAATAAAAACACTTGAAGAAACGAACAAAAGGATTGCTGACCGACTTCATGTTATGCTGCTCTCCTCCAGAGGGTCTCAATGCACAGCCTCTCAACTACACGCCCGACATTCAGATGCGGACGACCATCGCCAGGTGTCGCACCTGGAATAGCCTCGACACCATCTGGGAGAATGAAACCTGCAAAGTAAGGTCAAATCGGGGTCAAAGGCACCACCGCCAGTCAGGTCACGTGGGGGTACGGCCGGTGTTGCAGTTTCCGCGGCACACCAGTTTGCGAGGGACACATACATTCACATGCATAGTTAATGGCCGTGAGCAAATCTTCATACAGAAAAAGTCAAATATCTCTCAAATTACACCAGCTAGAAGCAACCCACTTGGAACACATATAGAAAACATATTCAGTGAATAGATTATATTAAATTTATAAGGTTAGGCTTCTGCACTTCTATTAATTTTGAATAAAACTAATGTTTTGCACCACGCATACCATCAAACTCAAAGCATTGTCAATGGTCATGAGCAATCTTCATACAGAAAATACAGAAAAAGTGAAATATCTCTAAAACCACACCACCTTTTGTTGTTGAAGATTTATACTGCCTATCATGGATAAGCCTGAATATGCTTGTTTTCACTATTGGACAGTTTGTCGATAGAAAGCCTGAGCCTACACTTTTACCAACCCAAGGGATTTTTAACCTCCCACACCACATAGACATGGTATGAGAGCAACTTGCCTTTGATGACGCTGTAAGTTATACACAGCGGTAGAAATCCAAATTGGCAGAGATGGGGGCATGGGGAATCGAACCACCGACCTTTAGATTAGGAGTCCGATCTAGAAAAAAGTCAGACACTCTAACCACTCCGCCACAGAGAACACCTAGAAACAAATCGCTTGGTACACATATAGAAAACAACTTTACCAAAAACATTATCTTATATTTATAAGGTTGGTGACGATGCTGTTCGATTTTTACACATGCGCAGAAGCGATGTGTCCCTCGCAAACTGGTATGCCGCGGAAACTGCGACACCGGACAGCCGGTCTGAGACAGGTGGTTTGTTTGTTTGTTTGTTGTTGTTTTACATCCTATCAACATCTAAGGTCATATTAGGATGGCTACCGACTTGTGACAGTGCGAACTCATGGTAACTTTATAGTGCTGCCCCACTGGGAAACCAGGCAGCCAGCACCATGACCTGATATCCCACTCAGTCACATTATCCTGACACTGAGCCAACCAGTCCCTGCCCTATCCTAATAATGCCGAGCGTCAGTCTAGGAAGTGACAAGTATCAATTTTTAAGTCATTGGTTTAACTCGACCAGGATTCGAACCCACAAACTCATGGGCTCGGATCTCCCGATCTCCCAAAACAGGAGACGGACGCTTTACTCATTCGGCCACCCCGTCTGGTCTGAGACAGGCGGTAGTTAGGGGCCAGTATCCGTGTGTTAGGTACATGTTACCGGACGCGGTGGCCGAGTCGGTAGAGCGCAGGCTTTCCGTGCGGGAGATCGGGGTTCGATTTCGGGTCAAGTCAAACCAATGACTTATAAAATTGATACTTGTCACTTCCTAGGTCGGCATTAATAGTAGAAGACAAGGAATGGTTAGAATCAGGATAATGTGATTGAGTGGGAGATCAGGTCATCGTGCCACCGGACAGGTCTCCCAATGGGGCAGTACTATAAAAGTCGCCGTGAGTGCGCGCTGTCATATGTCGGTACCTGTCCTGATATGATCTTAGATGTTGCCAGGACATAAAACTCCAACAAACAAAGCAAACAAGTATATGTTTGGTCCAGTACTTTGGAGCGTAGCGCACACATGTAAAATATGTTTATACATATATATATAATATACGTGCGGATATATACCATGTATATAAAAAAGTATGCAGCGATTAATTGACAATGTGCGTTAAGTCATTGTGTGTTAGTAAACAAATCCGCATTAGAGCTCAGCTGAGAACTGTTAGACTAACTATGGCGGTCTAACCAGCGTCACGTGGTGTCACGTAGTCTGGTAGTGCCTCGCGCGGATAGAGGCGCGACTGGCGGACTGACCCTGAACCATGCCTAATTAATTATGTGTGAAACAGCAGGGGAAGTGATCCATTCACTCCATCCCAGCATATATACTCCTATATGCTGATGTAAGAAACTGCATGGTGCGCTCCCCCCCCCCCCCCCCCCCCCCGCAGCTTTTGCTTCCTTGACGGGGGGATTGCCGCTTGCTCCACTAGTCGGCGCTGCTGCGACATATACACTGCTGAGCCGCCCCGATTGCGGCATTCATCATTCTCCACATTTTTTTTATATTTTTTTATTGAGGCTGTATTTATACTGTCCATAGCATATTAGCCCGGGTACCCAGGCTTGTTTTCAATGCTGGCCAGTTGTAGTGTTGGTGTTATCTTACCACACAGTAGCTGCTGATAAGGTATTTGATTGCCCACATTTCAGTAGCAGATAGATAATTGGTTGGTATGGTTAATAGCCTATGTTATTTTTTTTTGATTTTCTTGGTATTTATATGTATTTATTTTTCTACTCTTATTACTAGACTAGCCTACTCCTATTTACATATCATAGGCTTGTACGTAGCTGTGTGGTGTGTTATCTGGCTACTTTTGGCATGGTTACCTTCCATTGGGCGTCCCGCTGGTGGGCCGTGACATATCACATGACCCTTTGCAGTGCAGCTTACCTGCTTACTGGGGGTTTCCTAGCCTTATTTTGCACAGATATTTATTGTAAGTTTTTAGGTCAGGAATTTGTCGTTCCTTTACCGTTTGGGCATTCCACACCTTGGCAGCCATTTCCAGCGTGCTTCTCTCATGAGCTTTTATTTGGCTTCTGGTCTGCTTTAGTAGTGGCGCATTATTTGCTCTAGTAACCCTTTGTGGTTTTGTTAGAAGTTTAATGTTTTGACTATAGCTATATGCTAATGTTTTCAAATGAATTATTCTCCTATTTTCTAGTAGTTTCACTTTGGTTCTTTTGTGTATGTCATAGGTTGGGTGCAGCTTGTCTAGTCTTAGACAGATTTTTAGGGCTCTGTTCTGTAGTGTTTGCAGTTTTTTTAGTAGTTCTTTTCTCGCACCCATGTAGTTTACATCTCCATAGTCAAAATAGGGGAGCACCATGCCCTTAAAGATTGTTATTGACATTTCTTGTGTCATGTAGTCTCTTAGCTTTGCAAATAGCCACAGTTTGTGGTTTACTTTTTGTATAATTTTATTTATACATAGGTTGTAGTTTAGTTGGCATACTACTACTGTTTTTTCTACCTGGCTTTGATCACGAAGATACTACTGACTGACTAATGCTAAACTGCCTTTGTCACACACTACAAACCGCCGGTACACTGGCACTTATATGCCGGAAAATTACTGTGAGCCCTGTGGCCACACACATCGAGGCCGGGTTAACAACGCGTGTGCTACCTCAATGCAGACAAGACGGGCAGCGCGGACTACATTAACAGTGGTTGAAATGGCGGACGAGAAGAAACTTTCGAAGAAAGAGGAGCTGGCGGGCTGCTCTTCCTTTGAAGCGGAATCCCGGGACGATGGGGACTTCAGTGACAGGGAGAGGGCTGTGACCGAGCGCATCGAGACCCTGGAGCAGAGGAAATGACTGGCGGAGTTGGCGAGACGTGAGAAGGAGCTGGAGGAGGACGTGGAGAACCTGGCGGTGAAGCATAAGAGGGTGCGGAGCAGGAGCAGGAGGCGCAACTCTACATCGGATTGATGACATCGCCGGTGTCGACGACGCTCGACCTCGACCTCATCCAGCGAGAGATCAACCAGCAAAGAACGAAAGCAGAGAAGTAAGTGGTCCATTCGTCGCTATCTGGAGGATCGCAAAGACTTGAAAAAATTGACACCTTTCGAGTTAATTGAATCCTCGCGTGGGTGGGTACTTGACAAGAAAGATCTAAACCTACAAGACTTAAGACGATTTGTTAGGCACATTAAATATATTGCTGGTAAAGCTAAGACAGGGAAATTCCAGGACCAGGCGCATGCGAGTTATGACCTAGCAATAAGAAAGTTAGCTACAGTTGACGGTTACGAGGCCTTCTGCACTGGTAATCCAGAACTTGCACTACAGTACTATGGTTTTGAATCTATGCGGGGCAACTCATCCAAAGGGGCTAGTAGCAGCTCAAGAAATTCTCAGGGCCAGAATAAACATCTCTTTTCGAAAGACGGAAAGAGGCCCTGTTTTTCATTCAATAAAGAGGAAGGATGTAGCCGCGATGATAAGACGTGCAATTTTGGCCACTGGTGTTCCCGATGTGGAAGCAGGTCCCACATTTGAGGTAACTGTCGCAAAGACTGAATACCAAGGGGCCGAGGCAGAGCCGGGGGGGAGACGCCACTTGAATTGTGTCGTGGACTGTGCAGATCACCCTTTAGGCTATGTGATACCTGCAACTAAAACGGCCCCTAGTGTATTCGTATCAGATATTTATCCCACTGAATTGCTTACTAACAGTGTGCATTGCTGGAATGAGCCAGGGGTGGGTATGTGTCCCAGCGAGTTGTTTGAATGTCGCCATTTAGGCGCCCCTACTATACAGCTTAATTTGATTAGTAATGCTGTAAACTGTTGTGATCAATTTAACGACCAATGCGGTGTCACCCAATCGTCCGGCAATGGTGGCGCCGCAGGTCGTTGTACCGGCAGCGGGGATCATGTGACCCCCCACCGAGTGTGGGGGGCAGCCTTGCGTAACCCGCCCTGCATGGCGCGTTACAAGCCCCAATTTCTATGCCATTGACCGCGGCTGGTTAACTGCCGTTTGTTGTGAAGGTGTGCTGTGTGTCGAGGCTTTAGACACCTTTAGCGGCCTCCTTTCCTAATTTACTGTTACTAATGCATGCCTTAGTGCGACTTGTGAGTGCGCCCACTTAATTCAAGGCCATGTTTCTCAATTCAAACGTTGCCGTGTTTTTTCGGAATGTTTTGCTAGGGGTAACTTTGACCCAGACTGTGATTTTATTTTGCACGGCTCTATATTTGATTTTAAGGTCAGTAATAATTCCTGTACCACGACCTACTCGGGCGGCAGGCCGCTTATTATGAACCATATACATAAAAAGTTTATAACTAAAAAACTTGAAAATGAGCTAGTGTGTCGCTATATCTCGAGGGCCGACACTCCACCGGTTTGCACACATAACGTTTTTGTCGTAAAAAAATCATCTGGGGAAGGTTATCACACTGTAGCAAGCCCTCGGGCCTCTCTGTACATAACTATGTCTCAGAAGTCTCCCACAAATTCTCCTACCAAGGTGTTGACGGCCTCGTAAAAATTATGGTTGAGGGGGATCTTATAGCCACGATAGATATTAAAGATGCATATAGGGCCATTTGCATCCACCCGAGCGACCGCCCGCACCAGGCGATGCACTGGGACCTGGGTTGTGGTCCAGAAGTCTTCTTTGATAACCGACTATGCATGGGCCTATCCTCAAGCCCTTTTATATTTAATAGAATTTCAGACTTTGTTGTCCGTTGTGCTGCCTGGGAGGGCATCGGTTGGGTTATTAATTACCTAGATGATTTTGCTGTTCTGGGACAGGACTCTGTTGACTGCCTCTTGAACCAGCTTATTGCTATGGCGATTCTGCGCCGCCTTGGTTTCTACCTTAGCTACGCGAAACTCACCCCTCCTTCAAGATGTGCTAGATTTCTGGGCATCGAGGTGGACACTGTGAACCTCCAATTGAGACTCCCGATTGATAAAATTCTTAAGCTAAAAAATGTTCTTTCTTTCTTTTTGAGCTGGAGGAAAGCCACTTGCAAGGAGCTAGAGCGGCTTGGAGGTCATCTCGCCCATTGCTCCACTGTCGTCCACGAGGGGCGCTCCTTCTCCACCAGGGTTTATGATGCCATCCGCCAACTAAGGGAACCTTACTATAGACTCCGCATTAGCGAGGAGTTCCGCTTGGAATTGGAGTGGTGGTTCCTTTTTGTTGAAAGATTTAATGGCTATGCCAAGCTACTGGGCCTACACGCCCCATCTATCTCAGTCTACAGTGATGCATCAGACTGGGGATTTGGAGCGTCCCACACTGGCGACTGACCCTACATTGCCGGGCGAGGTAGGACACCATTATGGTGTTTGTGATCCTGCATGTGAATTCGCTCATATCAATGAAAAAGAGATGTGGGCGGTGCTTGCCGCCACCCGCCACTGGTGCCACCTATGGGTAAATCAATGTATTATTTTTGGGACCGATAATAATACTGTTTGCGCCTCATTGGCTACATGCCGTTGTGTTAATAAGTTGATAATGCGCTACATTAAAGAGCTATTTTGGCTCTCAGTAACTTATAATTTTGATGTTAAATCAGCTTATGTTAAAAGCAAAGACAATGTTATCTGTGATGCCTTAAGTAGATGGAGGGACCCTTCATGTAAGCCTCACATCAGGAATGTTGATCACCTATCTATTATGTGTTGTACTGATCTCTTTAACTGAACGTTTGCAATCTGTCATTCCAGATCTTGAAGTCCTGAGGAGGGCGGCAAAGGCTATGAGCGACCAATATTATGCTGCAAACTCGCGCTCAACCCGCTCGATGCAAATTAGGAAATACCTTTCCTTCATAGACGAATTTGGGGGTCTTCTCTCGCCTATGCCATGCCCCCCTTCTCAGGTGGCAATCTATGTGGTTTGGTTGTCATGGATGCTAAAATTGTCCTCAATCACAAATTATGTCAGTGCCTTGAATTTCTTTTTAAAGTCAGAGGGTAGTGAACCGATCGATTTTTCCTCCCATCAGGTTAAGACAATATTGGGGGGGCTAAACTCTCCTTAGGCTGCGTGGTTAAGCGAGCAGCCCCCTTGCTCCCTCTGGAGCTTACTAAAATTTGTGCCGTTATGTCTGCCAGTGAGGGCCACGTCTGTACACGTGCCGCTCTCCTTTTGGGGTTTAGAGCCCTCTTGCAGAAGTGTCAGATTACGGACTCTAATTCTGTCCTACTACGCTCTGACTTTTCATTCCATGCCTGGGGCATGATTATTACCGTCCGCCGCTCTAAGACTATACAGTTCTTGGAGTGTGAGCTCCTTATACCTGTTGCCTGTGTCCCCAACAGCGATCTATTATATTTACACTGATTCAATAAACATTGTATCCACCATTACGGCTTCTTTTAATGCATTCTTACACCCGAGTATATACTCCTATATGCCGATGTAAGAAACCGCATGGTGCTGCCCCCTCGCAGCTTTTGCTTCCTTGACCGGGGGGTTGCCGCTTGCTCCGCTAGTTGGCGCTGCTGTGACATATACACTGCTGAGCCGCGCCGAATGCGGCATTCGGCATTCTCCACATTGGCATACTACTACTGTTTTTTATTTTTATTTTTATATTGATTCGGTAGGGCGTTTTCAGCCCAGCCAGATACTTTGTGATTTATATATATTATATTTACACTGATTCAATAAACATTGTATCCACCATTACGGCTTCTTTTAATGAGTTCTTACATATATATATACAGGTTGGTCGAATATCCTAGGTGTATATATATAAGTGTCCAGTAATCAATTGACGACTTCGATGTGTGTTACTGTTGCTAACATATTTGTATAGACTTACATATTGTAGTAATCTGCACCCGTTCTGATAATAAGTAGATGTTGGTAGGATGTAAAAGTGTAACAAACAAATATGAACAGCTCTTTTCCAAAACACGATAATCGCTGATAAAAGAAAGAGAGCTTGCAATGTCAATGCCAAACTCGAGGCTCGTGCTTTGGAAAATAGCTGTTCATATACATGTTTAACCGTTCATCTCCTATCGTTCTATTAATATGCCCTTTGATTCCCCGCTCCTGCTGCTGGCCGCCACTGTCTCTCTTTGCCATCGCCTCTCCCCCTCTCCTCCGTCATAGCCATTTCACATATTCGTTAATATAATCTCGCCCAAGTGCCGACAGCCTATGGAATACATGGTCATGGGCTCTACCCCCGCATACCGCTTGTGTATTAATTACCATTACTCCTATACTTCCACGCTAAGGCTGACGATGTACTCCGCTGCCGCTGTCATTTATAAACACCTGAGATATTACCTATTATTGGTATTGTCTGTATTAAGAAGGTGGTTAATACTAGTCCCGAGGAGAGGGTTATTCTACGTTATTGTAAGGTCTACATTACTCCATCGTCTGTACAAAAGACAAAAAGTAATAAATATAATAATGAACCATCGTTTGGGGGTTGACCATGACGGTTAGTATAATAAGGGACCTGTTTGTAAAGGGTAAGGAATGCAAGGAACATCTTAATCACATTTTAAGAGCTCACAACTTTATTACTGTTCCTACCAACACCATCTAATCTCTTCCCATGTCAATCGTATGAATAAATACTTTGCCTCCGTTTCCTTTATATTCAAGATACTTTCAATTACTGTATTTAAAGCCGTATTATCGTCTGAAACATCAGAGCACTAACTAAACACGTCTGATGGGTCTGAGCCCGATGGCTCGAACCTTCTACGTTGCTAGGAGAGTAGCGCGGGATGCCCCGGCAGATCTCCTATCAACGAGTTACAGCAGCGAACCATTCCCTGCATTTGATGGCCAATGCAGTTTGTCTTGGTGAGCAGCTCGCATTTTCCATATGCGGGTTGCTCGACCCAAGCCCGCACCGGCCACAGCTCGATTATAGTCTTGGCCATTTCACAGCTCCCCCAGACAAACAACAGACACTGATGTTTGTCTAAGAAGGTAAAAGTGGTTGTGATTACAACGGGCTGGTTTTTGGCTCCAAAATAGAACTAACAATGCTCGTAACCCCCGCTAGTCCCGCAAAACATTGCTGTCGACTGCGAGGCTTGGTTCCTGTCTTCTTGTGTTTTTCTGTATGATCCCCCACCTCCTTCGGGTTTGAATAATAATTATTCGGTGATTACAGTTCAGACCTAGCTGCCAAACCTGAAATGTTAAGTGTTAGGGATCAATACCAACCCAATTCCCTGGCCAATGCGGGTTCCTCTTGGCGAGCAGCCCGCATTTCCATATGTGGGTTGCTCGACCCAAGCCCGCACCGGCCACAGCTCGATTATAGTCTTGCCCACTTCACATGTATATGAAGAGCTCTTCATATTAAAACATTTATGAAGAGCTCTTTTCCAAAGCATGAGTTATAACTATATGTTAAAACCAGACCGAGGCCATGTACGCGTCTGCGAGGTGCCACTGTATGAAAAGGCATGCAAATACTTTTTTGTCAACCAAAATCCTCTCGAAATTACTCAAATTTTAAGGTTTTCATTTTGTAACCAACCATATTCATCTTTGCATACCTGTTTTCTATCTATTGGCCAATTTTCACAAAGATTGGGTGACCCTTGCATGGTGATTTTCGGATTCTTTAACTACAATGTGACTGTCAAGTCTGCATAGTTATGGTGGTATCATGTAATGCAGCACTGTCAGCATAGCTATCTGTGCAACACAGTTAAACAACAGTCTTAGTAATTACAAATTAATAAAAGCTTTAAAAGGGTTAAAATATATATTTTAAATATATCTATATTAAGAAAGTTAGGCAATTTTGAATTTAAGAAAAGATTGGCAGCCAAGGTGAGTGACTTTGTTGACATTGCCTACTGAAATGCATCTGATCATCACTCAATCTTCATGAAAATTGAACAATAAATAGAAAAAAGGATATGATAGTTTCAAATGGTAATATCTTCAAATTTTACTCCTTTAATTTCTGTAGATGTTCACGCACACAGCAGTGTCGTATGGCAATTTCCAATACCCGATGCGTACTCAGCCTCGTTCTGATGCTGAATTAGGTCACGCATGAATAGTGTTAATTGGCATTGCAAGCTCATGTTTTTATCGGTGCTTAAAACATTTTGGAAAATTCCTCTTAATATATATGTATAGGTATAGACTCTTCAGTGCACATTATTGCTTATTCGCTGTGCAGGTCGGGAATGGCACGACCATTCTGGTAACGAAATGTCAATGCAGCAAATTGACGGACAATCTAAGGACATATGCTGGGGGCATCAGCCTTCCTAGAGTCAACCCAATTAACTTCAAGCACATCTTTGCAAACATCCTAACACTGCTCAATGGTAAGTATCTCAGACTATCACTCAAACAGGTCGAAGTAAAAACTCACAACCCTTTGTGCTATGCCGTGCTATATATACATGTATATATAATGTACACTTGGGAATCATCGGATTAGACAGCAGGAGCATGCTGGTGTGCTATACCATGCTATATATATGCATATATATAATGCACACTTTGGAATGATGAGAGTATAGAGCATGAGTGTGCCATGCCATGTTCTATATATATACAAATAAATGTATATCATGTACACTTTGAACCAGGCGTGATGGCCTAATTGGTAGAGCATGCGCAAGGTCGGGAGTTCGGTTCCTGGTCGAGTCAAACCAATGACTTAAAAATTGATACTTGTCGCTTCCTAGCCTGCCACTCGGCATTAATAGGATAGCGCAAGGACTGGTTGGCTCAGTGTCAGCATAATGTGACTGAGAGCGATATTGGGTCATGGTGCAGGTGGCCTGATTTCCCAGTGGGGCAGCACTATAAAGTTGTCATGAGTGCGCACTGTTATAAGTTGGTACCCATCCTGATTTGACCTTAGATGTTAATAGGACGTAAAACAACAACAAACAAACAAATGTCCACTTGGGAATGATCAGGTTATAGAACATGAGCTTGCTGGTATGCTATGCCATGCTATATATGTATATATAGCACATCATAATACATAGCATTGTCATTGCAGTGCTATATGTATGTATATAACATATATATAACATTGTGATATATATATAAATATATATATATATATAGCACCGTGATATATAAAATAATATATATATATATATATATATCACGGCATAGCACACCAGCATGCCCCACTCTACAACCTGATTATTCCCAAATGTACATATATATATATATACATGTACAATGATATACACATATATGAATGTATATTATGTATACAAATACATATATTGTGATGCTTAAATGTATATTAAACTTTAAGCGTATACATATATATATTTAGAACAAGCAAAGCAATCTTTAACGCACTTTGTTTTTTGTTGTTGTCTTTTCTCCCGCCCTTCGCCAGCTAACCCAACAATAATGGCGACCCTCATAAGCCTCATCTGCATCTACGCCACGCTGGTCCTCTGGGCAAGACGCAAGGACCAAGCAGACGTGGAGCGGGTGAGACTCCATTAAGATATCTAATTGAGCAGCACGAGACCCGCACATGGACATAATTGGCATTTATTTGACTTTCTAGCTCGATTGTTACATTGATTCAACGACAGTTATTAAATTCCTGACGGTGAAGCTACCAGATGCTTAGCCCTACCCATATGTGCCTAGAAGCTCGGGTGAGTGGGGTGGTTGACATTTCTGATGGGTGCATGCCTCTTGTCTGTTCGGACGCTCGGGACGACGTGATTTGAATGCGACTAGCTAGCAACGGTCTTGGTGGTTGGTGGTTGGTGGTATTCGGCAGGTGGCGTGGCAGTAGCGGGAGGCGTGCATTGCAGCGGCCTCAGCATTCGGGCTAGATGGCGCCCAGGGCCCATATGCATGAATCGGAGTTAGGCTTATCCGGTGCTAGGTTCTAGCTCTGGGGTAGCTATCTGCGGCTAGGAGGGCCTTGGTTAATTAGGTCAAGCCGTATGCACCAATGTCCAAGCCGGGACGGATAGCTAACCGTGAAATTATTTATAGATTTGGGAATTCCCTCGATTCGACAATATGAATAACGCCGCCAATGCGGCAGCGGCATTAATATCGGTTCAAATTTAGGGTTAAATTGATAAAATTTCACTTATGGCTTATGTAATTCTGTTAAATATGACAGTATTGAATAGATTTGGGCCTAATATATTGCTGCCAATTTGGCGGCGGCAGAGGCGATGTGTGTTTTGTTGATATGCGACAGTATGGATATCGATGTCGAAGCGATTTGTTTAGTTTACGTTTGTCGATTCGACAAGATTAATCTCTCCACCGATGCGGCGGCAGCATTAATATTGATTCGAATTTAGGGTTAATTCCATATTTATTGAGATGAACTGATTATGGAGCAAGGAACAAACAAATAGGAATGTTTACATCAATTTTTGGACGGGCGTAACTTACAGGGTTTTGCACTTGAACTGTTCATGTTGTTTGCTTAATAGCAATCAATAATATATTGTTTGTTTTTGTTGTGTATGTTAAAATGATGTTCTGGATGTGTGTGTGATTTCCATGTTACACAAGTGATATTAACATATTGCTCAATTTTTATAATATCAACATTCTAAATCAAATGTGACACAGCTTGCTTTTCAACTCTGACATATCCACAACATGTCAACCTTCATATGAACATGGATTCTGGTGTTATTTGTAATATTTTCTGCTATTAATATTATTCGGAAGGTTTTCACTTTTGGTTCCCATGTCAGACTCTAGTGTGCAGTTTCAGAGAATGACCCGTATATGCTGTAGCAGTGGTGTTGCAAGAAACAAAGAGGGTTCCATGCTCACATCGAATCTCCCAACCCACCCTTCTTGCCATTCCAGGCTAGGGTACTAGCCATTACACTACCTAAGCTCCCTGATTCAATCAACCTTTACACCAGCCGCAAGTCTAGCTGCCACTAGTGATATATATATAATATACAGTGGTGTCATATGTATTATATATTAGTGTTTGTGTAGTGGTGGAAGGTTAGGATTTCGAATTCCAGCCGAGTCAAACTAATGACTTATCAAATTGATATTTGTCACTACCTAGCCTGGGGCTCAGCATTAAAAGCGCAGGACAAGGACTGGTTAGCACAGTATCAGGATAATTTGACTGTGTGGGATATTGGGTCATGATGCTGTCAGCCTGGTCACCCAGTGGGGCAACACTCTAAAGTCACCATAAGTTACATATATGCCAAGAAAATCCAAAAAAACTAACATAGGCTACTAACCATACCAACCAACTATCTATCTGCTACTGAAATGCAGGCAATCAAATAACTTATCAGCAGCTGCTGTGTGGTAAGATAACACCAACACTACAACTGGCCAGCATTGAAAACAAGCCTCGGCACCCAGGCTTATATGCTATGGACAGTATAAATACCGCCTCAATAAAAAATGAAAAATAAGTGTACACTGTCACAAGTTGGTACCCATCCTGATATGACCTTTGATGTTGCTAGGATGTAAAACAACAACACACAAAGCAGTCATTGACAGTGGCGCCTGCTGATGGGTGATGTTTCTTGCTGACAGTGGGGCCTGACGCCGCTGGTCGATAACCAGCCGGGTGACACGTACTACTTCAAGATGTCCGTGTACACTGGCCTCAGACAGAAGGCCGGCACCAAGTCGAGGATCTGCTTCATAATGTCCGGGGAACGGAGCCACTCCGGGGTCAGGGTTCTCGACGATGGGCGAGGAAAGGTGGGATTTTCTACTTGTCAAAAACAAAAATTAAAACAAAAATTAATTTAAACAAAAATGAATCACAAAAAAAAGCTTACAAAAGAAATTTAATTCCAACAACAAAGATTCACGACGAGACAAGGAGTGGTATATTACTAGTAGTAGTATTGGTATATTTAATCAGAATAGAACAGAACAGGCAATACGAACATCTGGATAAGAGTTAATCGGACACTCAACCTTACTCGTGACTTCCTCTTTTTGTTGTTGAGGGGTGGGTAGCGGAAAATTGTAGGGTAGTCTAACCTCGTAGGTTCGTGCTCAGGCGGCGAGTGACAGTTGAACCCAGAGGCAGGCTGTGACATCAGTGGTGGCGCAGGAATTTGATGCTAGGTGGCGGTAGTTGTGTAATCGTCAGTTTGACGTAAGGGATCGTTCCGGCCTATATCGATAGGTGGCGCCAAGTATCCGGGTGGTAAAATATGGCAGGCCAGCCAACTCCTTGCCCTGCCAAGAGTTACTCATGTTAAAACTATTGTTTTTTTTAATATATTTAAAAAAAGAAATGCCAACCTTTCCTTTCCCTTCTTCATTATTATAATTATAATTATATATAAAACATTTTAAGTTGCATATTCTGATGGTTTTGAGTTTTAGTCATTTTTCTCAGAGTAATATCAAATTGATTGTTATTAACCTACCTGTATTTTAGTTTGAGGTAACTTTTATTTGAAATGGCTAAATATTGAGATATTTAAAGTGAGTGAAAACACACACATTTATATTTCATATTGAGTAGGGCGTTATATATAGGAGATCTGGAAACTTCTGGCAAAAAAAGGATTGGATTATCGGAATGATGGCAGCTTCGGTTCAAGCGTGGTAGTCATGGTTTCATTTCAGCCTAGATGGCGTTTGAACCCTCCAAATATCTCAAAAGTTAGCCATTTAAAATAAAATTTACTACAAACTAAATTAAAGGCCCTGTCACACTACGGCGTATGGCTCCAACGTACGACAATTTGCCAGTACGTCGGCATTCGTAGAACGTTGCAGGGGCGGGGGATAAAAATGGGCATACACACAATGTACACACAATGTACACACATATTTTTAGCGGCTTGACCTATGCCGACCTATGCCGACCTATGCCGACCTATGCCGCAGTACCCCGCGCGTACTCGATGTATGCCCAATGTATACGTAACCTATGATGCCGTATGCCGAGGTGTTGGTCGAAAATCGCATACGTCAGCATACACTAACACGATACGTCATAGTGTGACAGCCCCTTAAGGTATAGCGATCAACGTAATATATTTATCTCAGAAAATGAGTGAAACTGAAAACCCTCGGACTATGCCTTTCTAATTCACAACACGACAAGGGACTACATGGTATGGGAAAATTATTAAATCAACGCGTACAGGTAAGATGCACTTTCAAGTCAATAGTCAGCTTCAGAGAGGTTACGGGTTCAAGTCCAAAGATCCAGGCACTCAACCCTTCCGACTTAAAGCCAATCAAGTGTAGGGATGGGTGGGCGGCCAAGAAAAGGTGTCTGATATTGCTGGGTCAGCATCTCAGTGAGAAGTGCTGGAGGCGGAACGGGACACTACCAGAAGTGACATCACAGTCGGAGGTTCAATGCGTACAGTTCAGATGGGGAACGATAGGTGGCGATACCAACGTCTATTTGGTAGAATGGGCGTTGCAGTGGCAACCAGTGGTGTCGTCAGGGTTCAAGGAGTACAGTTCAGATGTCGCAAGCATTGCTCAACTGAACAGAAAGTGGCAGCACCGTCTGTCCCTTGTCCCGTGCGAATTATGCCTGTTGCCAAAGCAACATGACCAATGGTGACCCGGCGTCTCACTGTCTCCCGCCGTGTTCCCCCAGGTGATGGACCGGGGTGCCCTGCGCCACTTCATCATGTCGACGAGCAGCTCGCTCGGACCGCTCAACTTCATGCGCATCTGGCACGACAACACCGGCGAGGGGGACTGGGCCTCCTGGTTCCTCGATAAGATCACCCTAGAGGACATGCAAACCAAAATCAGGTGAGCAAAGTGCACACACCTGGGCCCATATGCATGACGCAGTGTTAGCTTACACTCGGTGTGTTTGCGCTAAAACCGCTCCTTGCATACTGAGTTTTCGCCGCTAACCTAGAAATCCCTGCCAAAACCAGTTTTGGCTCACTAACACTGCGTCATGCATACGGGCCCTGCATGGAGACTGTTTGGGTGCTAGTTTACCACAGTATCCATAGACAGGTCTACGCTGTGAAATGACCTGACCTTTCTATCAAGACTTCAGCTGGTTCTGTTAGGGTTAGAGCTAGGGTGAGTGGGTGCTACTTTACCGTACGGTCTACCGCAGTTTCTGTAGTATACGCTGTGAAATGACCTCATCTGTCCACCGAGACCTCAGCTGTCTTTGTGACCTTTCATGGTATGAATTTATTATTTGTCTTACCTTTCCTTACCCTTTTTACTTGAGTGCTCCTGACCGTGCTTGTTGTTTTTTACCCATTTGACCTGGTTATGATGTTAGAATCTTTATATGCGAATACAATTACAGTTCTTTAAATTTATTTAGCTACCCCAAAACTCCAAAATATGCGGTCTTTATAAAAGGGCAATCAACAAACACCCACATCAATACCCTCCTCCATTTGAAGGTTAGGGTTTAGGGTTAGGGGTTAGGGGTTAGGATTTGGGCTTAAAGTGTAGCTAGGCCAGATGAAAATGATCAGGTAGACCTCATGCTAAAGTGGCTCCATTGTTTGTTTGTTGGGGTTTAACATCCTGGCAACACCTAAGGTCATATCAGGACGCATACCACTTTGTGACAGTGCACATGCATAGTGACTTCATAGTGTTGTCCCACTGGGAGACCAGGCCGCCGGCACCATGACCCCATTTCCCACTCTTTCACATTATCCTGATACAGAGATAAGCAGTCCTTGTCTTATCCTAGTAATGATGAACGCAATGCTAAGTAGTAACAACTATCCATTTTGTTTTGTCTAACTACTTCAAAATTGCATCTGAGATGGTGTTTGCTATCATTTGACATGGATCTGACCATTTCAGAATTTCGTATAAATTTCAGGGTAGGCATGTGAATGTGATTTACAAGACTGACTGAATGGACACCCCAAGCATTTCACCATGAATACAGCCATTGTTGACAACAAGCAGTTAAGCCATCAGCAATCAATCAATCAATTGACCATAAATACAATGATGTGTTATTGCAGCATGGTGGGTATTATTATGCTAGCTCTTATTCGATGATTATCTGTCTGTGTGTCCCTGCCGGTACATTTTCATCTCTTACTCGATGTTTGTGTCTGTATGTGCGTCGCTGGAGATACATTTTCCTCTCTTACTCGATGACTGTGTCTGTCTGTGCGTCACTGCAGGTACATTTTCCTCTTTTTCTCGATGACTTTGTCAGTCTGTGCATCCCTGCATGCACATTTTCCTCTCTTACTTGATGACTGTCTGTCTGTGCGTCGCTGCAGGTACATTTTCCTCTTTTACTCGATGACTGTGACTGTCTGTTAGTCCTTGCAGGTACATTTTCCTCTCTTACTCGATAACTGTCTGTCTGTGCATCCCTGCAGGTACATTTTCTTGTGCGGGCGGTGGCTGGCAGTAGAGGAGGATGATGGCCAGGTGGACCGATCACTTCCAGTTGCCGGTGAGGAGGAGATTGACGGCTTTGAGCATCTCTTCTTCTCAACTGCTAGAAAGAACCTCACAGACGAACACCTCTGGATTTCTGTGAGTTAGACCTCTGAAGATCTGGTCAACTGACTTTCACAATACACTCCATGAGTAATCAATATATCTTAAAGCTGCATAGTCTGATTAAAGCATCACATTTTCTAAACCACAACATTTACGTAGATTTGAGCCGACATATCTGACTTAGATAGTTATGCACTTGTTAAGCATTCGTTGCTACACATAAGAGAATAATTACTAAATCAATTTAGGTAGTGGTTCCACTGTGCAGGTTTTGTCTACATAGGTGTAAAGTTGAGAAATTGGTAGAGAAAGCAAAAAACAGAAAAAACACCAAGATGGCTACCACATAAAGCTCTCAGTTTTCATTTCAAAGTCTATTAACAATGGCTATGATCTCATAAATCTTTCACTGAAAAATAGCAGGTTATGACAAAACAAGCATTGGAATGATATATTTAGAACCTCAGATTGCAAATTCATTGGGTTATATCCATAACCTGGCCTTCCAACACTTTTTCTAAGGGGTTGTCCAGCAGCTCTGTCACAGGAGTAACTAGGGAAATACATGATGTAAGCAACAATACTCAACATGTGAGCAAAGCACAGACACCTGCATGAAGACTGTTCTGGTGCTACCTCAGCGTGCGGTCTACCGCTAGTATGCGTATCCAGAGTAAACGCTGTGAAATGACCTGATCTGTCTATCAAGATTTCAGCTGGTTTTGTTAGGGTTAGAGTTAGGGAGTGCTACTTTAGCATGCGGTGTACCACAGTATCTCTAGTCTATGTTGTGAAATGATTTGAAGTCTAAATAGACAGATCAGGTTTTGTGACCTTTCATGGTATGAATTTATTACCTGTGCTCACTTTTGTTACATGTGGCTCAGGTGCTGTCACGTCCCACCAAGAGTTCCTTCTCCCGCGTGCAACGTCTCACCTGCTGCATGGTGTTACTCTGCACGACGATGCTGGCCAGCGCCATGTTCTACCAAGGAACGCCCGAAGGACAGGAAACTACTAAGAATGACCAGGTGCTGCACTTTGGGCTCTAGTAGACTAGATTAGATTAGAGTGTTTGAGCTGTATGCTAGGGTCAAGATGGAGAGTTCACCATCAGGGTCCACTACATGTGGTCATGATGTTCTGTTCAGTATCGTCATGTGCAGCAATAAATTGGAATCTGCTGGTGTTAGCTGGGTGTGTCCAGGAATCTGACGTTTATTTGGTATTGCTGTTAACATCTTGTCAAGCTGCCTGTTGAACAATTGTACCACAGCAGGTTGATTGATTTCTTTTGTAAGCTGACATTGAATTGAAAGCAAATAGCGGGTGGAAAATCACTTGTGCCAAATGTTGTGACAGTGATATTGCATATTGTTGAAGAATCATCATCTTTCGATGTTGATAAAATTGCCCTTATTCGCACTCAGGTCATCCGGCTGGGTTCAATTGTGATCAGCACCCAGACTCTGCTCATCAGCATCTATGCCAACCTGCTCGTCGTGCCCGTCAACCTGCTCGTCGTCCAGCTCTTCCGCAAGTCCAAACCGAGGTTCTACTTGGACCTGGACAATACCCGGCAAGCGAAGCACACACAAGGGGGGTATAAGCGACATAAGACCTACCGCTCCGACTACCAACACAACGAGGTGAGTTCCATTGTCAGGTCAGGTAGATTTATTTGCTGGGTTTTTTTCTCTCCCTATTTTGTTGTTTATGGTTGTCTGGAACAGATGGTTCATCTGCTTTAATATTTTTACTTCTTTTTTTGAGAAGTGATGTAGTTGTCAGTCATGAGCCCCACATATTATTAACTACGCTGATCGTCATGAGGACCTGTACGTGGTAGCATGCCGGTGTGGTGGTTCTGATGGCAGACTGTTCTGCCCCTTGTTAGCAGCCACCCTTCAATGGAGGTATGTGCCGCGGCAGGTCACTTCTACTCCAGACCTAGGTGGAATAATCCACTGTCGCAAACATGAAAATTGAAGCAACTACAGTATATCGTTCCTCATTTTATGCCTACTAAGAGCAGAGACGCTGATTGGTTGGTTGGTTGTTGGAGCTTTACATCCTGGCAACATCTATGGTCATATCAGGACAGGTACTGACATTTCTGACAGTGCACACTCATCGTGACTTTATAGTGCTGACCCAGTGGGAGAACAGGCAGCCAGCTCCATGACTTGATATCCCACTCAGTCACATTATCCTGACACCGAGCCAATCAGTCCTTGCCCTGTCCTAATAATGCCGAGCACCAGGTATTGGAAGGGACAAGTATCACTTCTGTACATCATTGGTTTGACTCGACCGGGAATTGAACTCCCGACCTTCCGGACGCGAGGCCTGTGCTCTAAAGATTTGACCACTACGTCCGGTATGAGAGAAACTGATCTACCACCGTTAGATAATCTAACATTTCAAAGCTAAAACACTTAGGCTTACCAATATTTGATCGTACATATCCAACTTATATCCTAGGTACTCGTAAAGCATTTATTGCAACACACACTAGGTTAATTTAGTAGAACATATTATTGCTGCAAGCCTCTAGTGAAATCAGATGTAGTAGTAGTTTCGTATTCACACATAATCACACATTTTATCTATGCACAGCACAGATTAAAATGTTTGACATATGTTTGAAATTTACTATGCTTCCACCTATGTTTAAATCACCATGTAGCAGTAATTAATGTAAAGAAATGGGAGAATTCCCATGCAAATGAGTGCTCAACCGAAGCACTTGTTAATTCGGCCCAGTGGTTCGGTGGGTCTCTCCTTTCCTCGCTCTCCACCCTTATTGCCCATTCCAATTTACAGGTGGTTGGCGGGGGCGAGAAACGGCACGACTACAACAAATTCGATGGTGCAGACGACAACGACGCCGCCGACCCAAAGAAGCATGACGCGAAGACTAAGAAGGGCCTTCTGGACTGGCCCAAGTACCCGCTGCCCTGGTGGTTCACGAGAGTGGCCTGGGTGCTGGCATTCCTCTCTTGTTCTGTGTCCGTCTTCATCGTCTTCATGTACAGTCTGGAGTGGGGCAAGGCCATCTCAGAAGAATGGCTCAGTTCCCTCTTGTTCTCCTTCTTCCAGTCTGTCATGGTAGTGCAGCCACTCAAGGTGAGCTTATTATTACACAAATATATATATATACAAGCATTGTAGTACAGCCACTCAAGGTGAGCATATAAGTACACTCAAGGTGAGCGTATTACATGCAGCCACTCAAGGTGAGCTTATTACTACACAGATATATACACAACCATTGTAGTGCAGCCACTCAAGGTGAGCTTATTATTACACAGATATATACAAGCATTGTAGTGCAGCCACTCAAGGTGAGAATATTTGTACACATATATATATACAAGCATTGTAGTGCAGCCACTCAAGGTGAGCATATTAAGTGCAGCCACTCAAGGTGAGCTTATTACTACACAGATATATACACAACCATTGTAGTGCAGCCACTCAAGGTGAGCGTATTACTACACAGATATATACACAACCATTGTAGTGCAGCCACTCAAGGTGAGCATATTACTACACAGATATATACACAACCATTGTAGTGCAGCCACTCAAGGTGAGAATATTATTATATACTGAATTGAAGGAATACAGGAACACATTCTTTTCCATTTATGAAATTAGCTGACAAATTACATACAAAGTAGCTCTAATTAAGAACATGTTCAATACAAGATTCATTTGATAATAAAGTTAAATGAGTCGTTTTATGGTAAATGGGGCAAATGTATTTTCCAGTATGTAATGGTCAAAACTAATTATTGAATGAGTAGAGGAGTTATTTTCTTTATAGAACTGGTATTCTTACACTGTGGAGGGATAAATATGAACGAATTATGGCCTACTGTGACATTAAAAAAATGCCAACATGTTCACTCCAAAAATATTGTGTTTTAAAGGCATGAATTTGTGACATGGAGAATGTGGTCTTTTTTCCAGTCTACTAGACCTTTATTTTGCATAGAATATTACCTGTTAGTTTATAAACTAATAAAAGGACACTCTCACTTGAAATAAATGTCCATCTTGCCTGTATATCTTTGTATCCTTTTCTAATGTTCCATGATGATTAAACTGGTCCTGGACATAACTGTGATGTCCCCTGCTAGTCCCTAGCTTGTTATGTCAGGGAATATGCCATTCTGGGAATACCAGAGCTTCAGTCAGAAAACACTTGCTACTATTGCATGGATAAGCCTATTTGTTAATAGCTAATAACTAATAATACCATTTTTCTACAAGCCTGTATGAACATAATTGAAGTTGAACTCTCCTATCTTTTTTGGTGTCCCCTTCAATATGTGTTATGTCCACAACCCACAATTGGGAAGAATATAGCTTTCCTATAAAGATTTTTGTATAGTGCAGTTGTATACTTCGGGTTTCATAGCATAACAATCAATTGTTTCATGCATTCAATATTCTAAAATAAATGTTGTTATTTATGAATCATATGTTAAATTCACCTTTGAGGCTGGCTAGTCAATTAGTTATTCTTATTCTGACAAGATGGTAACCTAAACTATCTTTTCCTTCACATTATTAGTATTTTGGCTACTCAGTGGAAAAAATAGGGAAATACACAATATTCATTTTTCACCCCAATATCACACTTTGGCCCCATTTACCACGAAACGACCCAAAAACATAGCATAAATATTTGCCAATGCCCAATTGCTGTCCTGTAATTTGCATGTGCAAGTACAATGTAGAGTTGAGTCGATGGCTTGTGACGACATGTGGCATGTCCCTGTCTGTTCGGGGCGTGCAGGTGATCGTGGTAGCAGCGTTTGTATCACTCATCTTCAAGAAGTACACGGAGGAGGAGGACGAGGAGGACCGCATGTTCAGGGAAGAACTCGCACCGGATGAGGAGCTCGTCACAGCGCCAACTATCGACCTCAGTAAGAATCTGAATCACCAGCAATCAGCATATGGAGGGTCATCACCATCACAAACATCACCATCATTACCATCATCACCATCATCATCATCAACAATATCATCACTATCATCATCACCATCAGGGTCATCACCATCACAAACATCACCATCATCACCAATATCACTATCATCACCATCATCACCATCATCACCATCATCAGCAGCAGCCATATCAGCACCATCACCAGCATCACTATCATCATCACCACCAGGGGCATCACCATCACAAACATCACCATCATCACCAATATCACTATCATCACCATCATCACCATCATCAGCAGCAGCCACATCAGCACCATCACCAGCATCACTATCATCAATATCATCATCACCACCACCATCATCACATTCACTATCATCACCACCATATCCATCACCATCAATGTAATCATCATCGTCATTGTCAACTTCATCAACAACGTCAATAAATCCATTGACATCAATATTTCCATTATCACCACCACCATCAACATCATCGATATGATCGTGACAATCACCATCATTATTATTACTATGATCAACATCATCAGCATCATCATCATCACCAGCAGCAAAACTGTCAACATCATTAACATTATCATCAACAAATCCATCAACACCAACATCAGCATTGCGACTAACATCATCTTCCCCACCAACATTAACGTCTTCATCATTATTTGACATCATCATAACCATCCTCATCACAATCCTCATACCATCCTCATACCATCAAGATAATTATCCCATAAGCATCAATATCATTATCATCAATATCATATTCCCCACTAACACTATCTCACCAACATTACTATCATTATCAATATCACCACCATCATCATAATCATCATCACCATTACCATTGTCCTCAACATCACCATCATCATAATAAATCATTATCACTGCTTAAGGGTATTGCATGCTATTTTTCTTAACAGTGTTCACATCAGGCCATGAAATATAATAATATATATACCCATACAACAGTAATTCAGGACATGACACGGAACTACTTAGTTTGGGATTTATTAATCTAGTAAGGAGAAAAACAGACAGGTAATGGTACAATGGAAGAGTCAATATGTATCAAGGTAATGAGTTCAAGTCTCTGCGGGATCCGGGCACTCAACCCTAACAAGTCAGACTCTTGAAGTAGGGTCAGGTGGGGCAGTGAGAAAAGGCTATCATCAATATCATCATCACCAACTCGATGATGATATTGATGTACACGACGTCGGTGTTCGTCTGACTATCACATATACACTCAAATAGGGTGGAGAGGGTCCCATGTGTGAGCCGGCGGCTGGGTCGGGGGGGGGGGGGCCAGTGCAGGCTGTTCTGACTATCACATATACACTCAAATAGGGTGGAGAGTGTGCGGGTCGCGCCCGAGAAGGCGGCCGCCGCCACATAGGTGTGCACGGCACCGCAGCGCCAACCTCTGAGTTCCTTAGCGTCCTGTAGCGGGGCGCCGGTGCTGGTGCCAACGCAGGCCTGAGCCGCTCCAGAGGCGATGTAGGGTATAGTCGTCCGGTTGACTGTGGCCGGCGGAAGGCAAGGCCGCTTGCAGAGTACATGGGTGAGGGTCCGGGCCATTAAGGGTTGTCCGCTCGGTGTCAGGAAGGTGGGCCGGTAACGGGCGGTATCAGTATGGCTCTTGTACCTTCTCCACGAATGTAACGGGCAACACTCGGACCCTGATATTCGGGGTACGTGTATGGAGAAGGCATCGGAGGTCATCCTCGACGTATGGTGTGGGTGGGGTCATTGGTGCGCCCAGTGGTCAGTCAGTTGGATTGCCTCAGGAGGGTGAAGAACCGCATCAGGAGGAATCGGACGACAGAATGCAGTTGGGCGACCATGAGGGGCGGGGCCTGTCGGACTAGGTTCTTCGAGGTCTGGTAGATGCCAGCTTGACCACAGACACCAGATAGGTGTCGAAGCTTGAGACCTTGCCATTGGTGAGGCTGACCCAGGTCCGGGCCACGCTGAGGTAATTCATTACGGCGCCCGGGGACCTCAATGTGGCAGTGAGGTGGGCAAGGAATGAGGTGACATCCAGTTGGGTCGGCCTCACAGGGTCGAAGTCCTTGGTGCTTGGTTTGTGGTATGTGGCCATTTGTAGCTTCTTGTTTTTCCAGGTCCCCCGGGCAAGTCCCGCCCTGAACAGGGCCCGTACATGGAGGTGGTGTCCGGGTAGCCCTGGGGAGAGAGAAGCAAATTTACGATCTCCCCAGGCTACACAGTGTTATCAAAGATGGAGTTGTTATGGCGGAGTTGTTATGGCGTGTGTAAGTCCATGTCGTCGATGAAGCGGTCTGCCTGTCGATGGGCCATGTTGTCGAAGGGGGCCCTGCTGAGGGCATCAGCGAACGTGAGGTCGACTCCGGGTTTATGGATGACCTGGACCTCACAAGAGTTCAATGCGGTAAACCTCCACAGTGCCCTGGTGCACGCACACAGGACAGGGTCCCTACCAGCACCGGCGTCGAGGACCGTCTGGGATGCCTGGTTGTCTGTGTTGACGACTATCACATAGTCTTGAGGGTTGGGTGGGGTAAGGGCGTGGAGGGTGATGATTATGGTTATGGTCTCGAGTTGGTTAATATGGTGGCCACTGTCGAGGAAGTCTTGTTCGTAAGCCTCTATGATGTATCCTGATGGTGAGTAGGCCCCCCGGCGAGGAGTGAGGAGACCCACTCGATCACCCACTCGTGCTTCGCGGTTTGGTGAAGGAGGAAGACTCCTTTTGTTAACGGTTTACCCTGGTAGTAGCCTTTATGTATGACGGCGTTGACGCTCACTCCCCTTGGGTAGCTCAGGTCGACGATGACAGGCTGCTCGTCGGTGTTCTTCTTGGGGCGGGTCATCATCGGGATGGTCTGCGCCCAGGGGGCGGAGGGGGATTCAGTGAAGGGACCAAGCAAGGCGTCTCGCTTCACCTCACTTTGGACATACCAGCGTATCCACTTGAGGTGCCCGGGATCTTCCTTGTGGTTGGCCTTGGAGGGGACCAGTGCTTTGTCAGCGGTATAGTCCGCGGGCCACCCAAACTCCAGGAAGTCGACGAGTTGGTAGTCGTGGTAGTCGGCAAGGAGGTCCCTCCACCGATGTATCCTGAGATCCAGGGGGACAGGGATCCTCGCCACTACGTGGTTGGGGAGGCCTGTTCGCCTCACATTGTCATAGATATAGCGGTATATGTCATCCCTCCAGACGGTCGGGACAGATACGGGCCATATCCTAGTCAGAGTGGGCTTGTAGGATAGAGAGATGTGTGGGGCTTGTAGGGGATGAGACAGTCAGCGGGGGTGGTTTGTGTCACGTTGTCTATGTCCTCCGATGCGTTCCCCCGGTCGGTTAGTGTGAGCAGGGCATCCACGACTGCTCTGTGTTGGGGAGGCATGGGGGTGGGTGTAGGGGTGGTGGGGTGAGTGTAATGGGTGGGGTGGTAGGTGGGCGTGCTGTCTGGAGTGGTGTGGGGTGGAGGGGTGGGAGCGCCAGTGGTGAGGGCATTGGGGGGTGGGCGAGGCGGGTTGGGTGGGGTAGGTCTGGGGGGTGAGGCATGTGGCTCAAGTCCGTCGGTGTCGTCGTTTGGCGGGTGGGGGATCGTGGCCGTTATGTGTTCCCGCACTCGTTTGGCGGGGTCAGCGTCTCTGGTCGGCGCTCGGGTGACAGAGGGTCCCATGTGTGAGCCGGCGGCTGGGTCGGGGGGTGGGGGGGTCCAGTGCAGGCTGTTCCGAGGTCATTACAGCCAAGTTTGTTGGAGGTGGGGTCTGTGTGTGTACCGGCTTTATGGGCGTTAACGTCGACGGTGGCTGTGGGGGGCTATGCAGTATCGGGTAGGCGGCCGCCTGTGGTGTCGCGTTGCCGGAGTTCTGAGGCGGTGCTGCGCTCATGTCGGGGTTGGCAGTTGGTGGGGGGTGTTTGGGGGGGGGGGGGGGGTGAGCTGCTCAGCGGTCCATCCCTCTGTGTGGGGGTGTGGGTGGGCTGTTGTGGCCGCGTCGTGTCTCCACGTGGTGACGCTTGGCGGGAGCATCTTGCGACCGTTGTGGCCATGTCGCGTCTCCACGTGGTGGCATTTGGGCGGGGGTGTCTGGCGACTGTTGTGGCCGCGCCGCGTCTCCATGTGGTGGCATTTTGGCGGGAGCTTCTGGCTGCCGCGCATGGGGTGGAGCGGCATCGCGGCCGATATGTGAGCCGGGGGTTTTGTCTTGTCACGTTGGAGGGGAATATTGCCTCCAGCAGGTTGATGATATCACTGTGCTGGCCGCTACTCCCGTTGGCTCTGAGGGGTCTTGCGTGGCGTTTTGGTCTGCCTGATCCTGGCCGGTTATCAAAAATCCCACTTGTTGCCTTCCTCATTGTCTGCCGCCGCCGTCTTCTTGTCTAGTTGGCGTTTTTTATTGTTGCAGTCCTGCTCCTTGTATGGGTTTGCCTTTCTGTATTTGTTTGCACACCATGGGCACACGTGCGCAAACCGCTCGCTACCCACACCATCCTAGGTGGTGAAACCACAGTCCGTTCCCCAGTTCCATCTATGGCAAGGGCACCCAACGCTGTCCGTGTTGAACTCGGGGCGTTTGTATGGTGTACTGGACGACTGGCCCGGGTGTTCGTCAGTGCGAGAGTGTAGGGCCGGTACGGGTAGTCTGGCTTGGCTGACCATTTCTCTTCCTCCTTCCGGATCCCTGAGAGGCATGCTCCTTGTTGGAGATCTTTAATTGACTGTGCGTCTCGCCACCCCCTGTGGAGTCGTTCATCATCGATCATGGCGAATACCTTCTCTGACCACGCCAGGCATGTGTCCCACTGCCACTCCTATGCCATTTCGAAGATTTCGTCCTGGTGGTCCAGCATGGGCTTAATCCAAGAGTGGGGCACTTTGGGGTCTTTTCGCATACGGGAGAGTGCGGCAAAGTACTCGTGCCAGTTGCTCTCCCCCAGGCCCACCTTGCCTTTCCTCTCGTCCCTTATCCCGTACGTATGAGGAATAAGGGGCCTCCTACCTCTCTTGTTTGATCTGGAGTCGTAGTTTGAGTCCACAATCGCTTCAACGACCTCCCGGTGGCATGTGTCATCTTCACTGGAGGACGACACAATCATGCGGCCTGGTTCCCTGCTCTGTCAGTGTTTGCTCCGTTCGTCTGAGTTCGATCTGTCATGGCGTGCTCGGGTGTTTCGTGCCTTGCTTCTCCGCGACTTGCTGCACGTCGGGCACACTGATCGACCACATGGTGTCTCAGGTGACTTTGTCGAGTCGCTCTCCATACATCTCCTCTGTTTTGCCATGGATCTGTCGGCGGAGGAGTCGCTGGCTCGTTGCGGCTGCTTTAACGTTTCCAGTGCCTCCAGTCGGTCGCTCATTCTTTTCACGAACTGGGCCTGTTGTTGGATGGAGTTGGCGACAGACTGTCTCAGGAGGAAGAGTTGCGCCACCGCGGACCCGTCATCACTGCTCATGCCATCCTTCTGGGGTGGAATCGCAGCTTTCTTGGCCATCACGGAGCCCGGGCGGCCACGCTGTTGTGGGGTAGGAGCAGAGTTGGGGGTAGTGGCTGTAGTGGGGTCTTGGGGGCGGATGTTGCCGCAGAGGCTGCAGCCTGGTGTGTGGCTTTCTTCTGCGGCATCATGAGGGTCGGAGAACGGCCTGTCTGGAGGTGAGAAAAGGCACGAGGTGGTATCGGGTCGGCGTCTGGTGGCGAAGTGCCGTCTGGAGAGGCGGCTGGGCGGAAGTGACATCACAGGGCACCTTCGGGCACAAGCGGTGGCTACCAACGCAGGGGCGCGGGGGTGCCACCTGGAGTCGCCTCCCGGCCCCCTATAGTTAAAAAGGGGAACTAAAGTAGAGGTCGGGGTGGATGGGGGGGAGGCAACAGTGGGATCCCAGGAGTCCCGTGTCAGTCCCGAATTACCCATGTTGCCTATGCAACATGACCAATGTAACATGGACATATGGATATGTATATATGTATATAATATAACAGATACATATAAATATATGTGTATATTAATATAGAAGGTATATATGTGTTATATGTAACAGCTAAATCTGGAAGGAACAAAAGAAGCCATGCCTGGTGTTTACATGAGTTTGGTAGCTAACCATCGTGCATACAAATATTAAATAAATATATTTTAATGATACACTGTCTAAAAGTTACATCCGGGTGCCCCCAACCGGATATCACCCATTAGCAAAACAGGGGTGGTCGGTGGCCCCTTAATACTCCACAGTATTGTGGTATTATCGCTGTTAATGCCCTGGGCGTTTAACTTGGCAAATCACTGAAGTCCGTGTGGGTGGGTGTTTACCAACACATGGGCAGTTAAGGGCTGGGCATTTACAAAATATTGGCCAAGTGGGAGGGGGGGTTGTCACCCCACACATGGGTGTTAACCTGTGATAATACGGTACATTCAATAGTCGTGATTACCATCGGTTTACTGACCAGCATGCCTCTTGTTAGGTGTGATTGATTGCTGATTGACTCCACCTCTCCTTCATTTGCATATTCCAGACTCCGTCGAGGCCCCAACAGCACCTACCAAGGCCGTCCTAGCGGACGCCAGAAGCAGGGCGAAGAAGGAGAAGGAAATGTGGATGACACTCAAAGGTCTGATGGATATCAATTAATCAATGGAGAACATACCATCAATAACCTAATAGATAAGGAACATAGTAGATACGATGATGGCAATTATCAAGGTACTCAATATTGCCAGTTAGATGTCGATGGTTCATTACTTTGCTTGGTGTGTTCATTATTGTGAGTAAAGTGGGTGGTGGGTGGAGTGCGGAGAGATGTGTGGCTACCGGGTATCAGTGGAAGAGCTTGCTTGTGGGGTTGTTTGTAACCTTACGATGGTTACTGGTTGCAGAACTGCAACATTATAGAGAGGCTCCTATAAATCAGCCCAATCTTTGGTTGAAGATTAATCTTCAGTAGGGACGGTTGTAGAAGCTGGGGATATCTTTACGACATTGAAATGGCGAAACACTGGGGCGGCCCTGAATCTCTTCAGTCCGGCGGTAATAGAGCACTCGTATCCATTCGACAGCAGCAAGGGTTTGGGAGGAAGGGACGGGCAAATGGGGGTGAAGCGGTTCCAGCAGCGAGAACAAAGCAAGAGAAACGGTCAGGCACATGGCCCCACCCAAGCACACAACTCCCCTGGTCAGGGTGAGGAGTATGCTTGGGAGAAAGAAAAAAAAGGGTAGAGTCTAGGAAAGAGAAATGAGGAGAGTTGAGTCAAAGGAGAGTGAATGGGAAGGGAAGCATGGTCTGGCAGGAGGGGTGTGTCGGTGAGCGAGTAGCTGATTGGCTGGGGCATGTAGCCTGCCAGGCATTGTTTGTATTGATTGACAGGTGGGTGGGGCTGTGTCGCCGCCCCCCCCCTAGCAATGACAGCAAATGAGCGCCCCCCCCCCCCATCACTTATTTATCCCCTTAAACTGCATCAGTCATAGAAAATCATGGAAATGTGATTAGTCTTTGGCCTAAAAATACCATGGAATTCTGGAACAAACGGGATGGCCAAATGAGTTGAGAGTCAACCTCCTATTTTGGTTGGTCATTGGATTCAAACACCTGGTTTCGAACCCTGGCCGAGTCAAGCCAGTGATCTAAAATTGCATGCTTCTCGCAGCGTAGCCTGGCACTTTGCATTACTGGGATAGCGCAAAGAGCAATGGAATGAAGAAAACCAATTATCTGCGATTGAAATTTTCCCTTTTGGCTTAATCAACTAATGTACCAACAAAATAAATAAAATAAAAGATTTTTACGGCAAACCATGGGATTTAAGACTTTCCATTCTCTGCCCTAACAGAGACGATATCGTACCTGGTGTTCATGATGTTGGTGGCGTTTATTGCGTGGGGACCTCGGAACAGCAGCATGTTCACCATGGCTAACAGCATCAAGGACTTCATGGCGGGCAGCGACAAACTCTACGCCAAAAACAACAACGAGACCGTCAGCTACGTGAGTTTCTTCTCTTTATTTTTTTTTCTTCTTTTTTTTTCTGATGAATTCATTTACCCTGCTCATAACGGATAAGTCTGTTAACAGTTTGTTTTCACCGCTGGGCACCGCTGGCCACCGCTGGGCACCGCTGGGCAGCACTAGTCCAATTTGATTCAAATCTTTAGAATGTTGTATTAGTAAAATTTGGGATTTTCTTGCTTCTTGTTTATGGCTTGTAACTGTAAATTGCAAACAGTCCAAAATCCAGCTTTCACTATATTTTGTGTTAATCCATTTAAACATCATCTGTTTTTCTATTAGTAGTTTCTTAAACACTGATATGTTTTCTGCATTTCGTGTTGCAGCTGGCAGTTTATTCCAAATATTGGCCCTCATGTTAGCTTCACTGCGGTCTATGCACTGCACTTTGATTCTCTCTTCATTCTCTTCACCAAATATCTGATGCGATATCGAAAAGGAGGCTTGCATTGCCTTAATGCATTTACACACACAATGGCGCTAAGTTGGAATAGATAGATGTGAACCAGATACGGCCCTAGGCAGTGTCGGATTTACCTACAGGCATGGCAGCCTGGAGCCTAAGGCCTCAAAATCTAGGGGGACTTCGGCCAAGTATATAATATTGTTGACACTACAATAGGGCTTTGGGAGGGGCTTCACAGGGCCTCGGGCCATTCCTCATCTAAATCTGGCACTGGCTCTAGGATTGCTGGCACCTCGGAGCAAGCTGAACTTCGACGCCATTACAAGTATTCAAATCCTTTCATTAATATAACTAGGACGATCTAGAGTTTCTAGAAATTATACTTGGTGCGCCCTCTAGCTTGTGGCGCCCCTGGCGACTGCCCCAGTTGCCAGTAGCTTTAGCCGGCCTTGACTGGAACATGCTTCTTCTGAGATGGTCTTCGTTCATAATGCTCAAGGACTGGAGCTGTGACCTGGCATGTAGACATGCTGGGAGGAGGGTGGCTTTCGCTACCAGTTGGGATGCTCAGAGTAGGCAGTGGGCTTTTAGTCTTAAAGTTGCGAAAACATCAAATTTTCAAAACCAAAACACTTATCTAGATTTGATTCTACATATTCAACTTAGACACTGGTGCCCTTATTAAGCATTTGTTGCTGCATAGAAGGGCATACATAATAAGTCAATTAATAGAAACAGTTACTACTGAAGTCTATGTTGTCAGAGTTTTGGCGTGCTTGCCAACATTATTTTAGCATGTTTTGACGTCAAATATCTCCAAACTTAGCCATTTAAAATTGAAGTTACTTCAAACTTAAGTAAAGTATATTATAACGATTAGGATAATATATTTATCTCAGAAAATAGCAAAACCTCAAAAGCATCGGACTATGCAACTTTAAGGTGTAGAGTCCGATTGTGTTGACCTTCTGCCCTTTGTGTTTTCGTCGCCAGCTGGGCGACACGTTCCGCTTCTGGCTGTGGTTGAACACGACGGTCATGAAGGCCATGTACAACATTGACCGCTCCAACGGCGCCCTGACGACCCGACGGGAGAGGCGCTACCTGGCAGACCAAGTGTCGTTCCGCGTCGGGCCGGCTCGCATCCGCCAACTCCGCATCAAGCCCGGTGAGTAGAGAGCGACGTCAAGTGCGCAGGCCTGCGGGAGTTTGGGTGATTTGCAGGCTTAATGTTGGTGATGCGATTACTCTGCATATCAGTTGCATAGGTAGGCCAGCAAGAGGAGCGGGACGTAGCTCAGGCGGTAGAGTGTCCACCTGTGAAGGTGTCGGTCATTCTATCGATCCTGTTCAGTGGACCCATTTGCAGTTTGGGATGCTTTCTGTTCCAACCAGTGGCCCCACAACTGGTTTATCAAAGACTGTGGTATGTGCTGTCCTGTCTGTGGCAAAGTGCATATACAAAATCCCTTGCTGCTTATCGGAAAGTGTAGTTTATGTGGTTGGCAACAGGTTTCCTCCAAAGAAATATGTAAGAATGACCATATGTTTGACGTACAACAGCCGATGATGCGAAAATAAATGTGCTCTAGAGGCATCATTAACCTTTACTCTTTTATGTAGGCCCTATGCTTGTAATATCATGTTGCTACGTTGCTTAGCAGTCGAGACATGAGGGATATTGTAGTTTGAAAGCATCCATTTTTAAATTCAAGAACCCTTCACTTCCCATGTGGTACGTTACAGGTTCGAACCCTGACCTAGTCAAACGATCAATTTTATACTTATTGCTAGCTACCCTGGCTCTCAGCACTGAGCGTGCTTAATCAATGAACGCTACAACAACTACAAATTCATTTAAAGTGTAGGTAGTGGTGTGACTTGGTCCTTCAGCGGGCTGCGAGGTGGTCGACATAATGCGGAGTATTATACTCGAGTGCAACCTCGGCTATGAGATCCTGCAAGAAGAGGACCGCAACTTCACGGCCGGCTGGGTGCAGGACGGACCGGCCACCCCCCAACTGAAGAAGGGATCCATAGACCGGGCCTTCAAGTACCACAGGTGAGTTGTAGGCCTAATCATTATCATCATCACCATCATCATCATCATCATCATAGTATCAGGGGTCCATAGACTGGGCCTTCAAGTTCCACAGGTGAGGTTTAGGCCTAATCATAATCATCACCATCATCATCATCATAGTATCAGGGGTCCATAGACTGGGCATTCAAGTTCCACAGGTGAGGGGTAGGCCGAATCATAATCATCATCATCATCATAGTATCAGGGGTCCATAGACCGGGCCTTCAAGTACCACAGGTGAGGTTTAGGCCTAATCATCATCACCACCATCATTATCACCAACATCATCACCATCATCATAGAATCAAGGGTCCATAGACCAGGCCTTCAAGTACCCCAGGTGAGGTGTAGGCCTACTCATAATCATCACCATCATCAACAGAGTAGCAGGGGTCCATGGACCGGGGGTTCAAGTACCACAGGTGAGGGGTAGCACTAATCATCATCCTCATCCTCATAGTATCAGGGGTCCATGGACCGGGCCTTCAATTACCACAGGTGAGGTGTATGCCTAATCATCATCATCACCATCATCATATAATCAAGGGTCCATAGACCGTGCCTTCAAGTACCGCAGATGAGGTGTAGGCCTAATCATCATCATCCCAATCATCATCACCATCATCATCATCATAGAATCAGGGGTCCATAGACCGGGCCTTCAAGTACCACAGGTGAGGTGTAGGCCTAATCATCATCATAGAATCAGGGGTCCATAAGACCGAGCCTTCAAGTACCACAGGTGAGGTGTCGGCCTAATGATCATCATCATCAGCATCATCATAATATCAGGGGTCCATAGAATGGGCATTCAAGTCGTACAGGTGAGGTGTAGACATAATCATCATCATCATCACCATCCTCGGGGGTCATTAGACCGGACCTTCAACTACCACAGGTGAGGGGTAGGCCTAATCATCATCATCATCATCCCCATCATCATAGTATCAGGGGTCCATAGACCGGGTCTTCAAAAGTATCACAGGTGAGGTGTAGGCCAAGCATGGACAATGACAACATTATCATCTAATCATCATTACCACCAGTGTCATCAGAATTGTTATCATCATAATACTAATGATCCCTAGATCAGGCATTGAACGACAGCAGGTGAGGCTCATGTCGAGCTTTGAAAAGAAGAAGAACTTTATTTCGCTGCCATCCTCACCATCATCATAACTAGCATCATCAGCATTGTCAGAAAGTCACAAAGGGTCCATAGGGCTCTACTCGAGAAGGGTTAAGAAAAGAGGAGATACAAGTCCCCGCTGTGCTTCAGGGAGCATACAGTTGCCTGATAATTCTCCCATTCTTTACACGACTGCTTTGGTGCGATTTAAACCTGAGTGGAAGTATAATCAATTTCAAACTTAGCCTACTTCGAGCGTTTAATATGTGCTTTTCATAAATAAAATGTGTGATTATGTTTGAATATTAAAGAAACTACTACTACTAATACATCATCTGATTTAAATAGAGGTCTAGCCTGGTCACCTGGCCTTTGTTTTACTATATAGACTACATCACGGTTCCGACTGCACATGCGCTGAAAACGGCGTTGGGAGCAAAGCAAAGGCGTACGCCCATTGAGTTTGCCGATACCCATAGGGCAAAATTGGCGTTTTATTCAAAATAACTAGAAATACATAACAATTCGGCATAAACATGGACGGAAGGATGCAATATAATAATATAATGAATATGTTTAAGACACAACTCTCCATAAACCATAGAATAAAATAAATAAAACTGACTCTGACTATGGCTCTAACACTAGTCTGAGTGCCTAGATTTGTCTAAATCTAAATGCACATGGTATAAGATGTTTCAAACAAGAGCTGAGATGAGCTGAAACTAGCACATTTCATAGCTGCACCCAGTGTATTAGCATGTGCCATATGCTTCTCGTGGCTTTGTTTTGCTCTGATGCATCCCACAATGCACCGCGCCACTGGAACCGTGATGTAGTCTATTGCAGGAGTTCTAAGAAGGATTAACAGCGATGAAAGGAGGGAACCCGCTCGTGCGAGTTCAAACGCGCTCACTGCGCTCTTCGTTCCTGCGCTGTTTATGATTATGACTCGACTCAGTGGGCACGTGAGTCTCCTTTTTCTTCGCTGTTCACCCTCCGCGCCCGTGTCATTGAACACAGCATGCTGTCGCTGAACGGTTTCCCGCTGTGGGGCAAGATGGCGACGTACGGCGGGGGAGGCTACGTCATGGAGTTTGACATCTCGCCAAAACGATCCCAGCGCGCGATTGCGAATCTGATGGAGGCGAATTGGATCGACTACTACACGCGCGCCGTGCTCGTGGAGTTCACCATCTTCAACGCAAACGTGAACCTGTTCGCGCACACGTCGTACATGATCGAGTTCCCTCCCACCGGAAGTGCGCTAATCACTCCAAAGGTCAGCTCCTGTTTGTGTGAGTGTGTGTGTGCGAGTATGTGCATGCGAGTGTGTCTGTGGGTGTGTATGCGAGTGTGTGCATGTGAGTGTGTGTGTACGCATGTGTGTGTGAGTGTGTGTGCGAGTGTGTATGTGTGAGTGTGTGTGTGCGCAAGTGTGTGTGTTGGTGTGTGCACGAGTGTGTGCATGTGTGTGAATGTGCATGTGTATGCGTGCGTGTGTGTGTGTGCGGGAGTGTGCGTGGGGGAGTGCGTCCGGTGTGTGTGTATGGGAGTGTGTGTGCATGTGTGTGCGCGTCAGTGTGTGCGGACATGTGTGTGCGGGTGTGTCTATGTGGGAGTGTGTGTGGGAGTGTGTGTGCGTGAGTGTGTGTGAGTGTGTGTGCGGGAAGGTGTGTGTGCGAGTGTGTGTATGTGAGTGTGTGTGTAAGGGTGTGTGTGCATGTGTGTGTGGGTGTGCGAGTGTGTGTGTGTGAGTGTGTATGCATGTGTGTGTGCGAGTGTGTGTGTAAGTGTGTGTGTATGTGTGTGTACACGTGCGTGTGCGCATGTGTGTGTGGGAGGGTGTGTGTGAGTGTGTGTATGAGTGTGTGTGTGTAAGTGTGCGTGTGTATGCGTGTGGGTAAGTGTGCATGTGTGCGAGTGTGTGTGTGAGTATGTGTATGCGAGAGTGTTTGTGTGGGTGTGCGCGTAGGCTATTTTCAAATGAATCAAACGAATTAAATTTAAGTTGCATAGTCCGAGGGCTTTTGAGGGTTCTTTTCCTCATAATATACTGTGCAACTGTTCTAGTTTCAAGTAACTTTTTTTCAATAGCTAACATTGGAGATATTTGAATTGAAAACATGCCAAATTATTGTTGGCAAGCAGGTCAAACACTTCTTCTTAATTAATGGCAATCAGTTACGCTGCTACACAAAAGGTCAATGTACTATAACCTGTTGCTGCTGAAGCTTTTGGGGTCAAAATTTTGACAAGGATGTTTACACTTTAAGTATCTCCTAGTCTAGTGATGTTAAAGCAATGTTACTTCAAACTGAAGTAATGTATGTTATTTTGACAAGGATGTTTACACTTTAAGTATCTCCTAGTCTAGTGATGTTAAAGCAATGTTACTTCAAACTGAAGTAATGTATGTTATTTTGACAAGGATGTTTACACTTTAAGTATCTCCTAGTCTAGTGATGTTAAAGCTATGTTACTTCAAACTGAAGTAATGTATGTTATTTTGAAAAGGATGTTTACATTTTAAGTATCTCCTAGTCTAGTGATGTTAAAGCAATGTTACTTCAAACTGAAGTAATGTATGTTATTTTGACAAGGATGTTTACACTTTAAGTATCTCCTAGTCTAGTGATGTTAAAGCTATGTTACTTCAAACTGAAGTAATGTATGTTATTTTGAAAAGGATGTTTACACTTTAAGTATCTCCTAGTCTAGTGATGTTAAAGCAATGTTACTTCAAACTGAAGTAATGTATCTTATTATGACTAGGATGTTTACACTTTAAGTATCTCCTAGTCTACTGATGTTAAAGCTATGTTACTTCAAACTGAAGTAATGTATGTTATTTTGAAAAGGATGTTTACATTTTAAGTATCTCCTAGTCTAGTGATGTTAAAGCAATGTTACTTCAAACTGAAGTAATGTATGTAATTTGACAAGGATGTTTACACTTTAAGTATCTCCTAGTCTAGTGATGTTAAAGCTATGTTACTTCAAACTGAAGTAATGTATCTTATTATGAATAGGATGTTTACATTTAAGTATCTCCTAGTCTAGTGATGTTAAAGCAATGTTACTTCAAACTGAAGTAATGTATCTTATTATGACTAGGATGTTTACACTTTAAGTATCTCCTAGTCTAGTGATGTTAAAGCAATGTTACTTCAAACTGAAGTAATGTATCTTATTATGACTAGGATGTTTACACTTTAAATATCTCCTAGTCTAGTGATGTTAAAGCTATGTTACTTCAAACTGAAGTAATGTATGTTATTATGACTAGGATGTTTACACTTTAAGTATCTCCTAGTCTAGTGATGTTAAAGCAATGTTACTTCAAACTGAAGTAATGTATCTTATTATGACTAGGATGTTTACACTTTAAGTATCTCCTAGTCTAGTGATGTTAAAGCAATGTTACTTCAAACTGAAGTAATGTATCTTATTATGACTAGGATGTTTACACTTTAAGTATCTCCTAGTCTAGTGATGTTAAAGCAATGTTACTTCAAACTGAAGTAATGTATCTTATTATGACTAGGATGTTTACACTTTAAATATCTCCTAGTCTAGTGATGTTAAAGCTATGTTACTTCAAACTGAAGTAATGTATGTTATTATGACTAGGATGTTTACACTTTAAATATCTCCTAGTCTAGTGATGTTAAAGCAATGTTACTTCAAACTGAAGTAATGTATCTTATTATGACTAGGATGTTTACACTTTAAGTATCTCCTAGTCTAGTGATGTTAAAGCAATGTTACTTCAAACTGAAGTAATGTATCTTATTATGACTAGGATGTTTACACTTTAAGTATCTCCTAGTCTAGTGATGTTAAAGCAATGTTACTTCAAACTGAAGTAATGTATCTTATTATGACTAGGATGTTTACACTTTAAGTATCTCCTAGTCTAGTGATGTTAAAGCAATGTTACTTCAAACTGAAGTAATGTATCTTATTATGACTAGCCTAATATATTTATCTCAGAAAATTTCTCTTTAATATCCAACTAATTCCTTAACATAGTAAGTAACCTTTCCAAAGATAATCTAAGCTGTACTAATTATACACAAATAAAGTAAATTCATTGACTTATGTCTACATCTACAATATATCTTTTTTATGGCCATGAATTATATATTATTTAATAATTTACACTTCCCCTTCAACTATCCCAGTGGTCTGGCTTTGTTAATAATTACGTAGTGTTCACTTGCAGATTCAAGTGTTCAATGTCTACACTGGAGTCGGTGCGATGGGAACAGCCATTCTTATTGCTCAACTAATATTTGTATGCATTATGCTTTACTTCATGATCCGGGTAAGCATGTCTTATATGTAAATATCATAGAACTACTTTTTTAAATGCTAGGAAAATAATGTAAAATAATAGAAATAGTAAGAGCTTTAAACACAATGAGAACAATGTCTAGCGCGCTCTGTATTCCCCTTATAATTATAACAACATTGTCACATGACCTTGTCTCCTCCCTCTCCGACCTCAGTCCCCCCCCCCCTCCCCCTCCACTCAATTGTCCACCTCTGCTACACAGGCAACAAACCATCCTCTATATATTAGGTGCCAGAACAGACCACATTGAGTGTGTGGACTTGTGAGAGAGTTCCGCCCCCCTCACATACACCGCACCCATGAAAACAACACAGCATACATATGCTTTATATATCGATATGTATTGATATATATTAATACATATTGATATATATTGATAGATATTGATAGATATTGATATATATTGATATATAGTGTTATGCATTGATATATA
This sequence comes from Branchipolynoe longqiensis, assembly GCA_030323885.1. NCBI lineage: Eukaryota > Metazoa > Annelida > Polychaeta > Phyllodocida > Polynoidae > Branchipolynoe > Branchipolynoe longqiensis. The sequence goes on along the minus strand of CM059198.1, from coordinate 15,687,751 downwards.
TTGATATGTGTATATTAATATATATTGATATGTATACACATATATATATTCGTATTTATATATATATATATATGTATCTATATACATATTTATATAAATATATATATGCTTGAATATATATACATATATTTATATAAATATGTATATTTGTGTGCATAACTATGTATATACATATGTATATCTATATTTATATACATATGTGTATGAATAGTATACATATATTTATGTCATCATCGTCATGCTGTCGGTCGCGATGCGACAAAGACTACTTTCATTACTTGACTGCCGCTCTCCATTTAGCTCTCTGCTGTGAGAGTTGCACCCATGAGTCGGTCTTAATGTCTCTCAGCTTCAGGTTTCTCTTGATGGTATCCTTGAACCGGAGATGAGGGTGCCCTGTCTTTCTGTAACCAGACATGAAAGCTGCCTGCAAAAGTGTTGAAGTGCTGCTGTCTTTTGCAAGTTACCAGCCGCACTCTCTCGGGGAGCAAATAGAGGTTTCACACCGGCAAGAACATGTCAAGACAGGCGCAAAACTATTTGTCCCTGCAGTGGCTGGTCGGGAGATGTTGGGAGTTCCATACATCAACTGCCCTTAATGCTGCCACAGTGACACGGTTTTCTGTTTAGGGTTTGCTCCCTTAGCCTTCGGTTCTGTCAAGAACCTGTACCACAAGGCAGTGGTTTACAACTCTGCAGGGCAGGGATGTCAAACTCCCTGAGGTATTGCTATACCTGCAATACCTGCATACCCTTATATATTTATGTAAATATGTATATATAGATACATATATTGATGAATATAATTTGTATAGAGTTTAACATGTCAGTTCCATCGCTACAAGCACAACCCATAGCTTGTTCTCCAACGTGGATGTATCACCAATAACACGTGATGTGTGACGTCACATTCAAGCCCTCAATAAATCAAATTCAGTCTGACAAACTCATCGTTCACAATGAGTTTATTTATGTTGCAGGCTGTGACCACTGTCCATAAAATCGGATCAAAGAAGTATTTCAGTTCGCCGTGGAACATCTACGAGGTGGTCATTATTGTGACGTCATTCGTCTGTATCGCCATGTTCTCTCTGAAGGTGGTCTTCGCCAAGGTGGTCAATAAACAACTTGCCACAAATAGAGGTAGGGTATGTGCAACGTAGAAACCATTATTGCACTCTGCAACAAAGGTGGTGAATAAAGATCCCGAACCAGACGGGATGGCCGAATGAGTTAGAGCGTCCGTCTCCCATGATGGTAGATCGTGGGGTTGTGGGTTCGAATCCTAGTCGAGTCAAACCAATGACTTAAAAATTGATACTTGTCGCTTCCTAGCCAGACGTTCGGCATTACTAGGATAGGGCAAGGAGCAGTGGAATGAGGAAGACCAGTCATCTGCGACTGAAATTTCCCCTGCTTAAACAACTAATGTACCAAAAAAAACTTAAAAAAACGGATAACCCGTCGGAATTGTCCAATTGTTGCAACCTGTTTGGCCGTATTTGTTTGAACCGTTTGACTACCGTGGATAGGCTCCAAAGAAAGATAAAACCCCAATTTAGATGTATTGCTTTATACCCAACCCACTTCCCCTTCTGTACATTTACCCTTAGTACTAGTTTCTAGCCTATCAAGGCAAGTCATTGCTACATTCGCCACACAGGAATGACATCGCAGAGATGAAGTTGAAGAGTAGAATTATGGTTGAAGTATTGAAGTTAAAGTAAGTTTGAAGTGTTTAATATTACAAGCTGTACATTGTTATATGTTCTCCACCAGCCTTGCTCTGAGGCTATTCTTTCATACATGCAAATTATTGATTGTGCATTCATTGAGCACCCCTAAGCCACACTCCATAATCATGACTGACGAGCTAACCCTAATGCCTAGTACACACCTACCATTTGTGCGCACCCACCTACTGTATACGATCTAAAACTGCCCGTTTCGCGCACAAAAATCGCTAGGTGTGCGGTCCCCGCGCACACCTAGCAATTGCGATTCGCGACTAAAAACTCAGTTTTAGGGCTAAAACGGGCCGATTACGATTGCGATTCGCGATTCGAAAAATGAATCGGCCCGTTTTCAGTTTTAAGCGGGTCGGGTCGAGTCGCGAGTTTTAGTGCGCGAATCGTATACGGTAGGTGTGTACCAGGCATAACCCACATGGCCTCTCCCTGTCAGTAATTTCTACCCGCCCCCTTGTTATGTAACCCTACATATGCAGGCTATCCGTGTTAGGTGTTACCTCCACCGTATTCCCTAAAAGACGGGATCACGGTTCTGACTGCACATGCGCTGAAAATGGTGTTGGCAGCAAAGCAAATGCGAATGGCCATTGAGTTTGTCGATACGCGTAGGGAAAAACTTCGATTTTATTCAAAATGAATAGAAATACATAACAATTTGGCATAAACATGTATGCACACATGCAATATAATGATCTGATGAATATAGCTAAGACAAAACTAGCCATAGTTAAACATTTTGAGCTAAGAAACATACAATTCCACACAAAACAATCAGTGATATCCATATCACCATTATTAATTCTTGTTCTAAATATTAAAATGCCAAATGTGTCAACATACACTTGTTTCAGAGAAATATATAACCAATATCTGATTAACCCTACTCATTTTCTAGTTCTACATATGTCATTAACCATAGGATATAAATAAAAACATGAATAAAATAAGTAAAACTGACTCTGGCTATGGCTCTAACACTAGTCTGAGTGCCCAGATTTGTCTAAATCTAAATGCACATGGCATAAGATGTGCATATTATATTGATGTAAATGCAATGCTGGATAAAAGATTAATATCTTAATTTATTATATATATATTTTTAGTTGGTCTTCTATGTTTCAAGCAAGCTGAGATGAACTGCAACTAGCACATTTCATAGCTGCACCCAGTGTATTAGCATGTGCCATGCGCTTCTCATGGGTTTGTTTTACTTTTACGCATCCCACGATGCACAACGCGGCTGGAACGATGATGTAGTCTATTGGCTAGCCCTGCCCCTCCCACCAGCACAGATAACAAGAGCTGTAGGTGGCGCCCTCTATATAAGTTGTAACCCTGTCCCCACACATATATGTATTTACTTTAACCCTCTCATCTCTTTTATTTAATATTCATCTTATTCTCATCCCTGATCTCGGGATACTTTACAAGAGGGCGTTATGTCACAACTGGAGTATTGTGGGTAGAGCTGTATCGCCTCAGTCTCATAAGTAGGGCATGGCAGGTATAGGACGTGCCCTGGGCGCCACTTGATTAACTTACAGCTAGGTTAAAGTTGCATAGTCCAATGGTTTTGAATTTCTGTATTTTTTCTGAGATAAATATATTAGATTGATCACTAGTATCTACTGTACATTAGTTCAAAGTTACTTTTATTTTAAATGGTAAACTTTTTAGATATTTTGAGTACAAACATGGAAAATTAGTTTTGACAAGCTTGCCAAAACTCTGACAGCATAGACTTCTGCAGTAACAGGTTCTGTTAAATTGACTCAGTATTGCCTTCTACGCAGAAACAAATGCTTAATAAGTGCATCAGTATCTAAGTAAGATATGTAAAATCAAATCTAGATAATTGGTTTGGTTTTGAAAATTTGATATTTCATTGGACTATGCAGCTTTAACTGGCTCATGATGAGTCAGCTGGGTTATTTGGCCGATTTTGTGTCGGCTAGGTTAATTGACTAGGTGAATTGACTGAGTTGATTGGCTGATTAAATAGTTGGCTTAATTGATTTGGTTAAGTAGGTCAATTAATTGGCTGGTTTAATTGGTTGAGTTGATTGGCTTGGTCAATTGACTAGGTTAATTGGGTGGGGTAATTAGCTGAGTTAATTGGCTGAATTAATTTGTTGTGTTAATTGGCTGGGTTACTAGGCTGAGTTAATTGGATGTGTTAATTGGATGGATTACTTGGCTGTGTTAATTGGCTGGTTTGATTAATTGGCTGTGTTAATTGGCTGTATTAATTGGCTGTGTTAATTGGCTGGTTTGATTAATTGGCTGTGTTAATTGGCTGTGTTAATTGGCTGGGTTACTTGGCTGGGTTACTTGGCTGGGTTACTTGGCTGTGTTAATTGGCTGGATTACTTGGCCGTGTTAATTGGCTGGATTAATTGGTTGTGTTAATTGATTGGATTAATTGGGTATATTAAGTGGGTGTGTTAATTGATTGGATTAATTAGCTGGTTTAATTAGATGGGTTGATTGGCTGGTTTAATTGGTTGGATTAATGGTCTGGTGTAATTGGTTGTGTTATTTGATTGGATTAATTGGGGGTGTTAATTGGCTAGGTTAATTGATTGGATTAATTGGCTGGTTTAATTGGTGTGTTACTTGATTGGATTAATTAATTGTGTGTAGTTAATTGGCTGGTTTAATTGATTGGATTAATTAATTGGGTGTGGTTAATTGGCTGGATTAATTGATTTGATTAATTGGCTGGATTAATTGGCTGGGTTAATTGATTTGATTAATTGGCTGGGTTAATTGGGTGGGTTAATTGATTGGATTAATTGGCTGGGTTAATTGGGTGGGTTAATTGGCTGGTGCTGACAAGCCGCCTCCCTTGTTGTCACAGACGGATACAGCAGCTATCTGCAGCTGGCCGTCTACACGGAGCTGCTCGACTGGACGACTGGCTTTGTGGTGTTCCTCGCTAATATCAAGTTTCTTCGATTACTCCGCTTCAACACCCACGTACACCAGCTCGCAGAAACCTTCCGCCTGGCTGGGAAGGACCTCGTTTACTTCAGTGCCACCTTCTTCATTGTCTTTGGTAGGTTCTGTTGCTGCTCCTTTCATAGATTTCACAGTACACTCTAGGATAACGTGTCCTTTTTTTTTTAAGGGGTATCAGGGTATGTAGTTCACTCTAGGATAACACATATTTGTTATTTGCTCAAGGGCATGTCGTTTATACTTGGATAACAGATGTGTTGGGTTTTCTTTTGGCTGAAGGGGGAGGAGATGTCTTTGTTGATGCATCTATTTTTGCGGACGGGGGGTGGGGGGTGGGGGGGTAGTTCACTCGTGGATAACACATCCTGATTTCTGTTGAAGAGGAATGTAGTTCAGTCTTTGCTAGTGCATGTTTTCACTTGAAGGGGGTGTCGTTAAATCTTCTTGTGGCCCCCCAACAATAATTTAAAGACATAATATGTAGTGGAGAGATGGGTACCTTGAGCCATTAGTTCGATGATTTTGTTTGCGGTGCCAGAAACAATATCTTTATTCTAGACTGTGAGGTACTAAGTTTGTATATATGAAAGATAGCTGCTGCAAAAATAATTAGGTTTGATCTAGATTTTATACTTTTAAAAAATGGTTAAAAATAATTCGCAAGCGGCTCATGGTGCCCCACATATCTGGCGTACCTTGACCAACCCAATGGGGCACATTGATACATTATTAGCTACTGATTTTCATATACGTTGATGCAGATACATGTGTGTATATCATAAATAGTTGATAGTTTATTTGAAAAATCTATTTTTAGTTGACATGTCTTTGGGGTTCTTTTTACCAAAAGTAACAATCAATTCACATTCGAAAAGAATAACACATTTACGAAAATAAACTTGGAGGGAAGTCACAATATTATAGGGGAATTGGCTGTAGTATGCGTGATAATAAAGTGAGCGGGGAGTGACTTTATTGTGGAAGACTATTATCTGACACCGGTGTTGCTTTCTCTGGGCGCAGCTGCGTTCATCTTCTCGGCTGCCCCGATGTTCGCCCCCTACATGTATGACTTCTCGGGTTACATGCAGACTCTGCAAGCACTCTATGCCATCATCCTCGGCAAGATCAGTTTAGTAGAAATGGAAATTGTCCAGCCGTAAGTTGAATAAGTATGCATTTATTTGTGTTTTTTAATTTTGTTTTGTTTTGTTTCCTGGTCTCACTCATTATCACGTGAAACCTCTATCATTCTGCGTATATATGTGTATATATGTACGTACATATAAATATATTTATATATGCATATGTGTATTTGTCTATATATTATATATATGTACATATGCATGTATATATGCATATGCATGTACACATAACACCAAATCGCCAATGTTTACTTTTTGTGCTGGGGGGTCGTTAAACAAAACAAAACAAAAGTACAAGTGCATATATACATATATATATATATATGTATATATACATATATATGGATATGTGTATCTATATATGTACATATAAGTATTTATGCATATACATACATATATATGGATATACACATATACATATTTATATATAAATGTATATTTACATATATATGGATATTTATATCTATATAACTATATATGTACATATAAGTACATATGCATATACACACATATATATATGGATATACATAATACATATACATATATATATGTATATAATAAACATATATAAATATGGGTATGTATATCTATATATGTACATATAAGTATGTTATGCATATACATACATATATATGGATATACATATATACATATTATATATATGTATATACATATATATATGGATATGTATATCTATATATGTACATATAAGTATGTATGCATATGCATACATATATATATGGATATACACACATACATATTTATATATATATGTATTATACATATATTTGGATATGTATATCTATATATGTACATATAAGTATGTATGCATATACATACATATATATATATGGATATACACACATACATATTTATATATATATATATATGTATTATACATATATTTGGATATGTATATCTATATATGTACATATAAGTATGTATGCATATACATACATATATATATATGGATATACACACATACATATTTATATATATATATATGTATTATACATATATATTTGGATATGTATATCTATATATGTACATATAAGTACGTATGCATATACATACATATATATATATGGATATACACACATACATATATCATATAGACCGGGCGCGGTGGCCGAATCAGGAGAGCCCATGCCTCCCGTGCGGGAGATTGGGAGTTCAATTCCCGGTCGAGTCAAACCAATGACTTACAAAATTGTTACTTGTCACTTCCTAGACTGGCAGTCAGCATTAATAGGTTAGAACAAGGACTGGTTAGCTCAGTGTCAGGATAATGTGACTGGGTAGGATATAGGGTCGTTGTGCTGGCGGTATAATTTACCAGTGGAACAGTACTATAAAGTTGCAATGTGAATGAGTGCAGACTGTCACAAGTCAGTGCCGACCTGATTTGACCTTAGATGTTACCTGGACGTAAAACTCCAACAAGTAACCAACATACATGTATATACATATATATGCATATATAAATATAAATGTATGTATATAGATGAACATGCATATTCACATTTTTATATGTGTGTATACACATAAATGTATGTACATGTATGAACATGTATATATGCATTTATGTATATATGTACATGTTTATATATATGTAGTCATATACATGCGTATGCTCATCTTTGTTCCCGCGAAGTGGCTGAAAGAGTTGAGCACTTGCTTCCCATGTGGCAGATCTCAGGCTTCGGACCCTGATTTTAAACCCTGGCCAAGTCAAGCGAATAACTTTAAAATTTATAATTGTCATTACCAACCCTGGTGTTCATCATTGTCCATATTGCTGCGGCAATATGGGTAATTCGGGACCGAGGCGAACACGCCCTCCCTACCCACTCCTGCCCCCCCCCCCCTTCCATCACCCTACCGCCCTCCCCTGCCACTCACCCTACCTGACTTAACTCCAGGCGGCGACACCAGCATGCCCGCGCTGGAGTCGCCCCTTGTACCCGCCAGTCCTCTGACCTCACTTCCGCCCTGCCCACACTCCACCCACTTCTTCACCCGACGCCGGACCAGCAAGACCTAAATTTCACCGGCCCACCCGACCCTACTTATATCTTAAGGGGTTGAGGCCCGGGTCACTGAGAGACTTTATTGATTCACTACCTGATATTGATTCACTACTCATTTAACCTTACCTACTCTTATCCTTATTACTGTATTATTGATTCCACTACACATTGAACTTAATAAACTCCCATACTAGTTCCGCCTCGTGTCTTGAATTACTAGAAAGTATAGAATAGTCCAATGACCTGTGGAATGCGGAACACCTAGTGTCCATCATTGACCTTTCCACTGCTTAATCAACGAATGTTTAAATAATATACATGGGTACTTTTACAATTGTATACAATAATAAATGCCTATATAAATGTTCATATATATATACATACATTTATGTTTATATTTGATGTATAAGCATTATGCCAGTGTAAAGCCGCATAAGGGATTTTCTGTGTTTAATATATTATATTATATTATTCCGATATTATATCATTAGGTAATGGGCGCTGTGCATGTATTTGCTCCTTACTCATACGGGTACTGGTGGCTCCACCACCGCCCAACCATACTCCCGGCGCTACACAGTCACTTGCGCCCAGAACTTTGTTTCCCTATAATAAATATTCCCTATGCCAGAGAAATTTATTATCTCAACCCACTTTCATTGTCTTGTCTCTTTTGTACTGTAGCTTGTCTATATATGCAAATAAACTGTATATATACAATCATGTTCACATATATACATATACATTTATGTTTATACATGCCTATATATTGATATTGTTTCCTAAAGGATCATGGGCCCACTCTTCTTCCTCACTTACCTATGGATGGTTTACTTCATCCTGGTGAACATGTTTGTCTCCATTCTTACAAATGCATACGCTATGGTAAGTAACCCCATTTCGCTATGTAAACTTTAGTTATTGCATTGAGGTCCACTGACCTCCTGAAGTGAACTGCTGGCTGGTGTGCATTTCACTTTCGCTATAGTCCTGTATACCTGATGCCAAACTGCAATCTCCTCCTCAAGACTCACCTGGGGCCCTATGTATGAACAACTTTTTATCGGCTCCAGTGTTAAGGGCCTCCGCCGAGTTAACTAATGCCGGTGTTGGGAAATGGGTCATGGGTATGTACGGTGCCAAAGCACGGTGGCGTTAGCTAACATCTCAGTTATTTATAGATTTGGGGTATCCCCCTTAACTGGTACCGGCGTGTACCGGCCGGCTTGCCATCTCCACACATCTGGCACCAGCCTTGTTATTGTGCGCCGAGCCTGTTTCTGACGAGCACCGCTATTTGGGTCTTTAGTCCGTTAGAACCAGCTTTGCATCGGCGGCGTTAATATCGGTTCGATTTGGGGGTTAATTTGACCAAATTTCACTTTTTGAGTATGTTATTCTGTTAAATATGATAGCATTGAATAGATTTGGGCCTAATCGGTACCTAACACCGCCTTTAAACCTGCTACGGAGTGTTGCTAGCGTACCCAACCTTAAACTCGCGGTGTTTCTGTAACACCACTCCATGCATAAGGACTTTTCATCGCTAAACTAGAAATCACATCCAAAACCAGTTTTGGCTCGCAAACACCGGTCCAAGCATACGGCGTAATGCCTAGGTCACAATTGCTGCGGCGCTGTATGGTGGTGCTACGGTCTGCAGTGTGGCTTGCAGTTTATGAAAATGTTACAGCGTAACGGTCTGCGGTATATCTCTTCAGAAATTGTATGGTCACCGCAAGGCATAGGCACCGTATGACACCGTTTTTTTTTGTCGCCACACAACCACAGATAAGACATTTTAAAGACATTTTAAGACATTTTTGTATTTACAATTTCTATACAAACATATTATTCTGTTAACATAAGAAATTGGGGGGATTCCGGCAGGATTCTGGCCTGCGGCTTTGTGATTTTCCAAAGTTAAGATAACTTTGACTTAAAATAACCAGAACCGCTTGCGGCAAGCAAAAAGCTGTACGGTCACCATACACTGTGGTGACTTACGGTCGCCACAAGCATGCCATAATGCATTTGTGACCAAGGCTTTAGTTAGCTTTGTTATGGTAGCGACAACAGCGCTGATGGTTTAGTCCCTTCTGGCAGCAAGGACCAGATTCACGGCGAAAAGTTAGTTGTATTTATGCTGTCAGTCTAGTTAATCACATGTATATGCCTACATTGAAAATTACATGAAAGTCTGAAATGGTCAGACTATTATTGTTGTTGTTATAATTATTATTATTGTAATTGCTATACTGTCATAGTTGTTATAGTTAATGTAATTAGTATGGTTATTGTTGTCGTTATTGTTGGTTTATTATTGTTATTGTTATTGTGGCATTATTAATATTATTATCACCGTTGGTGTTATTGTTGTCGGCATTGTTATTATCATTGTTGGTATGATAATGTCTCCATTTCAAACAGGTACGGTTGAGTGAGAATTCCGAAAGGAAAGCCGATGGGCTGCTGTCTTACTTCTACCAAAAGACGAAGGGGCGTCTTGGGCTGGCCAGAGTGCACCAAGGTAGTTTCAGCTCAGCTTCACATTGCATCTTCTACACCACACAGAGGGTGACCAGCGACAGCATATCTGTGTTTTTGTATATATATATATGTGTGTGTGTATATATACCTATATATACATAGAGAGAACAGAAATATATATAGTGATATGTAAAGATATAAAGCGACACTAAACTGGTAAGACAGTGACTACACTAACACACTTTGATTACAGTAGCACACTCACTACTGGCTACAGTGACACTATGTGACTACACTAACACACTGTGATTATAGTTTGATTGATTGGTGGTTGCTTTACGCCGTGTCGGCAGCATAGGCCATATTCAGAGCGAGAAATGTTTGTTTTTTGTTCAAACCCCTAAACCAGATTATCAAACAAATCTAATCTGTAAAAGCAGACAATCAATTATGTGCCAATAGACCCTCATTAAATTAGAAAGCTCACAATCATATATCTGTGGTCAAGGGAAACAAATTCCCATAGAAAAAGTAAAGTTTTATTAATAATTGATAGAATTTATTTAGTAAACTATATGAGGTGGTACAGTACAGCTGCCCTCAAAAAGGCTAAAATGTTTTCTTGTTTTACTTTAGTAAAAAGGTCATGCAGACTGTCTGCAGTGTAGAATTGTTGGCCCAGGGCCAAACAATCAACGCAACTTAGTCAAATGTGTTTGAGTGTCAGCGGGGACTGACACCCAATACATTCAGTGGGAGGTTCCCCCTTGAGCAGAAAAGCATGTGTAAGCCATGAGTGGCCAATACGGCAGCGGCTAAGGACCACTTGGTCCCGCCGACCTCCCGCATGAGTCTGTGGTGGTTTTCCCACAGATGGTTCAATTTCTTTAAGTTCATTAATGTTTTCATCCCACTCATGTTGGCATTTGGATTTTATGTGGGTGGTTATTAGTGGTTTCAGATCAGAGTGGGGGATCAGACATGGTTCAAGATCACAGTTCAGGGCCTTCTTTGCAGCCCGATCAGCTCGTTTGTTTCCTTGTATGCCGGCATGGCCAGGCACCCAGCACAGGTGGATGTCATACCCATCCATTGCCAGTTGGTTCATTTTATAAATGACCGTTGCTAGAATAGGGTGATTCGTTTTCAGTCCACCAACAGCCAGGAGGCAAGAGAACGAATCACTGTATATAAAATAGTTAGTGTGGTTGGATACCTCGATACACTCCAATGCGAGCAGGAGTGCTCGGGCTTCAGCAATGAAAATCGAGCTCTGATCGGGCAAGCGTCCGCCAACTTTTCCCCGTCGGCAGACTGCCTCAGCAGCTACCCGGCTTTCGTCTTTCGAACCATCAGTGTATATGGAGAGGTGGTCTGCAAACTGGCCTTGAATCTCTGCATGCAGTCCTTGGTACTTGAGTGGATGTGTCCCAGACTTCCTCAGTCCCGTGAGTCGCAGGATAACCGATGGCTTCCTCAACGACCACGGGGGATGTTCTGGGACTTTGGCATCCTCCAAGTGATTATAGTAGCACACTGACTACAGTCGTACACTGGCTACAGTAACACAATCTGACTACACTAACACACTGTAAAATATTCTGATAATGATGCACTGGTGGGGGAATGCAAATATTCTATGTGTGAAACAGGTATATAGGGCCAGGTGGATAGATGTTTATTTATTTGCTGGTGGTGCTTGATTCCTTGGTAAATAGTCATTGTGTGTTAGTCAGATAGTATGTAAGGGGCACTTGGGAGCTCTACCCACTACCCCCTCCCCCCTCTGATGGATCACCACACATTCAGCTCAGGGCAGGTGGTGGCCAGGGGAGCCACACCGCATGGTGGTGGTGGGCAGATCACAGTACCCATGGGGACACAGGAATGCTTGATGTTCATTGGTAGAGCTGTAGATGCTTGATTCTCATTGGAGAATATGGTCAGGTGATATACTATACTGGATCCATGTACCATATAAATAATAAACCTGAGGGGTTGGCTCTCTCTCTACTTTCACTCTTTATACGCTTCCTTTTTCTTTTTGCCTGTACTGATTTCACTATAATCTGCCTGCACAAACACAGATTAAAACCGTGGACTTTACAACACTCTGAGTACAGTAGCACACTGACTTCAGTTACACACTGTCAACACTAACACACTGTGACTACAGTCACACACTGACTACACTCACACACTGACTACCGTCACACACTGACTATAGTGAAATACTGACTACACTACCACACTGTGACTACACTAACACACTGACTACAGTAACATACTGTCTACACTAACACAATGATTACATTAACACACTGAGTCCACGAACACACTGACTACAGTCACACACGTACTACAGTAGCACACTGACTACACTCACAAGCTTACTACAGTAGCACACTGACTACAGTCCCATACTGACTACAGTAGTACACTGACTACAGTAACATACTAACTGCAGTCACAAACTTGCTACAGTAGAACACTTACTGCAGTAGCACACTGACTACAGTAACATACTGGCTACAGTAGCACACTGATCACAGGCACACTGACTCCTATGACCTAGTGACTACAGTCACACACTTATTACAGTCACACACTGACTACAGTAGCACACTGGCTACAGTAGCAGACTGACTACAATCATAAGCTTACTACAGTAGCACACTGACTACAGGCACACACTGAATACAGTAGCACACTGACTACAGTAACACACTGACTACAGTAGCAGACTGACTACAGCAACACACTGTCAACAGTAACACACTGACTACAGTCACACACTTGCTACAGTAGAACACTTACTGCAGTAGCACACTGTCTACAGTAGCACACTGATTACAGCCAAACAGTGACTACTATAACCTAGTGACTACATGTGCACACTGACTACAGGCACACATTGACTACAGTCACACACTGACTACAGTCACACACTGACTACAATCACATTCTGACTACAGTAACCTAGTGACTACAGTCACACACTGACTAGAGTAACACACTGACTACAGTAACACACTGACTACAGTAACACACTGACTACAGTAACACACTGACTACAGTAACACACTGACTACAGTAACAGACTGACTACAGTAACACACTGACTACAGTAACACACTGACTAGTCACACACTGTGCCTACAACCACAGTGAATACAGTAACACACTGACTTGAATCACACACTAACTACCATAACCTAGTGAATACAGTAACACACTGTGCCTACAATAACACACTGACTACAGTAGCACACTGACCACACTAATACACTGACTACACTAACACACTGACTTCGATCACCACCTCATCCATGACAGCCCTATGCTCTGGCTGGTTACAGAGATCGGGACGGGGTACATGGAGCCGGCCGACCTGCTGGGCCGGCGGCTGGACACGATCAGCACCTGGATCAACGAGTACTGTCAGGAGGAGAAGCTCATGAAGTGCAGCCGGTCCGGGCACGCCTTGTCTGGCCAGGCAGACCTCGTCAAGGGCACCTCGGAAGATAGCGCGGCGAAGAAGACATCGTGGGGCAAGATGCTGCATTTCTAGAAGGCGTTCAGTTAGCTGGAAGCAGAACTAGAAGGAAGGGCACTAGCAAATCTAATCTTAGATATATGGGTCATTCTCTGAAACTGGGCACTAAGGTGTGACATGGAAACCAAAAGTGAAAACCTTCCAAATAATAGGAAAAACGTTCCAAATAATAGCAGAATTCTTGTTTTTGTGAAGGGTTACATGTTGTGTGTATATCAGAGTTGAAAAAACCCATTATTTCACTTTTTGATTTTCATTTGATACAAATTGAGCAATACATTATATTACTGGTGTAACATGGAAATTTAAAACACACCTACAGCATTATTTTAACATACATAACAAAGTCAAACAAGATTTTATTGATTACAGTTAAGCAAACAAGATTATCTCTTACAATAAAAAAGGTTGAAAACAAATGTTTCAGGAAAGTTTGGGTAAATAATGCACAGTGTTGCTGTGTACATTTTCAAATTTTCACTTTAGCACAAATGCACACAAGAATACTTGTGAAATCTTTGGTGGGATAGATTAAATATATGTAGTATCGCTAGCATTCGTTAATATACCTAACACACAGAGGCAACAATAATAATTGACTTGCTATCAATAAAAGAGAATTAATTATCACCATGGTAACATGTAAACCAAATATGTGGTGCCCAGTTGTAGGGAATGACCCATATATCTATACTACATGTATTCTTATATCTGAAATTCAAAAAGTTTTGAAACCCGAAGTTTTGTTCTCTTCATGTCTACATTATATATATATAAACTGTAATATTATTGATAGGCTTTATTTATCCCACATTCTGAATATTCATTGTGTAAGGCTCAGATCATGGGTACTGAAAGTGTTGCACTGTAGCCATAGAATAATAGTGGCAACATGGGCATAAAAGTACATGCCCTGTGTTGTGTGGAATATCTCCTGAGGAATGAGTTATAATTTAGAGCAAGAAAGTTTGTATTTTGACTTTGTACTTCAGAAGAAACTCACTACTGCACTCATCTTGTGTACATAACTTGGTGTCCAGTTATGACTGTTGCAAAACCTGTATTCAAGTGTTGTTGCTTGAAATAACAAAGAAACACAAATACACAATGCAAGCAAATACTTAGAGGTGACTGAAGAATTATTTATTTGGTAAAGTTACATTTGGTCACTGACAAAAAGCAGACTATGTTATGTACAGAAGAAAAATAACTTCTAAAAATAACGGTTAGGATGCGAAAGTTACCAATGTTATTTGCGATTCCAACATTTCTAAGTGGATGAAAACAAAAACTTTTAAAGCATTTGAATGCTTATTTGATACACTTGTCTTGCAAAACAGGTGTATCAAATGTCATTCTTTTTGGCAAGAGCCATGTACACATGCTCTTCGCAAGTATGAAAATCGGACACAATAGGTTATGTACCGAAGTGAAAACTTCATACGTTAATAAGCTGGCTAAAAAACAACACACCGAACGATACAAGAATCTGTCAGTAAAACAAACACCTTTTTAACTTATTAATGTGGACATTCAATTTTTATTGAGTGGCCTTATAATGAAAAAGACGGTGTGAAAAGAGTGAGTGATGCCGTATAACAACTGAGTGCTATTTTTAGCTCACTTTAAACAAAAGTTTTGTCCCTAGCTACAATTGTACAGCAGTGCGACCATAATGTCTCCTTTCTCTAGGTTACTGAATATCACCTATTAGTAGGGGGCATATCAAAATTGTGAAACTGAACACCATTTAGTGGTTAGATGAACATTAAATGGGCAGGTACTGGAGAAGCATTTATGTGTTGGATCAGGGTTTACTTGAAGCTGTATGTAAGGGCTGCCCGCAATACCACAAACGACAACGACATCTTCTTGACTGATGTACGCTTTAATCCGGAACAATGTGAAAACTGAAAGATGAACAAAAAACGCTTTCACCAAGAATAAAGTTAACCCACACAGCTTTCACATTTCACTGTATATCTTTACACGATGCTACACTGGTTACAACATAGATTGATTAGCCTTACACAAAGTTGGAGCCATGAAATTACTTCAGCCCTAGCTGTATAGACTTTACTTGTGTTTATTCAGCACTTTAACTTTGTCATAGTAATGGGAGACTTGAACTATACATTCTGTTATTAAATGTCTATAACATAAATGATGTATATACAACCTGCTATTAAATGTCTATAACATAAATGAGTATAATTCACGACGCTGGAGACAGGAATAGTGCAACAACTTTATTTGTACAATTTCAGCTCATTTTAGCATTCTTTTATTTTCGCTATCATTGAATATCACACAGAAAACAGCAAATACGCTTAAGTCAATAAAAAAATGTTCACAATAATACTATATTCTGTACATCGTTCAACATATTTTTATAAGATACAGATAGCATGGGTAAAACAACTTGAAGGATCTCAGACACTCAGCCAAATACTGGAAAAGAGCAGTCTAACGGCAGCGACCTACCTCCCTCACCCCCATTACCGCGGCACCTCCTTTGGCACATGCTTGTGCTCCTCCTCATCTCAGGTTGTGGAGTGTTATCCTGCCAGGACAGTGGTGCCCAGCGGTCTTCAGGGCCAAACGGATCGCCTCTAGAAGCTTCGAGGGTAGTAGCGGCTCGCCGTCCAGGTGAAGGAAGGCAGGATCGCCAGGACCGATGGCTGTGGCTCTCCTGTACCTTTTCCAGGCATGAACAGGACAGCATAAGGAGCCCGACGCACACGGTAGCTTAACTGTGTAGACATCTTCCCCCAGTCTCGGCGTTTTGGACGACCTGACCCTTATGAGGAGACTGTCTGCACACGCACATCTGCACCCTGAAGCACCTGGTTGACGTCTCTGGGCCTCAGTGTAAAGAAGAAATTGCATTACTGTAAGAACATGAAATATACTAACAGGATAGCAGCTGTTAAGACATAGGCACTTCTCCTGGCTTTCCTAAAGACATTAACTATAGCTTTAATATTGCTTATCGTTAACGGTGGAGCCTGTATTTATAGTATTTGAATGCAACATTGTTACTCAAATTAATAGTTTAACATGATTAGCCTATTGGTGAAGTTTACATTTCTAAAAAAAACTAATCGAGTGGTGCCAACCAAATAGGATAACCATAAACAACAGCAAGTCAAAAACAGTACTATTTGGTACCAGGCTAACGAGTAACGATAAAATAAAGTGTCTTCTGGGAAACACCGTACTGGAACAAGTAGACAACTACCAATATCTGGGAGTGGATCTAGACAGACACCTAAATTATAACCTCTGCATAACAAATACTATCAAAAATGTAAAACATAAAATATGGCTACTGGCTAAACTGAGATACTACAAAACTGAAAACATGGCAATTAAAATATACAAAGGCATGATCCTCCCCTACTTTGACTATGGCGATGTAGTATACATGGGAGGAAATACAAAACTATTAAACAAACTACAGGTGCTACAAAATAGAGCCCTCAAAGTATGCCTTCAGGTGCACAAAAGATATCCCACAATCGAATTACACAAAAAATGCAATGCAACACTACTAACGAGTAGAAGGGAAACGCACCTCAAAATACTGGCACACCATTACACCACAAAACCAGGCTACACAGCAACCCCCCGTAGGGACACCAGGCAAATGGCGGCCCCAGTGCTACTGAGAGCAATAAGTAACACAAAGATTTATGAGAGAAGTGTACTGGCCATGGCGGCGCATGCCTGGAATAATCAACCCACAAAACAACGGGCAATCAAAAGCCTGGACCACTATAAAAGGTTCTGAAGAAAACATAATACAAAACCACCTTCATCAGAATATCTCACCTGACTGTGGGTGCAGTCACTGCTTGCTGTATTCTGGCACAAAAAGCAAAAGATAGGCCAAAAAATATGGTAGATATTACAAATACGGAAACTAGCCCTACTAAGTACTAAGGAATTCAAAATGACTATCACCATAGGGCACAGTCCATCTGGGTATGTGTACTGGCACAAACCAAAGCAGAACTGGGCAGGCCACGGCCATGCATCCGATTCACCCTGAAATACAAAAGGCTAACCATACAACACAACCATCCCACTTAATCGCAGTCCTGAAGGGCCCAGGGGTGTTCTGGCACACTGGTGTACTATCTAAGGACAGGGCATGGGTGAAAGGATGCTGTAACAAACCACAATGGGATGGGATCCTCTCCTGCAGGCCTGTATGTCATCTGCATAGATGTACATAGTAGGCTAAGTTATCATATACAGGTTTGGAAAGAACTTTGAAAATTCAAAAAAAATAATATAGAAACTACTAACACCCAAAACCGCAAAAGTTGGCCCGAGAAAGATCAGGTAAACACTCCTGAGTGCGGGACCAGACCAATCCAGTATCACAGCTGTCCAGCATTGAAAACAAGCACCCTCACAGGAGCTTATACATAATGGGCAGAATAAAAAAACTTGTCAGAAAAAAAAAAGAAAAAAAAAAAAAAGGATGTATCGGTTGGGAACTATTTTCTCTTAGTTGTGCAGTGTCATATTTCACCTTGACCTTTGGTTACAAAATGCAAATGGCTACCCAGGGCTCAATAGCTAAGAATGCAGGTTGCCTATATGCCTTTTAACTATTATCAGGGATGTCATGCTGGTGGCAGCTACACTGTATACTTGGTTCTACCTAGTCTGACACTAAACATTATTATTGCAGAGCATAAAGCAGTGCGATGGGAATACCAATTGTCTGTGATTGAAGTTTCTCCGACTTAATCATTGAATGTTATAACAATATACATATATTTATTTAGCATTTCATTCTGGAATGTAAGTCAGATTCAATCGATCTATTTATGAATTCATGTGCCTATTTTCTCATTAGAGGATAGCGAAAATCTGTAGCCATGACCTGTTAAACAGAATCTCATCTTGTGCTGATCTACGGGACATTGTATCATTTTAAACTCTCATGCCAATTACATTATTTGTATTGTATCGAACGCACTGTTTCATACCGATGTCAAGGAAACTAAATAATTGTAAAGTCCTCATCAATCTCTGATCTTTGAGCTTGACTTAAAAACGGTTAAAGCTCTCACACATGGACATCTGTATTCATTGAACCCAGTGGTAGACAAACGCCTGCAACAGCAAATTATAAATCCACAAGCTAGTTTTGTGGTATTTGTCTCATAATAACAGGACACCTGCTATGTCAGGACAACATTGGTCTGGATGTAAAGGTGTCCGTTTATTGAACTTAATGCTGATGATTTAATGCTGTGTTAGCAGCAAATGCTATATTTACTGCTAAATGTTGCTAGATTGGTTTCGGGGGTGGGGGGGGGGGATGTGTCCACCACATTTATATCTCTGCATCTAACAAGGATGTGCAACAGAGTGAGAGGCATGGAGAGTGTGGGCTAGTGGTGGGAGTGAGCAGTGGTAGCTGGTGCCTTGAGACTTTTAGAATGGCCAGGAACAATGTACATAATGGTTATGGTTATTAATTGTGTGTGCCTATATGTGTCTATAACGTTGTACAGTTCTAAAATCTTATATATATATATATATGTAGGGTACAATTCAGGGGCGTAGCTAGGCATACATGCATACGCCAAAACGTCCACATCGTTTTGTCCAAAACAAATATAATTAAAAAATAATAAAGAGAGAGAGAGAGAGAGGAGGCATGTAGTAGTCCGGAGTGTCGAAAACTCAAGTCTAAAATGTGTAAAATCCGCCAGCTTAAGCTTAAGCGGTCCCCTAAACCCCTTTCCGAAATTAGGAGTCTAGCTACGCCCCTGTAATATATTGGTTAATATTATGTACATTTCAGCTAGCAAGCTGTTGTATAATACACACTTTTAACAAATGATTGATACATGAATTTAACTGCAGGACGGGCATTATCGACGTCATGCTAAGCTTGTGTAGAATAAATAATAATAATATTACAACACATATTCTGCCAGTAATAATAAGTACATGACTTGAACACAGTACTCTCACTCTCTACCAACACCCACACTCAGGCCTCACTGCCAAGCTTGGGTAGACTTCTAAAACAAGAACACATATGTGTGTATTGCAAGTCGTCTACATTGAAGTGATGCTAGACATGATCATTTGCTCATTTTCCTGGTTATTTCTCATTAACTATGCGTGGGATGTTTATTCCAAGAAAAGTGTCTACTAGAATAAATTATGATGGTTCCCTAGTTAAACTCAACAATTCCTTAATCCAAGCACCGCAATGTGATAGGTGAGAGAGTTATCATCTCTATATTTTAATGTACTTTTAATTGAATATTGTAGAAATGGTATCCATGGGAATACTTATTTCCCCATGAGTGTAAATATCAATCTGTTTATGTAAATTCTAATGGTATATATTGTTAGAGTTTCAAAGAGCTGCTTAAGCCCATTCTAATGATATATATTGTTAGATTTTCAAAGAGATCCTTATGCCCATTCTAGTGATATATATTGTTAGATTCTAATGATATATGTATTGCTGGATTTTCAAACAGTTTACTCTACCTATCATTTTGGAGTTATTCATGTCTCAATCAAGGGTCATGTTCTCTCATTAATCTGTGACCAGGAGGGTCATTCAGCACTAATGACCCTCCTCACCTATCAGAGTGACGTAGGCCAGGGAATGTTTAAACAGCTGGATAAGCTGTCTTTATTAAGTAGAACTGAATAATGTTTACAGAGTCGATATATCACTAGTTATAGACAAAGGTTCTACAGAAATAGCTTACTAAAACGAAGTTCCACAAAGATAGTATCGCAAATCCTACTTTGAAAAATAATGAATTTAAAGCGTTTTACTATGCATTATAATTATTGCAATTCCACATATCCCTTCCCTGAATGACGTCACAGAATGGGTTATTTGAGCTGCGACCCGGTACATGTAGTGATTGATCTGCACAAGACAATTACACCGGCTTTCCCGTGGGTATTTTACGGAAATATAGGTGCAAATTCATTTAATATTTGTAGATTTTGGATATTTCATGAAGCTATAGCGAATATTCATGTCAATAAGACGGACCAAAATGAGGTGTCCAGACCTTTTAGGTGAATGTTACTGGTGCACTGCACATGAGGGGATATAAATGGCTTTGAACTAGGGTTATAGGCTATGTAATGTACTATGTGAATATAAATCACAACGGTACTCACATATGTTAGTATGTTATTATTATTCCTCACTTTTCGCCTGGACCTCTACCATCTTCTATTTCACTGAACGTGTTCCGTTCGGACTGCCGCCACAACTACCGCCACCTGCAGGACTTCCTGTCAACTAACTGCATTCAGACACTCTCCGTTCTGGTTCAATATATATATTGTGTATATGTATATATAAGCCTAACTTCATTCCGGGTATATATATATATATATATATATAATACATGTAAGTGAAACTTCATTCCCGTTATCATCTGTACTTAGGCCTTGCCTTAGTACTGTTATATAAATATACACATGCATATATAAGCCTTGCTTCAATCGAGTTAAATATATGCTGTACGTAGGCATTACCTTAATACTGTTATATATATATACATATATACAGTTTGTTTGGTGGTGAAACAGTTTATTCATCAGAATATATGCATATATATGGGTAACTTCAATCCAGTTAACTATATGCCTTGTCTTAGTAGCATACATGTTCATACATAATATTGTATACATGTATAAGCCTAACTTCAAACCATTTATATATATACTATACATAGGCCTTGCCTTAGTCCTGTTATATATATATATATCGAGTTAGGATAGTATTACTAGTAATGCAGGCTCCCGGGGGAGGTAAGAGAGGGAGTGTGACCCCTAGATGGAAGAGCAGTCCGCGCCCACTGGGATTGGTGGGGGGGGGGCGGAGTTGGGAAGAGCCATCTGTAACTCTGTATTTATAACCCATGGCAAGGATCTTACCAACATATATATATATATATGGGTCACTCTCCTGAAAACTGGCCAGAAGTGTCACATGGAGAGTTAACATCTAATATTTGAATTTCTTTAATTTTGGGGTTGCAAATGAAAGCTGAAAATCTCCCCTTTACATCTATGTAAAATATAAATTGATGAGATAAAAACTAAAGGTGTAGGCCATGATTAACCTATGTCTTATGGCAGTATAACATGTGTTGCTCAGATGTAACACATGCTTAGGACACCACACAGTCTGCTTAATAAAAATCTAAGCAGAATTAAATAACTTCATACTTAGAAACATATTAATCATGGCATAATATACAGAAATATGTAGTGCTTATATTGATAAAACAAAAGGTTATTCCCAGCCATGCTTTATTTACTGAATAATTAGTGTACAATATTTGTGTGGCATCCAGACACCACTGGTTACATCTCTGATGGAAATATTTTATGTTATTTCTGAAAACATCAAATAATTTTGTTTGTAATTTAAGCATGCATACATGTTACTAAATACTTCCTCTTTGATTTGGGAACTGTTGTGTTTGATATATTAATGCAATACAAGATGTTAGTAATGATCCAACCATGTCCCATATGTCATGTTTCAAATGGCTGACTGTAAAATGGGTTTGTTTGGTACAAAAACACTTCATAATTAAAAGGACAAAAGTTGCACACAGTTTATTTTATTTTCCTTATTTCTCACATCAAATCTGAACAGGAATATGAGAAGTATGAGGGGGGAAAATAAGTCGGAATTTTTTGTATTGATGTTTTAAAATCTTATACCATGCTGACCAGTTTTCAGGAGAGTTACCCATATATATGGTGATAACCATATATATAATTAGAAGGCATATGGATGACCTGCTATGCA